>VZRO01004736.1:132553-154548 GCA_013397915.1 Daphoenositta chrysoptera | reverse complement strand
CCCAGACCCCACCCCAGCGCACCCCAGCCCCCCACAGCTCACCACAGCCCACCACAGCCCACCACAGCCCACCACAGCCCACCACAGCCCCTTCCTGCAGCAGCACCCTGAGCAGGGCCACCAGCAGCGCTCACACGGGCTCATTTTGTCCTTTATCATCCCCCCAGGGGGAGAAGTGTGTGCAGTGGAGTGTCCTGTTTGGGTACAAGTCAGGGGTTTGGTATTTTTTTTTTAATGCCCTGGTTGTTGTGTGTTTCTGTCAGAGAAAGCCAAGGCAGGGCCGTGCTGAGCCTCTGAAGCAGAAGTGGTGGGTTTTGCAGTGAGTCTCACTTTCTGGTCTGCTCTAGGTTTGGACTCCCCCAAATCGTTTCCCTTACAGAGAATCTCTGTTTTCAGCGTGAGAATTTCTGTCTCAGAGGAAAACAAATTGTGAAATGCTGAGTAGTGGGAGTTTTCTTCCCTTGGGAGCACGGCTGGGCTGGTGTCACAGCTTTCCCCGGTGACACCGAGGGGAGCGGGGCTGCAGGGAGGGCAGGGCTGGTGGATGTGGGGCCAGGCAGGTCTGAGTGAACCCCCAGTGCTGTGGGGTAAAGATGTGGCACAGCCTGGGCAGCCACAGCCAGGGCAGGCTCTGAACTGAAGGGGAGAACAGCCAGCCCTGGGGCTGACAGGAGGGGCTGCAGAGGGCGGTGCTCCCAAAAAAAATCAGTGTCAGCAAAGGCCCCAGGGCACCCCAGAGCCCTGAGCAGGGCACGACCTTCCCTCCTTGGAAATACCCCGGTGCTCAGAGCCGAGAGCAGTTCCCTCTGTCCTGCTGGAGGTCGCTTCCCTCGCTCTCCATGCCCAGCTCATGCAGATATTTGGGCAGCAGCACTGTGGGAGCACTGCTGGCTCTGCGTTTTTGCCTGACCCGAAGCCCTCCAGGGATCCCAGTGCCAGTGAAGGTCCGAGGTACCAAGCAGGGATCTGCCCCCCCAGAAAGGGGTCTGGCCAGAGCTGCTGCAAATCCAGGCATCTGATAAATGACATTTCATAAAGCACCGTGGGAAGGTCGTGAGAACCTGTCACACCTCTGGGGCTCAGGTTTCTGAGGCAGAATAGCACAGTAGAGCATCTTTGGTGCACTCAAAGAATAAAAAATACAGGCTCCTAAGTGGAGGCCCACACAGGCTGCTGGTCTGGGGGCTGTCTGCACTAAAACCACTCTTTGCAGACTCATTCCAGGCTGGGCTAATGTCCTTTTTTGACTTCTTAGTCTGAATCCACCTGCCTTGACTCAGCAATGTGGCCATTAAGGTGAGCTGCTTGTGTAGACTGCCTTTAGTCACTGGGAAGAACAGGGCAATTCATCCCAGTCTGTGATAAATCAAAGTGATTACTCTGGAGGGATCCTTATTTCTCCTGATTTTAGATGGAGCTTTCAAGCCCAGGTTTAAATTAACCATCCAACTCTTGAAACTCGTGACATGAATCTCCCTGAGGAGCTGAACACCCTTTAGGTGTTACCCAGTGTGCAGTTCACTGCACAATCCCAGTGGGAAAACGGCCTTCAGAGGATCAGGCATTGGATCCACTCCATTAGTGGAAATTCTGGAGATCACGAGCTGCCAGCAGGGCTGAGAGGGATGTTCCTCACTGCTCTGGGGCTCAGTGGCTGTGTCTGACTTGGCCAAGTGTGACCTGACAGTGCTGGGCACCCACGGTGACCATGGCCAGCCTCAGGCTGTCCACGTGTCCATCTGCACCTGAGAGCCAGCCCTGGAGGTGTATCCAGGAAAACCCCACCCCTGGGACTCCAGTTCCATGCAGAGCTGGATTTTCAAAGGTATTTATTTGGCTAAAGTTGCAAAAGACCATTCATTGTACAAGCCTTGGAGGAATTCACAGAAACACCTCAGCTGTTTGATTTTGGAGCCTGACTTCCTTAGGGGTGTTGTAACCTTGTGTAGGAACCCTCTTACAGCTCTAGGGACCTTTGGGGATTTTCTGCTGAACGTCGGGTTATTGTCCTGGTAAAAACGTTAGCATTTGGTTTAACAGTGGAGGGTCTTTTGTGGTCTGAATTACAGCAAATTTACTTACAGTTTTCATTATTGGAAAGTTCAGGAGAAGGAATTATCCCACCAGGGAGTGCTGTTTAATTTCTGAGGAATCATTTTCTTGTCCTGATATAAATTTGATTGTAATGACAGGTAATTGTAGCAATAGTATAACAATGATAAACCGTTGTGGAAATGGCAGTATTTTCAGTGCAACTTCGTGAAAATCCTTCAGAATGTAAACTAAATTAAACCAGAAATCCAGCTAATAATGGACTTAGTGTTTTATGCCATGTTTTGTTCACTTTTTACTCAATAAAGGCTGAGATAAAAGAGGAGGGGTGCTGATTCTGGGTCGGCTGATTCAGTATTTGAACTTGGACAAAAACTGAGTATTTGGTCTTAACCTTCTGTTTCACTAGGGTGATTATAATCCACTTAGAGATTATATAGAGATCTTAAAATGTCAGGAATTGCCTTTTCCTATGTACAGCAGAACCAGAACAGGGCAAGAAAGGGTTCATGAGGGCTGTGAGCATTGTGACTTCACAGACATGAGCCCTACCTGGGGTCTGCTCTCTAAAAAAGTGTCAGTACTGCCGTTTTAAACTTAAAAACCACAGTTTTTTGTTTTAATCTAGAGTCCTTGATGTTTTTAATCCTTGGTTTTCATCCCTCTTTTTCTCCAGAAGAGTCCAGCTTCTTTCTATCTGATTTGGATCTCGTGCATCCCAAGGCACAGGCCACAGATATCATCATGTTTTATTTGGACCAAGTGAATACTTTGCTAATCCCTTTCTTTCAGCTTGGGCTTTGCAGCATCATTTCCACCAACTGCTCCCCTTGCTGTGCCCTGAGAACACTGCCATTGCCTGCATTTAAATTTCACACTGGTCTAAATGTCTGAGGCTGAGTTCTGGCTTGCAGAATCGAGCGGAGATTCACATTTTTAAATTAGCAGACTGCGCAAATGAATGACTGGCTCTTCCCTGGGGAAATATTCTGGATCTGCTCAGTACAGCAGCCCTGAGAAGGGGGCTGCTGCTGGTGATGCCACAGCCTTGTTTGGGGCCTGTGCAGCACAGGGAGCTGGAGGGGTTTGCCAGGGCAGGGGGAAAATCTCTGTGCGCTCCCCCGGGAGCAGGCAGGGATGTGTGCAGTCACTCCAGATCCCATCTCCCGAGGAAACAACGCAAAAGCCCAACCTCTCTCCAGCTCTCACCCCTTGGTTTCTGTCTTGCAGTGGGCTCTTCCCATTTTCTAGGTCGGAAAACAGAGCATTTGAGGAGGGTGGTGAGCAGCAGTGCCCCGGCTCCTCGCCGGACGCGCTCCTGCACCGCCGTGGCTCAGGCACAGCACCAGGATGTGCTTCCCTCCTCTTCAGGGAAGATTTTATTCCATGTTTTGCTGAACACGGCTGCTTTGGAGGCAGCTGGCCAAGCTGGGAAAGCAGATCTGTAAAAGGAGTACATAAATATGTGTATATGGACTTTGTCAGCCAGGTCCCTTCTGCCACCCCTGTGTTAAAGTCACTGTCCCCTGTCCATGGCTCTTGGTAGGACACAGCCCCATGGTCTCCTCTACTCTGCGTCCTCCAGGGCAGCCCAGTAAAAATGAGGAGGTCAAGAAGAGACTTTGCAGATGGCAAAAGCAAGAAATCTCTATTAGAGCTTTTTGGTCTCCAGCTTAGAGTGGAAAACTGAGAAAACCTGAATTTTTGGAGAGGGGATGGCATATCCAAGGCATGAGAAATTGGCAGGGAATTATCTGATCAACCCCTTTGATGGTATTAAATAAAAAGTGAAAAATAAATGCTGTTCTCTATGTTTCTTTGTCACTATTGCTAAAATATTGAAGTTTAAACAAGGAGGCTTTTAATGGAGGGTTGTCTCACAGGGTGTATTGTATTCACTGGAGTTTGCTCTCTCCTTGGCTAATTATATATATTTATCCATCTTATTGAAAGCTTCTCCAGGGCAAAGAGATGCTGGTTTATTTCTTTATTTAATAAAGGAAATGCATAGTGGAGAGAGATCTGTTAAATATCAAGGCAGTTCAGTCTCTGATCCTCCTGCTCTGGCAGGGGCTGGGAGGGGACACTGCAGAGGGGACATTGGCAGGAGCAAGGAGCTCCCACCTTCAGAGGCTGAGGGCAGGAGGTGGAAAAGCTGGGGTAGGACATCTCATCTGTGGTTTGGGCTGAGACTTCCTTGAGGATGTTGTGGGGATCCCAAATTTCCTCAGGATCCATTGAGGAGTCAGGCCCAGCCCCTTTCCTGCTCATTGCCTGCTCTGGGTGATTGCACTGTGGCTGTTTTTCCCCTTCTCCTTCATCCACCCAAACTCCTCTCCGTGTGTGCAGGTTTCAGTAAACAACCCGTCTCCCCTAAAAACGTGACAAATGTGTGATCTCCCGTGCAGTGTCCCAGCACTTGCAGCATCTTTGGGCAAAAGGCTCCAAAACAGAACCACCTGGTGCAGGTGGGACCAGCCCCTTCTGATGCTGCTCCAGTGCCATTTGCAAGGTTCGTTTGAAACCCCTCAGCAGAGGAAGAGACCTCGAACAGCCCCTCCCCAGGTGAATCTGTCCTTGTTTGCTGGCTCTGCACCCTCCCCAGCTGTTCCCTGTCCAGGCTGGCCAGTGTCACTGTACTTGAGTGATGTGGCTGTCACACCCCACTGGGGACAGAGGGTGGGCTCAGGGCTTGTTGGGAAGATCCCAACATGCAGCAAACTGGTTTGGGGGTCACCAGCAGCCTTGCATGAGGGCTGCATTCAGCCAGGATGCTCTGCACATCAGCACAAGTGCTTTTTGCAGTGCTGGAGGGGCACATCAGGGCTGTGCTCCCAACCTCAGGGATCTCAGGGCACCCAAAGCAGCCACAGATCTCACCCAGCAGCAGCCTCAGCTCCTTTCTGGTGGATGAAAGCATTTCAGACACAAACCTGCTGTACCAAATGTGTGGCTGTTCCATTAGTGCCTATTTTAATCACAGAAATGTAACACTGTGAGAAAAATCACAGCCCTGCACCGACAGGGACGGGCCCGGGCAGGAAGGCGTCCGTGTGACACGGTCACAGCAAAGTGGCATCGTGGCTTGCCAGGGAGCAGCACTCATTTTCCTGCCAGGAAGGGTTGTTTCTCTGCTTGCAGCTGTCAGACTCATGAATCCATGGAAATGGCACAAATACGGGGGGTTATTTTCTATCTTATCAATTTTGTTTTGAAGCTTGGTGAAAAATGTGAGGTCTTCATTTGAAGCTGCTGCCAGACAGCGATGTGCTGGCTCCTCGGACTTTTTTACATCCTAATGATGCTGCTTTATTTATTTTTCTTTTTGCTTAGCTACCCAGCCAAGCATCGTGTGTTTCCTTCTGCAGGAAGACGAGCTCTCGGGAGCATCTTCTGCTTTATGGCTTCATGCAGATTCTGCAGCTCTGGGCTGTCACTTACTGTCACTTATGCATTTGCTTTTTGAATCAAGGGGGCTGTGGTCTTCGTGCCTGGAGCATTTATTTGGGAATAACTGCTTTAGGTCAGGCTAGCTGCTAAAGGGCTGCACTGCTCTTTGGATTCATGTCCTGGGCTGGCAGCACCAGCACAGGGATGACATCATATGAGGTGATGTGGCTCCAGGCTGGGGCTCCATCCTCCATCCGCCTTCTCAGCTCTCTCCTCCATCCTGGCCAGCCACCCTCGAGCTGTGCTTTGTCTTTAAGCATCCCCTTCTCCTCACTGAGAAGCAGGCGAGTGAAGCGGTGCAAGGTGAGACAGCTGGATTTTAGCGGGAGAGCACAGACGCAGTAAATACAATTTTGGCAGTTGCTCCTGTGTGGAAGCTGAGACGGATCCCTGGGTTCCAACACCCGGACCCTCAGCTGAGCTGTCCCTCCAGATTCCCTGTGCAGCTGCTAGGCAGTGCTAGCGCACAACTCAGCTCCTCCTAAGGTGCATGGCAGAAAATAGGTCAGATGGATTGTGCTTTAAATGTGCTCGTTTTCCTGAAGGCGGTTGTGCTGACGAGCACAGATGCAGATCCTGCTGCACGTCTGGAGTGGGGGCAGGACCCACCCTGGGGAACCAGCAGCCTTGTTGTGTGGGAAGGGATGCTGATATCACTCCTGCTCTCCCCAGGTACCTTCAGTCTCCCACACCCACGGTTGTCTCGGGGCTTAGTGCCAGCACCGAGCCCCAAACCGGTGTCAGGGATCCTGAGCACACTCAGCTGCCAGGGCGCAGTTCCTGCCACGCTGACCTGTGTCCCCAGGGCTCCCTGAGCTTGGGGACTGATGGCAAACTGCAGAGAAACTGTTCATAGTGATTCCTGCGCGGGGCAGGGGTGGGAGCAGCCTGCTCGTGGTGCCTGAGCATCGAGTCTCCTGCTGCCCCTCTTCCCTCCTGGAGCAGCAAACTCTTTTCTCAGTGCTTTTCAGAGAAAACACCACCTTGTGCCCTGCTCGCCCCTGCCAGCCATCGGGCTGGCTGCAGGGGCAGTGCTGAGGAGCTGCCTTGGGAGAGAAGAGGTGGGGAAGCCTCTTTTAGGGGAGATGGCAGCTCCCAGACCCAGCACTTCCCAGCAGCTGGAGGTGTGAGGAGCAAGGGCAGCGTGTGCAGTGCACTCTGCTCAGGGAATGTCCGTAGTTTCAATACTCAGAAATGAGATTGCCATCTGACCGGGGCAGGAAGCACAGAGAGCTCTGCAGCAGTTCCACATCGCTGGTCAGGAGGGGTAACAACCCACCCGGGGAGCTGATAGCAGCAGAGGCTCAGTGTAAGATTGAAGAGCAGGTAAGCAGTGTGCTCAATTTAGAGCCACCCCGCCTTGTCCTGTCCCTCCATCCCTTGTCCCCTGTCCCTCTCCAGCTCTCCTGGAGCCCCTTTAGGCCCTGGAAGGGCTCTGAGCTCTCCCTGGAGCCTTCTCCTCTCCAGGTGAGCACCCCCAGCTCTCCCAGCCCATTTCCAGTGCAGAGGAACTCCAGCCCTTGGAGCATCTCTGTGATCTCCTCTGGACTCTCTCCAGCAGCTCCATGCCCTTGTGACTTTGGGAGCCCCAGAACTGCAAGCAGCTCCAGGTGGGATCTCACCAGCAGAAGTCCTCACTCCTGGGCACGGGAGAGCAGCAGCACCAACCCAGCGGTGGGGCAGAGCCTGCAAAATGCCTGTGGGCGCTTCCAGCCCGCAGCCCAGGCCTGGATGTGCTCCCTTCCTTCCGCGGGTGCTGCCCCGGGATGCGAGGGGAGAAGGGGGCAGATAAAGAGGGGGGGTGTGCAGCCAGCCCCGGCCCCCGCCTCGCCCCCGCCGCGCCCCGGGCTGCTGGGAACGCCCGCCAAGAGCCGAACCGACGGGAATTTGGGGAGACAGGGACAAGAGGGAGGGCACTGCAGCCTGATGGAAACCCCGGCAGCACCTTAACCCCGGCAGCACAGCCCGGCATCGCCCGCCGCGCTGATGGGAAGTGGCAAGAGAAGGAGAGGCGTTATGGAAGGGGCAGGCAGCTGAGGGAGACGGGCTATTGTCTGCGAGAGGGGATTTATTACAGGGCACCACACAAAGCCTAAATTAGGCTACCCAGGAAAAGGCAAAAAAAAAAAGGAAACAAGCCTTGGTGTGTGTGATATGTATGCAGAGCTTGTCATAGCGAGTAATGTGGTGCAATAGGGCTGAACCAGGCAGTAATGGGCTGTGTGGCTGCTGCTCTGCCTCCCTCTCTCTCTGTGTTCTTGTTGTTGTTGTTGTTGCAGCGGGACCTTAATGGTGCTCTTTAAGCAGATGCTTGAGGAGTCGTACTCCAGCGAGCAGCGATTAAAAAAAAAAAAAAAAAAAAAAAAAAGAGAGGGGGAAAAAAAGAGGAGAAAGAAAAAAAAGAGGGGGAAAAAAATGTTAAAAGCACAAGATTGGCAGAAATCATTTTTCAAAAGAAAAGAGCTTGGGGGTGGGGACGAGCTGGGAGAAGACTGTCAGGCTGTGGAAAAGTTTAATAAATTCCATGTCACTCTAAAGACCGTCATGTGCAGAGTTGCCCAAGGCCAATAAAACCCGATAAACCTCTGATAGGCTGGCTCTGCTGCACGGGCACGCGTTATTGCTTTGATACCTTACACAAAAATAGGGTGCTTTTTTGTTGTTTTTGATATGGTAAGAGGCCTTGCAGTGTGCTGTTCTTTATAAGAGATATATATAAAATCCATGATAAAAACACCAAAGGATTTAAGTGTGTAGCTGTCATCAGTTACTATTTAACTGAGCGAAACATGTTAAAAGCAGCAACAATACAATATAGCAGTGAACGCATGAGAGCTCAGGCAATCTTCCTCCCACATTTAAGAGAAAGTGCTTTTTAAAACTGTAATCTTGGTCGGATTCACGGGGAGGGGGAGAAGGCAAGATGAAGAAAGCGGGGAGAAACATCTCTTATTTTTGTTTAACTTCGACGAGTCATTTATTTGCCTGATGTGGCAAGCCTTGGAGTGTTTGCTTAATTTTCCTCCCAGGAATGGCTTGGCTGAAGGAATGTGTTGAGGCTGAGAGCAGCCTGGCTCTCAGCACAGGGTGGGGAGCAGCAGCATCACCTGTGCCCCCACCTTCGGGTGCTTCAGCCGAGCTCTCCCAGCCTTTATTTCCCTCCGTGGGAGCACAGGGGATGATGCTCAGGGCACGTCAGCACAGTGCACACGGGGCAGTGCACAGAAAAGGGCTGCTGGAGCACCAGATCTGGTGGTGTCTCCTTGCTGGGAACCAAACTGGTGTTTTCACCAGCACTGAGGCAGGTTTAGGTCCTTGCCTGTGATCCCTGAGCTTTGAAATGACCTGGGAATCACCACTAAAAATGGGGTGATGTGGATGCTGGAAAGCTCTCAGCAGAGAGATCTCCCAGCTCTCTGCAGTGTTCTGGGAGAGCCTTGTCTTTCTCACACAAGCCATGAGAAACAGTGAGATGGTTTTGTAAACGAGTTCTCCATCTTAACACCTGCAGCTTGTTTCCCAAGTTTGTTATGGCTCTTTGGGAAAATGTTTTGAAATGGGTGTTGTAGGGTTTCACCAATCATGCCCGAGAGGGGGATGGTCAATGACCAATGGCCCTACGCCACTCAAGTGAACTAAGAGATATAAACCAGTCTGTAAAATAATTAAAGAATTGCATTTCGTCCTGGATCAAGTCTCTGTCGTTTGTCCGTCGACCTCGGGACAGCAGCGACAGGGTGAAGCTGCCTTGCTTGGCCAGTGGTGCAGCACCCAGCCCTGCCCCGGGCTGGCCCAGTGTCCTTGGTGTCCCCTGGTGCTCCAGCCAACCCAAAGGACATGGGGTGGGCAGGGAAAAAACCCAGCTGGGCAGGGTGGGGCCGAGGTGGTGGGGAGGGCTGGCCCCAGGGAGGGCTTTCTGTGCTGATTTTCTGCAGCATTCACACCGGGCAAGGACTTTGCCTGCCAGATGGAGAAGTGCAAAGACCTTTATTGCACAGCTCAGGTTACCTAAATACCAGTGCACAACCAGGATAGAACCTCATAGAAACAGGAAGATCAAATCCCAGGATTTCACCCAGTCACCTGGAGTATTCCCTAGATATCACCTGTTATGGGAAGGTGTAAATAATCCCATATAAGGCCACTGACCACAATCTTCCCGGGCCATTGGTCAAGAAGGTCACTGACCCATGGTCCTCTTTTCCAGCCCATCTCAGGTGCCCTGGAAGTGTTTCCATGGTTCCCACCGGGCCTAGGGAAGATGCTTTTGTAGGCCTTCAGGCCTGCTCTCCTGTAACCCCCATGGTGGAACCCAACGATTTTCCAAGCCCTTTTCCTTGCCCTGGAGCAGCTGGATGGCAGAGCTGGATCCCCTGGCCCACAGTGCAGCACCACCACTTCTCTATTTGTTACCCATTTTTTCCCCTTTGCTGCAGTTTGTTGTGCTGTACCTGGAAGGCAAACGGGTCACAATTCAAACACGCCCAGTGCCAAACCCCACATATTTGGGGTTTAATGGTTGCCTCTCTAAGGAGCTGGAAGTCACAACCACGAGTTTGGAACAAGTGCAGGAGCCTGCAGAGAGCTGAGAGTGCCTGGAACAGGGGACCAGCTTTCCCCAAGCCCCGCTCTGAATTTCCACATAACTTTTCCACATATTTATCTCCTGGGCAAGCTGAAGTTTTGCAGGTTTGGGTGTCTCTACAAAGCTGAGTAGTTGGAATATTTGGGCAAGGGCAGTTTGGTTGGCTGCAGCAGGCAAGGCAGTGTAAAAAACCCTTTTTTTCTATTGTTATATGAGAAGTACTTGCAGGGTGTCGTTTCCAAAGATGAAATTTGGCCCGGGAAGAGCTGCTGTTGAGAAGTGCTTCTCGTTGTTCTGCAAGAAATTGGATTTGATTCGTCTGAGTTATGAACCTTTGATAATCATATCCTTACCATAGCCAATACATTTTCCTCCTCAACTCCCAGCTGTTTTCTATAATTTTCTCCCTCATCCAGACACACATTTCACAGGGAAAAACACAATTCCAGAAAAATCCTCCTCTTCCCTCAGTGCCACAGTCGGCAGGAAGGTGCTCACTTCCAGGCTTTGCAAAATACACACAAATACAGGCTCACTAAATGAGGGGGGTTTGCCTATTTTCCCCCTCTGGAAAGTACAGATTTTCCTTCTGAAGGATCTTTGGAGCAAAAGTTGCAGAGCTTGAAATTTAATTCCAGCAGTTTGGAAGATCCAAGTCGAATCTCCCTTTGTGCTGGGGAACTTTGGGTGACTCACCCAACCTCTTGGCCTTTCCCTGGCCAAACAGAGCCAGGACTTTGCCTTTTTTTCCACAACTCCCTGCTTTTGGCTGTTAAAATACAAAATCTTTTGGGTCTAGAAGATGCAGCCCTCTCTCTTATGTCGTATTTGCAGCATCTGTCTGTGGAAGGACAAGCCATGAGCACCCCAGCAGCATTTTACAGAGGGAGAAAATGTGGCTTAATCCAAAGTGTTGCTTCTGGCGAGATAAACAGTGATTTCCTGGCGAAATTCCTGCTTGCATTAAGGTTTGCCTCCTCTCTCCTCTGGCTTCCTTCAGGAGGCCACAGCTCGGCTCAGCACAAGGAGGATGTGCTCATACAGATTCCTGCAGAAGGGAGAGGTACAGAAAAGAATCCGGAAATGTTTAATGTTGTCCACATATCATCAGAGTTCACTCTGTTCATCATAATCCCATTTACTGCCTCAGACGTGTCATTACTGCCCACCGGATTTGGGGAGATAGCAGCAGGAAATGAGCTGGAAAAACATCAGAAAGTTTGGGGTTTTTTTAAAAAAAGTCATTAACACCTTTAATATATTTAATGAACTGCAAGCAGCCCTCGGAGTGGAGAAGGATAAATTCGCTGCGGGTGAGACAGTGAAGGGAGGCTCTGCAGAGAGGCAGGAGGAAAGTGCTGGGTTTATTTGGGCTGGAGGGCAAGGAGGGCTGAGGGCAAGCCCTGTCCAAATGACAAAGAGAGGAGGGGAGATAAAAAAGGCAGGAGAGTGTGGTTCCCTCTCCTCAGGGCCCTTGGTGGGCAAGCAGAGATGTGCAGGTGGCTCCCACCTGTGCTGCCCTGCCCCAGCAATACTGAAAGGTGTCACCATGAGGGTGACAGCGTCACCTGGCTGCTGTGCACCTCTGGGAGGGGACACCCTCACCCCAGGTCACACCAGGCAGCTTCAGCTGAGCCCAGCCCTGGTCGCTGCTGGCAGCTTTCTGAAGCAGACCAGGAAAGGGAGGTGAATTCTCCCAGGCTGAGCCGAACTCCTCACTGCCCACAGTGCTCCAAACTGCAAAACTCAGCCTGTTTCAGCCATTGTTAGGCTGGGGCAGTGCATCCCAGGGGAGCCCCTGCTGCAGGTTCCTGCTGGCCAAATTCGGGCACTTCTGGTTTGGCACTGCCAGCTCCGACCTGTGCACCAGCCCAGAGCTGGGAGCTGCACACAGGCTCTGCCACTGCCCTCTCCTGCTGGCTCCAGCCTTCCCTGATGGTGATAAAGCACTGGAGATTCTCTTCTTCCTGTGTACCTGCAGTGCTGTCTGCACTCCTACGAGCAGATCTAATTTGCAGCACATCTCTCGGGTGGGGAGAGGAATTTATCCTTCTGACAGGCACAGAGGGGCCAAGCGCCTCGTCCAAAGCATGGAGAGAGTCTGTGAATTAACAGGGACTCGACCCAGACCTGAAGTGGTGCCCCAGCTCCTGGCACACACACCCTGCCTGCTGGCAGCTGCTGAAGCGTGAGGGGAGGGCAGAGCAATTTGGTTTACAGGTTGCCTATTTGTAAGGACAGGCTCTTTTTGGGTTTTGCAGCACTTCACAATTTCAAATTGTCTGGGCTGTCGTGTCCCCCGTGCTCAGGGCTCCCAGGGGAGGCAGAGGAGGGGAGCTGGGAGGAAGGGGTGGCACAGGCTGGCGAGGGGGCTCTGCTGGCTCTGAGTGCTGGCTCCAGGCAGCAGCCCTGGGCTCCCTTCCAGGCCGAGGAGAGCTTACAGCATTCAGCAGGCATGAGTCCAGTGCCACTTCCCTGCTCTCTTGACCCTCTCCATATTGACCCTGTCAGTCTGGTACAAATTTGTCACCTCCCCAGTTTGTCCCAGTCACTGCATCTCCTGTCCCATCCCAGTTGTTGCCCCTTTGGGCATCTCAGCCCAGATCCTCCCTTCCCTGACTCTTTCCCAGCCCCATCTCTGCACCAAGGCAGTCTCCAGCACCCAGGGGACAGCCCTGCCTCCCTCCTCACCTTTGTGCAGCTCCTCATCAGCACGGTGAAAAGCACGTGGCAAAGGTATGGCCTCGGGCACCACGCTCTCAATTTCAAGTTCTTCCTCCTAAGTGTGAAAAATTGTCCAAAAATTTCCTGCCAGCACAATTGTCCCCATCCTCCCCACAAACCCAGCTGGGCTGCAGAGGCTGGAGATGGTGCTGGGACATTTGGAGAGGCACACGCTTGCTGCAGAAAGTTTCAACCCAAACAATTAAATCCCTGAAAGAATTTCCAAAAGCGCCTAAGCAGGTTACATGCCTAATTCTCCGAGCCCAATGGGACTTGGACACCTAATCTTCTTAGCTGCTTTTGAAAATCTTTGCCAGGTGCCTGTTTGCACGTTTAGGTTCTGTAAAACCTTTGCGAGTCTGAGCTGTGGAGTGTGGTCAGTTTGGGTCAGAGCAGAATTGCAGCAAATCCCATCTGGAGACGGTTCTTTGGGCTTAAATCCGAGCTGGGCAACCAGCGGGGTCCCCTGCCCTGCTGAGGGACACCATATGTCCTTCGTTATTCTGCTTTATTCTACTTTTGGCAGACGTATCATGGGTAAGGCAGAAAGGCCGAGCCTTCCCCGTGGCCCAGAGAGAATCAGCTCTGTCAGGTACCACAAAAAGAGACTCTGCTGTCAAAACACTCCCTGTGCTGTGGGGTTTTTGGCAAATCTGGCCCATAACGAGCATTGCTGTGTGTGACTAAAGCTCCAGGCCAGGAGGAGCAAAGGCAAAGCCTCCAAGTGAGAGCATTGCCTGGAGCAGAGCAGCTCTTTGTGGAACAGTTTCTGTCCTTGCAGTGCTGCTGGAAATCAGAAACTGACTCTGCAAAGCACCGAGATCCTGGCCAACCCCTCTGATGGAAGGAGAAACACGGACTTTTCGTAGCTTTGGAAAATCAGGCCACAGGATTTGAGTCTGAAACACAGACCTGTGTGAAAATGGGACAGCAAGGACAACCCCAATCTGTGGGGACAGAGGGAGATGCTCCAGCTGACCATGAGGAGAAGGACTCAGAAATCCTGAGTGCTGAAACCTCAGGAGATCAGCAGCAGCCCGGGGGATGCCCACACTGCCACATCCACCAACCCCAAGCCCTGCCAACCTCCCCACGCTGGAACTCTGACCCCCCCCTTTATCCAACCCTACCCCACCCCCAAAAAGTGACCCCATTTTCTGGGAAATTATTTCCAGAGCAGTAATTGCAGGCTGGAAATTAGACCCCAGCCTTCAAAGAGCGGGCTCTGAAGTGCACATTAGCTCTCTGCCGGGATGAGCCATCCTACCAGTCCCTGCTCGTCTCCTGCCTGAAATTATGTTTGACTACAGGGCATGAAATGTTATTCATCCTTCCCCATCTCCCTCCCATCCGTTTCTATTCAGATTCAGCACCGAGTGGTAGCAGCAGCAGGTATATGAAAAGGATTTTCAGGTGTTCATGTGTCTTTTCTTTCTTTTTTTCCCCCGGTTCCCCTTTTATACATGAGAAAGCAGCATGAAAGGCAAAGCAAATGAGAATGGGGAAGAAAGTGCTGGATTTAAAG
Organism: Daphoenositta chrysoptera; assembly: GCA_013397915.1. Taxonomy (NCBI): domain Eukaryota; kingdom Metazoa; phylum Chordata; class Aves; order Passeriformes; genus Daphoenositta; species Daphoenositta chrysoptera. The sequence goes on along the minus strand of VZRO01004736.1, from coordinate 140,212 downwards.
CAATCTGTGAGCACGGGGGTGTTTGTTATCTGCAGGGATGGGGCCGTGGTGTGCAGGGTGAGTGGCAGCGTGGCCCCAAGAGCCACCTCTGCGATGGCCGTGGTCAAGGCTGGCCTGGAAAGGCTGGTGCTGAGGCAGCTGATGGGCACGAGGTTAATTCTCATTTCACTCCCTGGCAGTAGCAATTTCACGGATCTCGTCATCTGTGGACAGTTGCAGAAAGGGGAGATCAGAAATGACAAATATCTACATTACCTTCAGAGATTAAAATGCCACCAAATGGTCTTTTAATATGAAACTGCTGGTGGTTCTGGGATTTTGGTTGGTTGTCAGTTTGGGATTTTTTTTAATTTAATTTTTTTTTTTTTAAAGAACAAAACACACTGAGAAAAACATTAAAAAATTGCAGAGGTAGCTGGAATTTGGAGGCTACCATGAAAAGCAGAGTTGATATCTAGGCTGGACATCTCCCATCTGCATGGATAATTGATAATCATGTATTTTTCCTGCCAGTCAAAAACAGAGTTAGTTTTAAATAGATAGAACTGGCTCTTGCCATTTTCTTGTTGGTGTTATCTCATTAGAATCAATGCTTTTCTTTGCTTTTCTATAAGCCTGGGAAAATCAGGGGGATGGATTTCCTCTGACAGGATAAAATCCTTGCAAAGGACTTTGGAGAGGTGAGATAAGAAATTAACATTAAGGAACGTGATCGCTATCGTGTGCAGAGGTTTTGCTGCTGAAGCCCACCTGAAGCTTGTTTTCCAGCACATTTACATTTCCAACAAGCTACAGCTCTCGCTGATTTGAAGCTGCAGGGTGTAAAAACCCCCCGGGGCTCTGCTTGGCTGAGAATTGCCTCTCCCTGCACGTTGGAAATCCGGAGTGATGCCGACCTTGAGGCTCCAGCGGGACACGGGAAGAGGGGCAGGAGGATGGAGGGGACCTGCACATGTTGTCTGCTTGTGATGCTGCTCAGGGCAAATTAAAGCAGAGCTGTGCAAGGCTTTTATTTCGTTTTTCCTGCTGGGGAGCAGCAGTGGAGGTCCCTGATGGAAGAGCTCCTGTGCGACCCGAGGGTGCTCTGGGTTATTTTTCCTTGTGTTGTTTCTTCCTTCCCCTCATCCCTGCTCCTCTGTAGCTGCCACCAGCTCTGTTCTTGTGCTGGAGAGGAGAGAAAAGGGAGTGAGGGAAGCAGTGTGGGGTCTGGATCAGGCCCTGGGGTGCTCAGGGGAGGAAGGAGAGGAAGAGGTGGCACAGCAGCATCCCTGCCCTGGCTCTCCAGGCTCTGTCCCGGCTCCCAGCTCGTGCTGCTGTTCCCTGCTGGAGGCCGGGACAAGCCATAAATCAAAAGCTCCTTGTGCCCTTTGATGAATGCCTGGGAAGGCGTGGGATGGCATCGCTGGTGTCCTCAGCCTGGGAGGGGGTGGCAGAGATGGATCTGGAGGGCTGCTGCAATCAGCATTTGGGGGGCAGCCTGGGCACGGCCAGGGCAGGACAGAGGGGGCTGTTCCTCCCCACCCTGCCGGATCCGCAGCTCGGGAAGTGTGAGAAACCACCTGGATCACATCCTTGGAGGTGTCCTGAGCAAGGGAAATTCAAGGCATTTAAAGAGAAGAGACAGGGTGACTCTCCAGGCATTTAAGGAGAGTCCTTCTGGTTTGGCGTGGAGAGAAACCAGAGGATGGAAAATGAAATGGGAGCTGGCTGATGGGGGTGGGAACTGACAGCTCGGGAGCAAATGAGACATGACAGAAAGGGGGGAGATAATTTAACAGGCTTGGCCTGATATTGTCCTTCATAGTCATGTCTTGATTTTCTCTTGCTTTAGGTTTGTCAGATCTGATTTTGCACGGGAGATGCAGGGGGGACTGCTCTGCACCGCCTGTGCCGCACAGAGGTGCCCCCACAGCCGCCTGTTGCTCCTCCAAGCCACAAGCACGCAAGAAACATTTGGTTTTTAATGCCTGGAAGTATTTTCACGTTGTTAAAATGACCTCTTCCTCACCATGTGCCTTCTCGAGAGCTGTTGTGCTATTTTTGCTCCAAATTTCAAAACAAATCCCACCCCCTAAGGCAGAAACCAAGAGCAGGAACCATCAGGAACTGTCAGCTTTGCTGAACTAACCAAAAACTGAGATTTCCAACAAAAGCCTTTGACTTCTGGTGTTCACCTCGAAGCAACAGGCTGCAACCCCCCCAGCTCCACCCCGCTCCTGAGGCTTGGCAGCTCCACTGCTGCAGGAGGTGCTTGTGGTGGAGCAAAGGGAAGGTTTGGGAGGATTTCTGTTCTGCTGGAGCCTCAGGCAGGCCCAGCCCTGTCCCCGTGGCTTCACCCCACAGCCCACCAGGCTCCTGCAGCAGCTCTTGGTGGGGTCTTGATGTTGAGGTGTAAATCTGTGCCCTGGAAGCTGCTGGACACCAACTTTTCCAGCGAGAGGGGATGTCACGAGCTCCCCTTCAGGGCAGCAAATCTCCTGTGGTTCCCTGTGGTTCCTGGGCTCAGCCTCACCGATTTTCCCTGCTGTGACAGTTTGGGGGGACAGGACACACAGAGGTGAGGACAAGCCACAGCCCCTGGGCACTGCAGGGACACCCCAAGGGCGGGGAGCACCAGCTCAGCTCCAGGAGCCCACACGGATCCTGCTCCCAGCCCTGCCCAGTGCAGGTGGCTCCTGAGCCAACCTCGTGCTGGTCCACGAGGACCTCCCAGGCCTTGATGGGTGAAGGTGGTCCCTGAGGATGGTGCAGCCACAGTCCCCAGGGTCACCGCAGGCTGGGGACCCCTCTTCCAGCTCCACAAAAATAATAATAATGATAATAATAATGGTTGAATGCCCTCTTCCAGCTTCACATATAACAATATCATCACGCTTTTAATTTTTAACCAAAACAGCCGCATAAAATAATTTCTTAAGCCCTTTGCCCGTGGCAAATGCCTTAGAAGGACATAAAAGACAAGCTCTGATTTTCCTGCCTGGCCTTTTTTCATGGCTGTTGCCTGGCACAGCTCCTGAGGGGCAGGTTCTGGCAGCTTTGGAGGTCGGTCTTTCCCCGGAGGGCAGGCAGGACGTGCCTACACCCTCTGCAAAGCCAAGCCAGGAGCTCTCGGGACAGGGCTGCTGCTGGGAGAGGTTCAAATTGCCATTTCCCTGCAGATATTTGCCCTCAGGCCGGGCTCTCCCGGGCTCCAGCTGGGATGTGAAGCCGCTGCCCAGGGCAGGGCACCGCAGGCTGGGCACGGACCTGCAGCAGCTCTGATGGGGCACACGCGGCTCTGCAGCAATTTAAAAACCACCCCTCCAATCCCAGCCTCCTGGGCCGAGCCAGATGGGGATTAGAAGGGGTTTGCCACAAAAACAAATCCCAAGGCATGTCCTGGTGGTGAATTTAGCGATCACAGAGGTTGGTAATTACAGGGAGGGGGTGAATCCTGGCTCACGGGATGCCCTGCAGGGCTGGGGAGCTGGGGAAGCACTGCTGGAGTGCTCAGGGGGACACTGCAGGTGGCACAGCCCAGGTACCAGGGGTCACTGCAGTACCAGGGGGTCCTGGGGGTGACAATACTCCCCCGATGAGCCATCCTGGGAGCTGGCACTGGGGACAACTCAGTGTCCAGGTCTGTGCCTGCTGAGCTCTGGCTGTGTTGTTAGTCCGGGGTTGAGGCTGGGCTGCCCCTCCCTGGCACTTCCTGCAGAATCTATGGAAAAATGCCTGTCTTTCCTTGGGTGAACCCCACCTCGTGTTTCCCAGGCTGTGGAGGGGGCTGGCCCTCCACCCCAGGTCGGAGCTGCCCTGTTGGGGGCTCGGAGCAGCCCCTCCCCAAATGCAGGGTGCCAGTGCTGGGCACAAATGTCCCGACTGGGAAAAACCCTGAATATCTCGAACCTGATGTGAACTCCTGTTCGATGTGGACCCCTCCGGGCTGTGGGGGAGTGACACGGTGTCCTCTGTGTGTTTGACACCGCAGAGCCATGGCCAGAGCTGCAGGAAGGGCAACAAAGCCATGCCCAGGCAGGTCAAACCCCATGCTGGAATGAACTCTGCTGGCCCTGGACCTGCACTGAGCCCCCTGCCCGTAATGCAGGGATGAGATGCTGAGGCTCAGACCTTTCTCCTCAGGTGTTTCTTCCTGGGAGAAAGGAGCTGCACAATGCCCAGGGCAGGGATGGACATCACCAGCCAGCCCTGCCATGCTGCCTTCCCTTGTGGCAGCCCCGGTGCCACTCAGTTTTTCAGCAGCCTGGTCCAAGCTAAATTTTAATTGTCCACATCCCTCTGATGCCCACTTCAACGGGCTGGGTACGCTGCCCCAGGATCCAGCGCATGAGGAAGGTGAGATGATCTTTTCTTAAAAGGACATTGCCCAGTGATTTTTCACAAGGCTTTGAACGGTTTTGCTGATTCTTTTCTTTTTAATTGGTTCCCCTTGGAAAACTCGTGCTGGAATCCGTGTCCTTTCATCATTTTGTGCCGCCGTTGATGCCAGCAGTGCGCTCGGAACCGCGCGGGGCCTGCGAGGGGCCGGGGTCGCCTCAAACATCCTGCCCATAAACTGGGTCAGCCTTTGACAAAGGGATTTTAGCTGGTGCTGCCATCCCAGTGCAAAGCCAGCGGGGGTGGTTCTGGGGAGGTTTGGTTTGAAGAGCCCCACGGAAAGGTTTTCCTTGCCCTGAGCAGCGTCCTTTGTGTCTGGGGGAGGTGGTGTGGGGTCATTGGGGGCTGCAGCCGCTCCCCGGGGCCAAAACCCCACCTGAAATGACGGCGTGGGTCTGCTGTGGGGTGGGCAAGGGGAAAGGCAGAAGTGCCAGCCTGGAGCTGGGGTTAGATGGGGCTGGAGCTGGGACAGCAGCACCTTGCACCCACCACCCCCGGGCAGGACCCTCCAGGGCAGGGAAAGCCCTTGAGCAGCATTTTGGGATGGTGTCACTGGCTGTCCTCCCTGCTGGGCTCCACCCTGGCTGCTTTGGGAAGTCCCCTCCGTGCTCCATCCTCTCAGCCATGGGGTGACAGCTGGGCACTGCCACCACAACCACCCCGGTCTGGGACCCACCACCACCCCCACCAACCTTAGCTGTGGCCTCAGGGCTACAGTTTTTGGATTCCTGTCCCCTGCCAGGCAGGAGGGTCACCTATGAGAGCTGCAGGAGTTGGCACAGATGAAGGGAGGGAGAAAAAATACAAGGAGATAGAAACTTTATTTTTAAAATTATTTTTACAAAACGATGATATGCAAAATGCCTGATTTCCTTCACTTGATCCTGGGTTAGTGCCACGTGGGTAAGTGTGGCTCAGCAGTGATGTTTCCATTGCCTGGGCAGGTGCAATGAGGCACCACCCACACACCAGCACTGCCACTTTCTCCTTCCCATGAGCTGAGAAGCCCATCTGGGCAGTGCTTCCCTCATCCCCCTCTCTCACTGCTTCCCCTTTGCTTGTTTCTTGCTCCTCAGAGTCCTCCTCTTATTTTACCTCCCACCCTTTGAACTTCACATTTCCTGGGCCAAAGGTTCGGTGCAGCTTTGTCCTGGGGAGCACAGCCATAAAAGGGGTGGATGTGGAGGGAAGTGTTGGGGTTTTGGAACAGAATCACACAAATCCCAGAATGGTTTGGGTTGGAAGGGACTTAAACCTCTTGTTCCATCCCCCTGCCACGGCAGGGACTCCTTCCACCAGACCAGATTGTTCAGGGCCTCATCCAACCTGGCCTTGGATGCTTCCAGGGAGGGGGCAGCCACAGCTTCTCGGGGCACCCTGAGCCTTAATAAATGTAATAAAACATTGCTGGCAGTCAGGAGTGCACCAGCAGGGAGAACTGGGCACTGCTGCCCATGCACAGAGCAGAGCTGGTGTCCCACACCCTCTCAGCTTCAGGGAGGAGGTTGGTGTGAGGCTGTGCCAGGGCAGGGGTGGTTCCTCTCCTTCTGTGAGCTCAGCACTGCCCATGTGATGGGCTGGGGACACAAACCTTCACCCTGACCCCTGCTAGGGCACCGGTGTTGGCACCACCTTTGGGAACAGTTTTATACTCCTCATCCATTCCTCAGAATAATTTGGTTTGTGGCTTTTTGGAGCGCAGTGACCATTTAGGGAAGCTGTGGGTGTTTTTCAGCACTCACAGGGGATGTTTTGGTGGGTCACAGCAGTGCCAGATCCATCAGTGTGTGCAGGGATGCTGCTCAGAGCTCAGGAATTCAACTGGGGTCAAACCAGGGGGGCTCAGCGCCAGCTGCTGTGACCAGGGACAGATCTGGAGAGCAGCACCAGGGAGCAGAGCCCCTCTCAGCAGTGCTGGGAAGCAGGAACCCACCGAGGGAAGGTGCTGGCCCCACAGGCATCCCCTCAGCTGTGGGGTGAGGGGGTGACTGTGCTGCTCGGGGTCACAGCTGGCAGCCTGGAGTGGAGGGAAGAGCGTTCTACAACCCAGCAGGAAAACAGAAATCCTCTGCACAGCAAACTGCCTCCACTTCCAGCCTCGCTCCCCTGGTTGTGGTTCCCTCCCCAGCTCCCTCCTAGTTCAAGACAAAGGGGACGGTGACACTTGTCACTTTTTTCAGCTCACCAACACTTCTCTTTGCTCGGGGCAAGAGAAGGTGATGGGTGTCCCAGCAGTAGCTCTGGAGCTGGCGGGGGATGGAGCCTGGAGCCAGAAACATCTCCGTGCCCCTCCACCTCCCCCAGGTAGGCTGCCTGCCTCCACTTTTCCTGCTGCCACGGACCTGCCTTTAACGAGTCTTTAAAGATAATGAAAGGACTTACAAAGCTTAATATGAGTCAAAGTGTTTTCAAGAAATGTCAGCTGCCACATGTCTCTATTTAAATAGGGAAAGGTTTTTTTTTTCCATCTGTAAAGCACAAAACCACACCGCTGCGTTAATTCATGAAAATGCCATGGAAAGTGGCGGTGAGAAGTAAAAAGGGAAAAATGACCAGGTCAGCTCCACTGCCAAGGATGAGTGAAGTGCTGAAAGGCTGAACAGAAAACGTGGTGTTTGAAGAGATTTGGTGCCTGATTTAACGCCTTCCTTCCCTCTGTAGTTCCTGTGCTATTGTATTGCACACGATGGGCCCTGGAGCAGAGGCTGTGCTCCAGCCGGCACATTTGTACCTTCAGCAGGAAAGAAATATGCAAAAAAGGATTTTTCTTCTTTTGTGGGGGGTGAGTGACATTCTCCTTTAATAGCCTGTATCTCCTGTCCTTGTGCAACAAATCTGGTGCCCAGCTCAGACCTGCCCTCGAACTCTGCAGCCTCCGGGTGTTTCCCAGTGCAGACCCCAGACCTCAGGGCTCCCTCCAGTCTTGTTTGCGTGTGGAAAAGGGTCTTGCATCACCCTCCAGGGAGACTGGATGTTCCTTTGAGCAAGAAAACCCTCTCTCTGTGGCAGGAAGGACCCCCAGTCCCCACCAGCCGTGTCCACATGCCACATTCCACACATGCCACGCCAGGAGCCGGGAGCTGGGAGCTGGGATCCAGGAACTGGGAGCAGGGGTTCAGGAGCTGGGGTTCAGGAGCTGGGAGCAGGGGTTCAGGAGCTGGGAACAGGGGTTCAGGAGCTGGGAACAGGGGTTCAGGAGCTGGGAGCAGGGGTTCAGGAGCTGGGAACAGGGGTTCAGGAGCTGGGAACAGGGGTTCAGGAGCTGGGGTTCAGGAGCTGGGA
>VZRO01004736.1:114957-132083 GCA_013397915.1 Daphoenositta chrysoptera | reverse complement strand
CTGGGAACAGGAGCTGGGAGCAGGGGTTCAGGAGCTGGGAAGAGGGGTTCAGGAGCTGGGAACAGGGGTTCAGGAGCTGGGAGCAGGAGCTGGGAGCAGGAGGCTGCAGCCCAGTGGCTGTTTGCACACTGAGATATCCTATTAGCTGAGTTACTGCTGTAATTTCCTAATGGGACGGGGAGCACGCAGGAAATGATAGAAGTCTGTAATTAAACCAAGCCTATCTGAGGATCTTCCATTACGCCATGGTAATTTCTGGATCTCCACATCCTCCTCTCCCTTTTTCAGAAGTGGGAGAGAAGGGAGGTGTGAGTGTGGCGCTTTTCCCTTGAAGCTGTAGGTAGTGCACCTTTATGGTCATAAATCCCTGCTTATTTATGATCCAGGGAAGTTAACCTTCCAAATCAGATTACACAGATAATTCTGTGCCTTGCCTCTACCTGGCTGGCAGGAAGAAGAGCTGCCAGGGAAGAGGCACTTATTCCAGCAGTGGAATCTGTTCTGTGTAGGAATTTAGCAACATCTTTCTGAATAAATGGAGAGCTCTCCTTTGGGACTCACTGTTTTTTATTGCAGGAGCTATTAAAACACTATGAGAGCAGCAGGGATCAGGGCAGCAGGTTTGGTCTATTTGCAGAGGGTAGTTAACCTGGTTATTTAGAGTCCAGCTGTAGATGTTCCTCCATATTCCTGAACTGCAAAGAGGAAAAGCTGCAGCAGTTTGCAAATTCTCCTTCCACGCTCCACTTCCAGGACTTGCCCATTGCTCAGGGACCTGCTCCTGACAGCCAGGGCAGCTCTGCCCGTACCTGGTGTGATCAAACACTGCCAGACCCAGCAAAACATCACAGCACAGATGCAAGATTCCCACTGAAGCAGGCAGGAGCCAACATTTTAAAGACAAAGCCAGGCAGCCCAGGTTTTGCTCCAGAAAAAGCCCCACGGGAAGGTGCCAGGAGGCTGAGAAGAGGTGCTGTGCACAGAACAGAGGTGTCTCCTTCAGGGTTATTCTGGGCACAAGCCCTCTGGTGATTGATGTCTGACACCTTCAATGCAAAGTTCCCCTTCGCTGGGTCTGGATTTTGACAACGCAGCCCCTTCACTCTCGGTGAGGTGAGCAGAGACTTTGCTCATCCAGGCAGCTTAGAATAAAGCACTGAGGAAAGTGCATCCGCTCTGGGATAAAAACACCTTTGCCTGGCCTTTAGAGTTAGCCTGATCTTCAAACTGCTGCATTAACACAGACCCGTGCTCACTGGGAATATCAGCTTTTCTTAGATCCTTTTCCGATTTACGGTGTTATAGTTGGGACAGGGTAAACAGTTACTTAATGCAAACAGATATTTTATGGCAAGGAGGGATCTGAGATGCAAAATTCAGACTCACAAGAAAGGAAAACATCCCCAGAGTTGCACTGAATGGGATTCAAGGCTCCTGGGGTTATAGTGGGACAAGAAGAATGGCAGATTTGCATGGCCCTTCTTCTCCTTCAATCAAGTATTTCTTAATTTTGATGCAAATAAGAGATCTGTGACCAACTTGCTGGGATCTGTGCAAGGGTTGTGCATCTCACTGGCAGCTGGCAGAGTTCTTCATTATCCCATAACTCTTGCACCAACATCCCACACCCTTTTCTTCTCTTCCTCTGAAAACTTTGGCTCTCCTAATTAAATGGCTCTGCTCTAGCATCAGCACCCCTTGGTGGGACCAGACTCAGGAGTGTGAAAGGTGAAAGCTGGAGTGTCCTTTTTGAGGAGATGTTGGGTAATTTGGGGTGAATTTCCCCCCTCTCTGCCCTCTGTTAGTTTCAGACAGGTTGGAACACAAGTGGAAATGCAGAACCTTTACCTTAAAACAGAGACAGAGCAACTACCCAGCAGGTCAGACATGCAAATCCGAACCCGAGGTCTTCATCACAGCCTGACAACGCTGGCTAAGGGTGGAAGAGAGGATACTCCTCCTACAGCCTCTGTGAGCCAGTTCTGGAAAGGAACAGATCCTGATGCCTGGAATTTCCTGGGCAGAGGCTGCAACCTGCCAGATTTTACCACAGAGACAGTCCAGCCACCAGGAATTGGTTTGAGTCCAACAAACGAGATCCTCTAGTGACCCAAGAGCCATCGGGGCGGGGCCCTCCAGAGATGACAAGGGAATCATTCAGGTCAGAAAAGACCTTTAAGATCACCAGGTCTGACCATTAACCCAAGGCCACCACTACCCCGTGTCCCCAAGTGCCACGTCTGTGTGTTCTTTTAATACGTCTGGGGATGGCAACTCCACCACCTCCCTGGGAAAGATACAGCACATGACAGGAAAGATGGGAATGTGACAAGAACACCTCCCTGCTACACGAAATGAGTGTCACTACACGAAATGAGTGTCACTACACGAAATGAGTGTCACTACACGAAGTGAGTGTCACCACATGAAGTGAGTGTCACTAGCAGTAAGAAGGATGGGAGAAGAAAGATGAAAACAACCCGAACATGGAGAAGTCTGTGAGGTCTCTGGAATCCCACAGCTACTTCAGGCCTGCCTGAGATGCCGAGGACTTGGCAAAGACAAGATTCAGGCAATCCAGGATGTTATTCTGCATTCCTATCAGAACACTCAGAGGTTTGTATCCTTAGGTTATTGGCATCCCGGGACTGTGGATTATGGAGCTGTAAATTACCACCATTAAGTGTCACAGACATGACTGAAGTGCCCAGCTGGAGACAGCACACCCCAGACAGCTACTGCAGCACCCAGCACCTGTTCATTCAGTGTAACACATCAGCAACTGGACCCATCTAATCACTTGGATTCATGTAAGAATCCTGCAAGGAGAGGTTTCGAAACAAAGACTCCTGGTCTTTCAGCAAAGGCTCCCAGCTGGAGGTTTGGTGGTGGCAGGAACCCAGCAAAGGGGCACCTTCCCCACTGCTCAGGTGCCTGTGGATTCACCTGCTGTTGGTTCCTTAGAGATGTGCTGTGAACTCTGTAAGCAAAACAAGTCTAGATTTTGGTGCTTGTCCACGGTTATTCTGCAGAGACTGCAGGCCCTTTGAGCAAAATCCTCGCCTCCCCGTATATCTTCAAATTTTGCTCGTGCTAAGGAGGTAATGAGTGTGAACACTCATTAGTGATCAGTGCAGCCCAGCCCCTGCATCAGGAGCATCCATTGCGTGGACATTCTTAGGCTTTTGGGCAGCAATGAGGTCGGGGAGGTTGGTCAGGGGGTGAGAAGCTCCTTCACTCAGAAATGCCCACGGAAGGGTGTCCTGGGCAGCGCCGCTCTGCCCCGCGACTGCTCCAAGGGCAGCAGCGAGGTAGAGACCAACAAATCAGGGATAAAAATTATACCCTTGCCTTTCCACTGAGGAAAACATTACCGTGCTCCCTGGTGGAGGTCTGGCTGATGATAAATGGGTGCTAATGGGAGGGAGGGAGCAGCTCTGCCGGTCAGGGCACGCGTTACCCATCCCTTCCCCGGCGCGAGCTGTGCGGGGAGCCTTCATCCTCTTCATCACCTGGGCAGGGAACACGAGAGGCACACCTGGGTCCCCTCTCATTCCCAGGGAGCGCCTGACACCTCGGATTTTGCGACCTGAGTTTGAGATGCAGCTCACCTAATGCAATTAAACTTTTTAATTAGTGGAAGCTCATAAGCAGAGGTGAAGAAACACGTCTTTGGCATTTGCTGGCGCCGTGGTTTTGTGTCTGAGCGTTGCAGCTCAGCCTTGATGGAGTTTTGGTTCACTTTCTCTGCATGATTACAGCGGTATCTTTCTGCAAATTAATCTATTTTAGTGCTTTGTTTTTTTGCTGGAGAAATTCTCAACATCCAAACAAAACCGGTGTGTGGGTAAGGGAGTGATGAGGAGCGAGTTCTCTCAGCTGATCCTCGCTGTGAGCAGAACATGCCTGAATTTTGGTAGAGTTTTGAACCAAATCTGCATCTCATTTTGGATGGCATCAACCAAACCAGCCCCTCAAATCTCCAGGGGAGATTGTAACTCATTGAAAAAAGAAAAAAAGGAGCAGTTACTTTTTTCCTTTCTCCTTCACTAAACATGCAAACCCCATTCTTTTAACAATTAGTCTCAAACATGCTTTTACTCTTCCCATCTATTATTCCTTACCTGAGTAATCTCCACCTATTGTATGGTGTTTCTTAGATCAGACATTAATGTATTTCTCAAAGGTAATCTTTTAATACCCAGGCTGATTTCGTAAAGGGGAAGATATTTTTGGTCTTTTTGGAACCATTTGTTTTGAGAGAGTCTTGGAGGAAAGGTTATATGTATTTATTATGAAAATTCGATAACATTTTAATGAGAAAATACAGCGTTAAATATATTTCACGTGTATTTATTTCTCAGAAAACTCATATTGTTCAGTCTTTGGGTGGAAGCCAAGCACTTGTAACAGTTACCTGGCATGATGTGGCCCTGTGACAGAAAGTCTAATGAAGACTTTCTTGATAGGAATGTAATTGTAAAGAAAAAAAATGATTAAAAAATTGGTTCCAGTGCTCTGTGATCCAAGAGTTCATTTGTTTCCTCATTCATGCACTAAACAAGTCCCTAATTAATCTTGAACCTTGGAGAAAGGAGACTAGATTGGCATCTTCTGAATACGAACGTACTTCTCATTTTGGAAAGTTTGAAGAGGCTCTTAAGCATTCTCTTTTAATGGTATTTTTGCAAGGGTTTAAAGTGGCTTCATTAGCCTGCCAAAGCCACTAATTGCATTACCATATTTTTAAACTTAGGAGATTCCTTTTTTAAAAAAAAAAAAAAAAATTAGATTAATTTGCTGGCTGAAAGCGACTGAAGTGTTCAGTGCCTGTCACGGTGCTCAGCTGGAACCAGCGTGGCACCCAGCAGTGGGTGGCTCTGGGGCTGCCCCCGGAGGTGCCACCTCTGCTGTCCCTCCTGGGTGGTTCAGGCAGCAGGATCCCTCACCCTGGACACGGCTGTGCCCATGGAAACCTCCTGAATTCCTGCCAGCCTCAGCGCCTGAGCAGGCAGGAGCAAACCCTGGTGCAGGGGCAGATCCTGGTGCAGGGACAAATCCTGGTGCAGGGGCAAACCCTGGTGCAGGAGCAAACCCTGGTGCAGGGGCNGGGCAGATCCTGGTGCAGGGGCAGATCCTGGTGCAGGGGCAAACCCTGGCACAGGGGCAGATCCTGGTGCGGGGACAAACCCTGGTGCAGGGGCAAACCCTGGTGCAGGAGCAAATCCTGGTGCAGGAGCAAACCCTGGTGCAGGGGCAAACCCTGGTGCAGGAGCAAATCCTGGTGCAGGGGCAAAGCTGTGCTGGACCTGTTTGGGTCAGAAATGCAGAACCAGCCGATCTCTCCCACATCAGCTTTGGCTGGGGAATGAAGAGCTGGTTGTGTTTTGAGCAGCTCTTTTCCATCAAGGGGGAGTTCTCAGCAAAAGCCCCCCCAGCTCCGGGGGTGCAGCCCCTGCTGAGCACCCACCCTTCCACAGCCCCTCCGTGTCCAGAGAGCAAATCCCTCCTGGAATCCCAGGCCTTGTGGAGGAAAAGTGGTGGTGCTGATTAACTCCGGCCCCTCCGTTGCTCTGTGCTCTGAAGTGTGAAAGGGATGGAGTCAAAGCCTCAGATGGAAAGTGCCAGCCAAGTTCAAAGTGTGGCTGTGTTAGTCCAGCTGTTCTTATTACAGTAAATAGGCACCTGAACTGTAATGAGGTCACTTCCCTGGATCTTGCTTGTGCTCGGCCCCAGGTGGCTTATCTAAGGTAATATGAATAATACGAACAAGATAAGATAAGGCTGTTAGCCCCAAACAATATTATCAGCCTGTGATTTTAGCTGCCTACCTACTCCATCCTGACAGCGAGGGATAAAAGAAAACCTAAAATTCCAGCCTTGGAGACTTACAAAAGCCTTGTTAAAGCCCGTACGAGAGCTCTGAGAAGAAATATTACCCTGTCTGGGGGAAGGGGGTGGAGGAGAATCAAGGGCACCAAGAAGAAAATACAGCTCACGGTTGAGGGAGTTGGGTTTTTTTCTTCCTTTGCAAATGTGTTCTTGCTCATTTCATTGTGAGCACCACAATATATTATCAGCTTTCACAGAAGTGAAGAGTCGCCGAGGTTTCATTAGTTATGTTTATGCCAATAGAAATAAATCTCTGCAGTCATCAGAACAGGTTTGTTCATACTCCCGGTCCTGACTGGGGAATTTCACTGGCCACATCCCTGTTGTGCTGGTGGAGCAGATATAGTTTGAGATATACTTTGGCCTTATTGATTTGAAGGCTTCTTCATTACTTCTCCAGCACTGCAGATCAATAGCCATGCCTAGAGCAGCATAATAGATTTTTTTAAAAAATCAATTAAACAGAATATTTTTAACAGAGCCGAGTGCAAAATTCTGTTGCATTTCGATACGTGTGTTTTAAGCCTTGCTGCATTTACCTGCAGACCCTTATGCCTTGCTAAGGAATGGGAGTCTTTGTTTCAGCATCCCTGTGCTGTGGTGTTCAGCCTCCAAAGGAGGAGGAATGACTCAAGATTAGAAACAAGAACCACCCAGCTTTTCTCCTTTGAAACCCATATTCATCACTGCAGCCTCGCCAGAAAGTGAAATAATGTTTGTGGTCTTGGCTCAATCCCCAGTGGACAATAATTCAGTTAAAATATACCAAAATCTGTCATGCTTTTTCCTTGCTCCATGTCTCTGAACACCAGGAGATGAGCTCCTCTTAAATTAGCTTTCATGCTCGAGGGGTTTCCTTGTGTATGCAGAGCCTGATCCTGTCCCCGCTGGGGCTGGTGACAAATTCCCTATTGATTTTGGTGGCCCAGGACTGGGGTCAGCAGCAGCGTGGCCGAGGGCAGCCCTGGGTCTCGCTGCCATCCCCGAGCTGGGAAAAGCAGCTGATCCCGTGCTGGGCTCCTGTGGGACTGGGGAGGTGGTGCCTGGCCCTGGAGCTGGCTGGGAATCTTCTGTGTCAGATTTTTGCAGCAGAGCAAGTGGTTAACATGGTGTAACCCTTATGGGAAGGAAAACACTCCTGTTTCAGCAGCTCTTCCCCAGTGGAAGGATGTCCTGAAGGATTCCCGTGGTGTTCTGAAGGGTGATGCTCAATAAGACCTTTTCCCAGTCACAGGTCCCTCAGATGGGGCCACTTAAGGTCATCCCACCGGCAGCCAAAACCAAATTTCCCCATCATTCTTCTTCCTTCTCCCTCCTTCCCACCTTTTCCAGCTCCATACCAGCTGCTCTGGGCTGCCTCAGCCACTGGCCACCCTCCCACCATTTCTTCCTAAGCCCTGGGTTGAATTACTTTGAATTATTTGCGTGGCAAATGACACAGGTGGGTATTTTCAGAACCTGCCTTGCCACGTCCCAGCACAGCAGCTGCAGCCACCTTGGCTTGGTTTGGCTGGGGCCTTTTTCCTTTGCAAAATGCAAATATTTGTGGCCACAACCCCTGACACACTTGGAGCTGCAAACTGTGATGGTTTCTCAGCGATCCAAGCCAGGTCTGCACGTTGAGGACCTGACACCCCAAAGCTTTAGGGCAGAGGTGCAGATCCCCCTCCCACTGCCCGAGCCCATCACCAAGCCAGGCTGCTCCAGCCCCATTCCCAGGGCGATTCTGTCCCAGGGAATGATTCAGAGGAGACAGACTGCTCTGCAGTGCTGTCACAGGAACAGCTTGTTGGCCAGGCAGGGAGCTGAGAGAGGCTCATCGGATACAGCCAGCTCCTCAGATGTCTGCAGCTGGGAGGTCTGGAAGCCTCCTGGTTTTCTTCTCTCTGTCATCCACGCGTGTGGGGGATGTGAGAAGCACTTCCAGAAAGCCATGTCCTCCCTCTGCTCCCCCGGTTTTAAGTTTAAACATCTCGTGCAATCCAAAGAGCTTAAAAACACTGTTGGAACCTGGAAAGGGAAGAGGAGCGAGGCAGAGCCTGAGCGCAGGGTTTGGAGCCCACACAGCCCATCACAGCCTGGGCAGCTCGAGTTTTAAGGCCAGGGAGGTGTTTTCTGTGTGGGTGTGAGCTGGGGAAGAGGCAGCAATGAGAGGGAGCTGCCAGACCTGCCTGGGGCAGTGGTGGAGGGCTGGGCTGGGGGCTGCCAGCCGGGGTGGGCTGTGCCAGCGGGGCAGGTCGGGAGGCAGCGCTCGCACACCAGCTCTGCTCATTCATTTTTCATGCCTCATTTTCAGGCCTGCCTGATTTATGAACCTCATTCTTCCTTCCCCTTGGTTTAAATTTATCTTCGGAAAACAAAGCCGGGGTTTAGAGCAGACCCTCCCTTCCCTGGAGACGGAGGAGCCTGAGTTGGTTTAAGGCCACCACCAGCGTCACCCAGGGCACGAGCGATGTCCCGGGGACCTGGCACCTCTTGGGTGAGCAGCTGCCCCCACAAGTGATGATCTCCCTGCTCCAGGTCCTGCCTTCGCCCTGAGCCCCATCCAGTCCTTGGCAGGAGCTCAGCCAGCAGAAAGCCACCCCGTTTGCCAGCAGCTGGGTTTCCCCGGGAAGCACCAGAGCCAGAATCTGGAGTGGGCTGGGAACCCAGACGAGGAAAGGCAGTGAGAGAGGGAACACGGGGAAAAGGGGAGTGGCTGGGTGTTGTGGGGATGGGGGGTCTCCTGCCCCACCTCTGACGCTGCTCCTGCTGTCCCACCAGTCTCTGGCTGCCCCCCTGACCTCGCTGACCCAGCAGGGACCATCCCAGGGGCTGCCCCAGCCCTCCCCTCCCACAGCCAGCAGGGCAGCCCCAATTCCTGGCTGGTGCCAGCAGCTCACTTTGACATCCTGCACTGGCACAGCTCCTCTGGAGTTGCCCCATCTCCCTCTGGGTTGGGAATAGGCACAAATCACCCACCTTTAGCTCTCGGGTATTTCACAGACATGCAGGGAGCAGAGTGAGGAGCTGGAGAGCTCTGGGTTGGAGGGCAAACACAGCCCGTGGAGCTGGGATGGGACTTGCAGCCAGTGGTGTGGTGGCACTGCTGGGGCTGAGCTGTCCCCTGGCAGCCAGGCACGAGGCCTCTCCCTGCCTGCTCAGAGCCACCTGGGGTTTGCCTTTTCCACACTGCAGGGTCTCTGGCCCTTCCAAGGGTCACCATGATCCCACAGCATCCTCTGAAAAGGTGTCAAAGCTGGGCACAGCAATTCCCACGGTGGCACTGCCCTGGCACAGGTCCTGGCGTGCCCGTGCATCTTCTGCCAGGCATCCCTGACCTTCCCGTGGCTTCAGCAGCGCCAGCACTGTGGATAATTACTCAGAGGGCTAAGAAAAGACCTTGTTATTAGGAAGCTTTTTTTTTTTTTTCCCCGGTTATCTTTCAGCTAATTTTTCCCCAGTTCTTAATTTGCGCCTGGCTCCTCGGAGCCGTTTCAGATCTGTCAAGTGCTCTCGGTGAAACGCTTGTTTTTGTTTGACTAACACGTTCTGGGGGAGGGGGCCGGCGCTGCTTTGGAAGAGCCGGTCTGTTTGCTTTGGTGATAGCAATGATATTTGGGAGAGACAGATGGAAGGCACTTTTTATTTTCTGCAGACACTTTATGATCCAAGCTGCTCATATTGTATAAGAGAGGCCAGATGCCTTGTTAATTCATAGACATGTTTACAGCATGGAGCTTCTAATAGGTGAATATGAATACTAAATAGTGATTAGTGCTTGTCTGACAGACGTCTCCCTCCTGACTGAAATTGGATCTAAGTTTGACCTTTGGTGAGGGAGGAAGGTATTCTGGTATATTACAAGCCTTTTTTTTTTTTTTTTTTAATATAAATATCTCTTCTCTGCATGTAGAAAGACAAATCCTTTACAGACAAATCCTTTTTCTTCCCACTGGAGGATGTATTTGCCCTAAAGACACACCAGCCTGCCAAGCTGGGCCGTGCCCCCTGTCCCCATGTCACTGTGGAAGTGGAGGGGGCACCCTCTGTTTGAGTATTAAGAAACTGTGTTAAGTGGGGAGCGTGAGCCCAGTGGTGCTTTAGTGCCCTTGGGGGGCATTTTGGTGTCTGAGAGGGCCTGAGGAGCACCAGGGCTTTCCCCCTGCACCTCCAGGCTTCTCTGGGATGCTCCTGGCTGGACAAAAGCTGGTGCAACCCATCGGTGTCTCTGCACCCCGTGCAGGGGGAGAGGCTGGAGCACCGAACCAAACACACAGGATGGAAGGGTTATAGACAGGAGAAGGGAATGGCAGTGGGGAGAGAAAATTAGCCAAGAAACTTAATTTATAAACAACCCCAGCACTGCTGGTAGAAGGGGCCACGAGCTCTTTCAGAGGATGGACACAGCACCTCCCTGCAGGACCCAGAGCTTCATGCACATGGAAAACCCTTCGAAGAGCAGCATCCAGTGAATGTTTAATTGTCCTTCACGTGATGTGACACCCAAAAAAAAAGAGCCAGCACCCAGGATGGGAGCACTGCTCTGACACGTGGCTGCTCCAGAGGCAGCAGAGGTGGGGGGGGAGGTTTGTGGAAGAAAAAGCAAGGAAAGAAGGCACAGGTCTCAAAAGTAGGTATTATTTTGGTAAACTGCTCTTTAAAGACAAGCAAGCACAGACTTCTCATCTTTCCTCAAGGAATCGCTCCCATCTGGGGAATTGCAGATGCCTTTGGGAGGACTGCAAAGCTGAGGGAGAGCTGCAAGGGGGCTGCCAGCAAGGTCCCCACACTCTGGGGCCGTGCCACTTCCCCCTGGGGACAGCTCCAGAGGCACCAAACCCGTGGAACCTGGGGAACACCACAGGACACCTGCACAGCCCTGGCAGCACCTCCAGTGACCTGTCCAGGGCCTCCCAGGAGCACCCCCTTGACCACACTGCCTCTTTCATGGGGACCAGGTATTTCCCAGCCTGCTTTGGCTGGGAGAGCTTTGTGATGCTCGGCAGCCTGGCTTTGGGGCTTTGGGAAGCAGTGAGGATGCTGAGGGAAAGCCGAGTGTGCAGCAGCCCAGCTCCCAGGCTTTCTGGCTGTGCCAAGCACTCGTGGCGAGGGACACTCCTGTGCCACCAGCTGGGCACATCCAGGTGGAGAGATGGTCCTGAGCCAGCGGGAGAGCAGAGGCAGCCGGGTGGGCAGCCAGAGTGTGGAGAGAGAGAAGAGGGGTCAGGCCCGACATCCCCAGCCAGGCTCCCCACCCCCAGTCAGCAGCACTTATCATGTCCCTGCATCACCAGAACATCCTTTAATTGATGTAAAACCATCTCACACCCATCCAAGGCGCTTTTAAGGCTACTTTGGGATGAGGGACAGCATATGAATTATCACCCAGTAATCACCCCACTCAGCTGGGTGGGGCTGCACCCAGGATAAGGGAGACGGAGCTCAGTCCCCCAGCCCAGCACCCACCGTGCTGCAGCTCCTCCCAGCACACAGCGGCTCCCAGCTGAGGCTGCTCGTCGTTTTCCGTGGTTTCCCAGGTCCTGGTGGTGGCAGGCACCGGCTCCCACCGGCTGTGTGGGGCAGAGAAGGGCCTGACTCCTGCCACAGCCCCACTGGCTCTCAGCACATCAAGGCAGAGCTGCTGCTTCCTCTGGAGATGCAGCCCCAGCCTGCTGCCTGTGATCACGGCTGGGTGCAGCGCTCGCCTCGACTCGCTTTCATCCCTTCCCTTTTCACTCCATCCTTAAAATTAGATATTAAGTTTATTCCCCAATTAGACCAGGAAAGGATAAAATGTTTGGTTTGGGGGATTTTTAGTTTTATTTTTTCATTTAAAGGCTCGCTCTTGCTGTGAGTTTATTGGGTATTGCTGACAGCAGAGGAAATCCTGTGGTTTTTGCTTTCCCTGCTTGTTGTTCAGATGTGAAGGTACAGAGGATGCCTCAACCCTTGAGTGAGCTCAGCTCTCACACGAGGCAGAGAGAGCACAAGCGATTGAGCGAAATCAGTCCCCGACTCTCGTTTCTGATCTCAGCCTCCCCTCTGCTTGGACTGGGAGCTGAAGCAGGAATGTGGTTTTGGCAAACAACCTTAAAAAGTAAATTGCTTGCTCTGTGGACTGAAAATCACACTCTTTCTCCTCTAACCAGCTCCACTCTGCAGGGAAACAAGCCGATAAATGAACAAGGAAAGAGACCTGGCCTGGAGAGCTCAGCAAAGCAAGAAGGTGGCCGGTGATGGGGGCTGTTCCTGCAGGTTGGTGGGGCTGATACTCCTGCCCTGCTCTCACCCTAGAACCGGCCTCTGTCTCCGGGGAGGAGGAGAAAAGGGATTTACCACATGGAACGCCATTAAGGATTTTGCTTTAGGTCCCAGCTGAGTGCACTTTGGTGGCTGTAAGCCCAGTGATGTGTATCTGTTTTTGTCTGTGTTTGTATGTGTGTGTAGAACACAGATAAGCTTGTTGCAGGTTCTCTCGAGGCAGACTTTGCTGGAAGGGAGGGAACAAACCCACAGCATCTTGCACTGGCATCGGTGCCATCCCCAGGACAGACTCCCTGGGCTGTTTGCCCGGGGCTGGTGCTGACAGCTCAGACAGGTGGTGCTGCCTGCTCCCATCCTGGAGCTGCTGCGGGTCCAGCCCACATCCCTTCCCAAAATTCCAGCAAATTCCAGCACCCTTGTGTGCACTGGGCTGGACGGGACGAGGGGGCTCTGGCTCCAGGGCAGAGGGGCTGCAGGTCTCCCAGCGATGCCCTGCAGGTATTTAACCCCCAGCAGGCAGAGAAATGTCCTCTGCCTTACCAAAGCTCCGAGTGACTCCTCCATTCCCTGCCTGTGACATTTCCAGGGGGC
Organism: Daphoenositta chrysoptera; assembly: GCA_013397915.1. NCBI lineage: Eukaryota > Metazoa > Chordata > Aves > Passeriformes > Daphoenositta > Daphoenositta chrysoptera. The sequence continues at coordinate 119,354 of VZRO01004736.1, read as the reverse complement.
CCCGGCTGCCACGCAGGGCTCTGGCTCTCAACTCTGCCAGAAAAAATGATGGTGTTTGGAGCTGAGGTTTTGGCTCAGACCCATCTTGAGCAATATTGTTTCTCTTGTTTTCGAAACCATAATGCACTGCACTCGGTGGTGATGTCAGGTACTTGTGGACTGTAATTACTGTGTAACCCAGCAGCCTGGAGAGGGATGTCTCAGGAGGGGCAGCCTGAGGGGAAGGAAACTTAGTCCTTTATGAAATGCAGATGTTTTTAAAGGGCTGTAATTAACTGGACTGGATGCAGAGTACTGCAGACATAAAAGTTTAAGAGGCTTTTGATTTTAAATGTTTGCTGTGTACTTCCAGGGGTCACTCATTTGTGTGGTGCACGATTTCAGTCCTGTCCGTGCTGCCCTCAGAGTCACCCTCATGCTTCAGGTTCAGATCTTGTTGTGGTGCTTTTTCTTCTCCATCCAAAAACTGAGGAGCACCTAAACTCTCTGTGCAGGGCCGTATCCCTCAGCTCCATCCCTCAGCATGGCACAGGCTGGAAACTGGCTTCAGGACGGTGCAGAGAATGAGGCAAGATGGGCAGCACCGAAAAGAAAAACAAAACCCCCCGGCGCTCGCAGCTGAATAGGAGCGAGCTCTCCAACCCCAAGTTATGAATTTTGTCAATGAAATTAGCCAACAATGTTTGGGAAAGAATAAAAGTAAAGCAGTGAGGGCTCAAAGGAAAACTAGCCGAGCCCTGGGAGTGAATGGGGGCTTTGTTCGGGCTCTGGTCCCGTCAATAGCAGCCTGAAAGCCCGTGAGTGACGGCGCTGCTGCCCGGGCGCGGGGCCTCCCGGAACGGCCAGGGGGAAAACCCGCCTCGCTCCCCTCCCACAGGCTGGCCAGCCACAGAATAAAGTCAATTTACTGTTAAAGTTAATTTGTTGGGTGAGAGAAGGGAAACGAGAAGCATGTAATAATAAATGCAGCAGCAGAGGGGCTGCGGGAGGAGTGTCTGAGCCAGGGCTGTCCCTCGTGCCCGGGTAACGGGGACCTTTGTGGCTTCGGGTGTCCCAGTGCTGCAGGGCACAGCCCAGGGGTCCAGGGGAGATCTCTGCAGGGAGAATCCGCCTTAACAGGGAACTCCCTGGGACAGCAGCGGCGCGATGCCAGGGAAGGGATGCGCAGGAGCTCGGTCGCATCCACGGCTGCGCTTCCCGGGGACAGCCCTGAGCTGGCACCGGAGCCGCGGCTCTGTGTCCGCCCTTCTGGCTGCGAGCCCGGCGTGTGTCCGTGCGGGGCCGGGCAGCGCCTTCGCTCTCGGCCGGGCTTTGCCCGCGTCTGGGCTCTGCAAAGGGGCGCATCCCCAGGCTGGGATTCCATCCCCAGCGCTGGCCACACGCTCAAACCTTCCTAGAACCAGGAAGGGCTCCCTGCACAGACCCGTGAGGGTGAGGATAGCACGGGCAGGGGGGAACAGGGACCATTTTGTGCCAAACCACTCCTGTCCGTAACATGGGGCTCTGCAGCGCAGAGCCCTGTGCGTGGTTTGGTGGGAGTAGCTGCTGTTTCCAAACAAAGGGCTCCTTTCTTCCCAGCAACCAGAAGTAGCTGGTGTGAGCTGAATACAACCTTCCTCCAGCCTTTGTTCCGCGCTACCTCGCCCATCCCAGCACTTGGTGCTCGGAGTCGGACGAACATACAGCAGGAAAGAGATGGTCCATCCCCCACCGGGCTCGGAGGAGCTGCCTGGCTTTGTCCCACCACTTCATCCCTGGCGCTTCCCAGAGCCAGGGATGCGCCAGCTGAGGGCGGTGGCTGTGCAGGGTGAAGGACATGGCATGGTGTGCCAGCAGCCGTGCCCGCAAGCTCCTGCCCCCCCGTCCTGGCCCCGGGCACGCCGCCACGCTGCCGTGCTTTCAGACAGGCACGGCTTGTCTTGGGAGGCTGCTGAGCCGGGGAATTAGGGCACTGCTGGGGCTGTCCGGCTGGAGGCCGGGGCTGCAGCGGGGGAGCCCGGCACTGGCACCGCTCAGCCCTCGGAGCTGGAAGAGCTGGTGCCAAGAGCCAGTGCCAGGCACTGGTGTGGATGTCCAGGCTGTGACCCGGTGCCAGGCACTGGTGTGGATGTCCAGGCTGTGCCCTGGTGTGGATGTCCAGGCTGTGCCCTGGTGCCAGGCACTGGTGTGGATGTCCACACTGTGACCTGGTGCCAGGCACTGGTGTGGATGTCCACACTGTGACCTGGTGCCAGGCACTGGTGTGGATGTCCAGGCTGTGCCCCGGTGCCACAAGGCAGTGCCATGACCCAGTGCAGACTTCCAGCCTTGGCAGGGCTCTCCTGTGCTCCAAAGTCCAGATGTCCATAGCAGCTCTCTCGCCACGCCAGCCAGTGTCTAATGAAGCAGAGAGGCACCGAGATCGTTTCTGGCTGACACATCACTTGGGAGGAAATTTGAATGGTTTGTCACAGTATTTTAAAATCTGGGTTAAGCCCAGAAATGGCACAGCAGAGGTAAATGTCAGACAGCAACAAAACGGTGCCATCTCTCCTTCCCAGCTGCACGAGGCCATGGTGTGACCAAAGCAATCCTCCTTTCTGCTCACATCACCTTTCCGGATTTATCATTTTAATGTTCTCTGGGCCACCAAGCCCCACAGCTGTAAATTAATTTTTAAAGTAATACAGGTTTTAAAACTTCCATCTGCTTTAATGAGCTTGGGGGAATCCTGTTGTATTAAAAAACATGCATGCAATTATTTTTCCATCTTGGGTTTCACCAGTTCCCAGCACCACTCGGTGATGACATCTTCTTCCCCTCTCCAAAGTGTTTTCTTGTGATAATGTGGCATTGTATCCTGATGGTGTGTGTGTTTTGCTGCACGTGGGCAAGGCTAGAGAGGACTTCTCTAAGGACGAAGCAGTATCATTAGCAGGTCCCTCGGTGGCTTCCCAGTCACCTTTCCATTAATCCAGTTCTGCATCACAGAATTAGGCAGCGGCTAATGAACAGCTCCAGCGCCGGGAGCCTGGAGGTACCGCATTAACCGGACGTCTCTTTGAACTGTCTGATTTCTGGTGGGAAAACTTCGTGGAAAAACGAGATTGTGTTTGTTTTCACAGCCTTCTGCATCTGTTTTTAAATATTTGCTCACAGTAGTTCTGGGGTTTTTTTCTCTCTCTCTCTCTTTTTTTTTTTTTTTTATTAGCAATTAGCCTAATAAGGCACCTTTTCATTGCTTTGCATGTAGATTAACCACTTCAGAGAGTACAAAATAAACATTTTGCAATGCGTGCATGTATCTTCTGGAAAAGATGAGTAACTTGCTTCCACTGAGACAAAGTCCTCTTAACATCAGGGTTTTGCTCTAATCATTAGTGCCCGAGATTTTTTTTTTTTGTTGCTCCCTTTTATTTCCCCTAAGACAACTCCTTACAGCGTTTGTTAACCTGAATTTTTAACACAATTAATCCTTATTTAGCCAGTGCATTCAAAATGATGTTCTTTATAAGTAACAAATAAATACCCTGAGATTGTGCAACTTCCTTCTGGTATTTGAGCATTTAGAAGATGCATCTCGATCAGCCTGGCTGGCTCTCAGTTGAACCAGGAGCACAGTCAGTGAGTTGCTGTGCACTTGTGGAGATGCTCCTCTCGTTTTTCTCCCACGTATTTGTAGGATTTAAACTTTTTGTTGTCTTCTCTGTAGAGAGGTGTGTTCCCAAATGAGCAGGGGCCAGCGGGGAGAAACAGGCAGCACCGGTGTGATGTGTTTGGCCAGGGAGGTTAAAAACAACCTCGTTGCTGATGCCCTTGCCATGGGTAGAGCCCCCGAGGTCCTGGCTGCAGCACGCGACACTTTCACCTCCATTTTCACTGTTAGACTGCACCTACCCAGTGCTTGGTTCAAAGGCACCGAGCTCAAGCAAAGCCCTGAAACCTCGGCCAAAAATCAAGCCCTGGGTGAGTGATGCTGAGTGGCCACACTGAGCCAAGGCGGTGGGGGACACGGGCTGCCTCTGCCTCTGCACCCCCAATGAGCCCACGAGGATGTGTCCCCCAGGATGTACCCCTGAGGATGTGTGCCCCAAGATGAGCCCCTGAGGATGTGTCCTCCAGGATGTACCCCTGAGGATGTGTGCCTCAGGATGTCCTTCTGAGGATGTGTGCCCCAAGACGAGCCCCCAAGGATGTACCCCCGAGGATGTACCCCCAAGGATGAACCTGCAAGGCTGTGTCCCCAGGATGTGTCCCCAGGATGTGTCCCCAGGATGTCCCCCGAGGCTGTGTCCCAGGATGTGCCCCCAGGCTGTGTCCCAGGATGTCCCCAGGATGTCCCCCCGAGGCTGTGTCCCCAGGCTGTGTCCCAGGATGTGCCCCCAGGCTGTGTCCCAGGATGTCCCCAGGATGTCCCC
>VZRO01004736.1:60361-104324 GCA_013397915.1 Daphoenositta chrysoptera | reverse complement strand
TTTTTTTTTTTTTTTCTTCACTGGAAATCAAAAGCTTGTTTTGGAATTGGACCTGCTTTTGCTGCACTTCTCCTCTGGGCTGGATAACACTGAAGCTCTGCTTTTCTACTTGGATAGTGTTTTCCTGTTGATCTGTTGGGTTTTTTTTCATCTCCTGTGTGGCAGACTTTTTTTTTCCCTGAGGGGGGTAAACAAACGACGACGACAACAACAAAAAACTTAATTTTTTTGGCCGTGTGAGATTTTTTTCGTATTCATATTCGTGAAATTACGGGTACACTTACAAAAAAAAATTAAAAAAAAAAAAAAGAAGCATTAAAAATAAGAAAGGAACACGTCAGAAAGACCCCTACACGGTAGACAAAATACTCACTTGTTTCCTTACAGCAAGACTGAATCGAAAGCTGCCAAAGAGCCCCATAAAGAAAAGACTAAAAGGTAAGAAGGGGTAAGAGCCTCTCCTAATCCGGGCACGGTAGAAGTTAGCAGGGGAAGAGACCTGCAAAGCCGGTGCATTCCTCCTTTTTCACAAGTCTAAACTAGATTATTATTATTTTTAAACTGCTTATTAGTCAGCGAAACAACAAACACCCCAAAACATTTCCAAATCCATTTTAATTTTAAACCATTCTTTAAAATGTGATCAACCTCCACTTTTTTTTTTTTAAATGCTGGAATTAATTCCGTATTTGTTCTCTGTCCGGAATCGCAGTTTCGCCCCGAACAGCGAGCAGAAAGTGCCATTTGTGAGCGGGTTGTGCCACTCAGACGTGACATGAAGGCAGCTTCTGCTGCAAGGCATGACCGTGTGCTCTTGCTTTAGAACTTACACGTGTGAAAATTATCGCAGAGCGGGTTGGAAATGATCCCAGGGCTGGAAAATTGTGGGCATGGCCAGCAGTGCTGCCCTGTGGGCGAGCACATGAGCTCCAGCTTTGTCCTTCGTGGCTGCTGTCTCTTAAAAGTTAAATATCTAGATTTGGGTTATTTTTCCCCTTTCCACCCACGTAATGAGGTTGTGGGGATCCGCAGTAATTTTCTCCTGAGTATTCGCAGAGAGATCTTCGTCTAAACCTGGAATGTCCACGGGGAGAAAGAATATTAAACAGAGTTTATTCCTTTAACTGCGACACAGAAGGGGAGGAAAATGGGGAGGGCTCAGTTGTTAACCTGAGAAATCTTGAAACACTGGAAGTTTATTAATTGTTCGAGGCTTCTTTGTTTGTATCACAAGTTTGTGTCAAAGGTTAATCTTCTTAATATGTAATTAGTTGAAGGTTCAATTATGGGATTTATTGAACTCAATTGGGTTTTCCCCCCTCTTTTCCCATTAAAAATAATACTGCAGGTCTTTGTGGCTAGTTTATTTCCTGCTACAACTCGAGTGTATCTGCGAGAAAAGATTTATTCAATTATTCTAACAGCCAGTTTAAATTTAGAAATAATCTTTGGGACGTCATACCCGTGTCTGTTGCATATTTTCCCCTCTCGTTTGCATATGTATGTATCTGGCGAATTATGCTAATTCATATACAGAAATTTGCTGTGGACATTAGGCCGGTTAAGGTAATTAAAATTCCAATAAATCCCGCTGTTCGTGGGCTGGCCGGTGGTGCAGAGCTTTAAATCAGGTGGGTGTCGGTGGTGCTGTGGACCTGAGGACATTGCCAGAGCAGGAGAGGAGCAGCAGAACATCTGCACTGCTGCTGGATGGGGCACGGCTTCAAATCCTGCCCTCACTCCCTGCGCTGCCCGGGGTTTTTTTTGGATTCCCCGACGACTGAGAATTTAAATGCAGTTTCCTCTCGGATATTACATTTTTAAAAACAATAATTTAGAGAAAGCAGTGGGAAGGTACACACAGATTCTCACTGCTTCCCCTGGTGTTTTCCAAGGAAATAGGAGGTGACTTGCAGTGGGTGCAACCTGTGCTGAGCACATCACAGAGTTTCCCGCAGCCGCGGTTCCTGGGGTTCAGGAATCCCTGGGATGTCTGGCTGGCTGCTCCTGGGTGGTGTTTGTGAGCTCAAAATGGTGTGCTGAGGAACAGCCCCCGGATGCGCTGGCGTCCCTGCTCCGGTTTCTGCAATTCTTCCCAGACCGTGAAAGCATCAGTGATGCCCCAGAGAGGAAACTGCTGCAGCCTGTGGAGGCTCGGTCTGCCCTGCTGGTGCTTTTTGGGTGAGATCGCAGAATTCCGGCTGGTGGCTACCCTAACCTGGCTGCTTCCGAGCCCCGCACTCAGCCTGTGAAAAAAAAACTGTAGTAAATCAGATTAATTTGAACTTTTTGTAGGGAAAATGAGTGCTTAAGGGCACCAGCAGTAGTGCAGTGACGCCTTGTGTGGCTTTGTCCTTATCTTCAAAGGGGAAGGGATCATTTCTGCCTGGAAGTGATCTGCCTGGCTTCCTGGGATGAGGAAGGTTCATTTCGGTCCAGCCCCCGGAGAACAGGTGCTGCCGGAGGGGAAACTGCAGCCAGGACTCCTCCAGGGCCAGAGGGATGGCTATTAGTAGGGGCTGGATTTTAGGCAATATTTTGTACTTCTGCCTAAAGGTTTTGTTTGTAGCAGTAAAAGAAACAGGGCAGACAAACCTTTTTATTGCGAGCTCCTCTGGATTGCAGCGGGATGTATTTAGGATGTATTAATGTTCCTGTTCTGTGTGTGGATTCCCACATTGAAGTCTGGGTATCCATCAGACCAAGAGCTGCTGTTACACACGGGGGGTTTGTGTGTGCTGTACATCAGCTCTGCAGTACAGGGATTATTTTGGAGCTGTCAGTGGTGCGGGGCATCTCTCCCGGTGCCCGGGAATGTCCTTGTGGGCAGCCTTGGGCTCTGCCACTTCCCCGCGGGCCACAGCAGAGTGGAGTTTGCTTTGGGACATTGCCCTTGGGCTAAAACCCATTTTGGGGACTTGGAGGCTCACCCTCAGCCCTGGTATCTTGGATTCTTCCAAAATCACCTGTGAGTGGATGGGTTTACCCATTGCAAAGCCTGCTGGACCTTGCTGGGATCAGTGAAAACCCCACCTCTCCAGCTTAATTTCTGGTTTCTTTTCCAGGATTTGTCTTTTCTAATAAGATCACATGCTGTGCTTTTGATAAGTTGAGATCTTTCACTGATGTTTGAGGGAAGTAAGATAATTCTATACTCTTCACTTGAATGAGGTTTTTAAGACTTCGAAAATAATGGGATGAAATTTCCTTAAAATGAGAAAAACGTAATTGGGCATAAGACTACTTTTAATCTGAAGATTCTTTGTTGAAGTTCTCAAAGCTCCCATGTTCCATACCTTTCCAAGTATGGGCTAACAATTAAACAAGATAAAGGTTTTGTCATGCAGGGGCTTATAATCTCCTTGTGTATTGGAGCAAACTGTTGCTGAGTGGCAGTCTTTATAGAAAACATAGTTTTAAATTTAGTCTGGACACAAAACCGCTTATTTTTCAGGTTTTCATTCACTTCGTTCAGAAAGGCCGGGAACTTTATTGACAGAATTACTGCCTGCTGTTCACTCAAAATGACCTGCACTTCTCCAGCCCGTTCAGATGCTCCATGCCATGGAGACTCCTTTTCTCTTTCGTGTTGCATTTATTAAAAGCCCAATGGCAGCGTTTACTTTCAGTTTTAGCTGTGAAGACTTAACCAAGAGCGGGGGATGTGGGAACGGGTAATATGTTAACTTAGCAGCTGGCCTCGCCGAGATAAACATGCGCTTTTCCAAATGCTGTCATCTGGCCCCTTTCCAAAACAAGCTGAAGGAGGAGGTCAGGGGTGGAGCCATCCCCTGCTTCAGTAAAAAGAGGCTTTCATTTGGAAAGAATTGCCAGATCGTATTGACTACAAGAACGGCAGATTTAAAATAAAATGACCAAACCTTTCCTGAGTAAACCAAATGGTCTCTCTTGATGGCTTAAATTTAAGTGCCTTGTTACAGTGCTGCTTCTCTTTGAGGTTCAGCAGCTTCAATGCAGAGTGCATGTATTGCTGCTTTTTAAAAAAATCAGGGCTTTATGTAAGACTTTGAACATGAGAACTGATGAAAAATGTATCATCTTTGGTTACAGTAGAGACCTACAACACAAAAGTGCTATTGTTTTAATTGCTTAAAATTCAGATTACAAGATAATGGTAATACCATTAGAAGGTTTCCCCTTGGCCTAGAAGCTGCAGGTAGGAGTGTGTCGATCCCTCAGTATTAAAGATGAATGATAAGGAAACCTCTTAAATGCCTGTGACGCTGCAGTCTAGCCAATTTAGGATCAGCTGATGCCTTCTAGTGATAATGGCTTGAGGTTTTCAGCTGTATTATGAAGATATCAGCCAGGGCAAATAGTGTTTAGAGGAGAAGTATACTTTATTGAATGGGGAGATGATCTAGAAGTGACAGTAAATTGCATTACTAAATGATCTATGTGCTCTGCGCCATCTCTTCACTGGCAAATGCTATTGGTAAAATGAAAGGTGGTTATTCTTAATGTATGAAAGCAGAGGAATCAAAGTATTATTTGATCTCCCTTTAGGAATCTGTGCTGTTTAGGGAAATTGTCAACCGAAAGCATGGTTAAGTTGTACATCTTATATGCCAGAAGCAGATGTGTTTATGCCTATTTTATCATTACTTAATCATGGGTAACTTCGTTGTGGATTCCCAAACACAGTTACAACTCTGCTTTCTGAAACTTCATTTGTGCACCTTCCTACCTTGTCAAAAATATGTTTTAAAATTTCCCGCCCAAGAGAAAAATGTCTGGATTTGATCATAAACAAACTGCCTGTTGTGCACAGAATAGTCACTGTGCTCTTTGAGGTCGTGTCAAAGATGGTGGAAAATGCAGCACTACCCTAAAATATGCATCTCATTCTTTTGTCTTTTTTTTTTTTTTGTGGAGTAGCATGTCTCTCTCTTCCTCCCAATAAAAAGGCTCCTGTCCCTGAAGGCAGCTGTAAAACAACTGGCTGTTCTTGCATCTCAGGGTGCAGGGTACCAGGCAAATTTGAGTGAGTTTTGGTCTCAACCCTGGGTGTGAATCAGCGCTGTAATTTTTCAGCACTGAGGTCTTGAACGTAGTTGTAATTCAAGTTCATAAAATATGAGAAGCCCTGACGGTGCTGAGGTCTGGTTTCTGGAGCTCTTCCCCGTGGGTTTGCAGCCAAGGATGGCTGAGAGCGAGAACAGTTATCTGTGCTGCTGCAGTGATGGTTTATGGCTGGGTGCCCAGATTGTCTGGCTTTGCACACAGCTTTATAGTTTGCCTTTGAGGGCTGTGGAGGAGGTGGAAGTCATTTGTAATAAACAGCTATCTGCAGCCTGCTTTTTCTGGGGTTTGAAATGTACAGCCATTTAAAAAATTGCAAACTAGAGGTACATTTACTTAGATTTCAGTCCGGAACTTCTGTGTTTTAGCAGCTCGATTATGAGAAATGGTAACAATTGCTTATTGCTTTATATTGAAAATACCTAATATTTATCCCTTGGATGTTTGGGCTGCTTTTTAAGCTCTACATTGCTAGACAATGAGGTTTTTCAGGTTGGTTTTTTTTTTCATTTGAGAGAAAAATTGACTTGTCAAATCGGTTGGCATCCTTTGTGGTAATTAAGCCCCAGAGAAAAATATGTTTATATATCTCAAAATAGTTATCATGCAGCTACCAGCTATAGGCTCATTTAGGAAAAGATAACACCCACCCCCCTTCCACCGCAAGGAAAACAACCACCCTGGGCTATGTTTAGGGGCTGCCCATGGGTGTTTTCCGGAGGCAGATCCATTCTTCCCTCCACTTCTCTCCCCCAGCTTCTTGTTGGGGTCTGTGCCTGTTTTCCCATGCTGACTTTCTGAAGGGATGCTGGTGCTGCCTTTGTTACGGTCTTGCCCAAGAGGAGTCTCTTAGAACGGCATTACCTGATTTTTCTTAGATGTGCTGTTTTCCTTCCTGTTCCTTTCTTCCCTTCCTGTGTTCTGTATGCACGAAGTTTACACTTTTCTCTCTCATCCTGCATTTCCAAGGCTTCCTGATGGGAAGTGGGAGAGCTTTTTTGTTTTGATGGAGGGATAGGGAGCGCTTGCCGTGGCTTGGGTACATTCTGGGTGGTCAGTACCTCCACGGATCGATTGTTAGTCCAGGCTGACTTCTGCCAAGTCTATTTTAAGCTCAGCCAGGTATCTGTGTTGTGTCAGTCTGATTTTAGTCCTGCTCTAGCCTCCGACTCTCAGGTCTTTCAGTTCTTCAGAATTCCAAAGTGTTTTCATGGCTGATGCTCCCGTCATTCATTGGTGCTGACAATGGAGATCCTTGTTTTTAAACAGGAGCTGGTTACTGGTAAACAAAAGAGCATCAGCCCAGTGCTTTAACACAAACCATTCTAGAAAAAAGGAGCAGTTCAGGGAGAATGCCAAGGAAAAAAAAAAAAAATCAGCTGTACAGATGCATAATGTGCAGACTGCCATTTTCCTGTGTTCCTACAAGGTCATTAATAGACCATAGAAGGTGGTGTTTGTAATGTTGTTGCTTTAACTCGGGGTATTTTCACAGTAGCCTTGAGGATGATACTGCACATGAAATAGAAAGTTTAAAACTTTAGTAGCACTGCAGGCATAACATAATGGGGTGTGTGTGTGTGTAAATGAAGTAAGTCTCTTTACTCAAGTGTGTTACCAAAGGCAGTCTGGAGCAGGATTCCTCATTATCCCTCTGCTAACATCATTCTGTCAGTCTGCAGGTCTCAACTTCCCTCCACTTTCAATGTTTTTAATTGCACTTACCAAGTGGACAAACTTACTTAACAGAGGGGAATTGCTTCCAGTCTTAGTGTTGTCTGAATTTTTACCACAGCGTCAGCTTTGAAATGGGTGCTGCGCTTGAAATTCTTCATTTTACAAAAGATGCTCCATCTCTGCAAATCTAATCATCCTTATCTCCTTACCTTGTCGTGGCTGGAATGCTGGAAGTGCCCAGTACTGTACCTCACTCCTGTTTCATGATGCAGAAAAAATTGCTTTTAGTTAAAAATAACCTGTTGGCATATGTGTACGGTTCACATCTTCCTGCCTATGAAACTATTTGGTTTCTCTTTGCTAATGTAAACTATAATGAAGTATATGTTTATCCTAAGTCATTCAAAAAATAAATTAATATGGAAGATGCAGCATCCTCTGATAAGGAAGGAGGAGAGCCTGGTGGTAGCAAACTAAATGCTGTTTAATGTTTTCTGGTATGATCATAATAAAGTATATCTGTCTGATCCAGGTGTGGAGCTAAATTTGGTGTCTCACACTAATAGAACTGCTGCTGTTAAGGAGCAGAGTCTCTGTATAAATAGCACTGTTTCGGGTGAAAGATTTATTATCTGGGACTTAGTGGAGCTTCGTGAATGTGTAATTTTTACTATTTCTATTCTTCTAATCAATCTTATAGAACTCAACTCCTTCACTCTAGAAAAGAATGGTCCGAGTAAGTCTCATTACACCAACAGTACATTAGAGATGTCAGTCTTTATACTCTGCTACCACATTTACATGTAATAATTGAATAAAGCAATGGTTGGCTTAGTGGATGGATGTTTACGTAATCATTTGCTTAAAAAAAGACCCTCAACTTTAATTTTTTCTTACATTTCTGAGAATGAAATGTGCTTCACAAATTTCTAGGTGAAATACTGCAGTGATGACAAAACTCATTGCTTTTGAAGCCAACAACCCAGACTGATAGATGTAATCTATTTTATCTGGGTGATATTGCAGCACTGATAGTCCCAACTGCACTGAAATTGTGCTTCCATCCTCCCCCATCCCCAATCCCTCACTCAGCATCCAGACAAGCAAGAGCTGCTCTTTCTGGAATTCTGTCTGCATCTACTGATCCGATAACATACTTGGAGACATATTGGATATATTTCTGAGAATATTTGCTCCCCTGGGTGTTTCATGCAGTAAATGAAAGCATAAAATAGTTATTACTAAGATCATAATTGACCATAAATTGATTTCCAAAGTGGTATTTACTGCAACTAGTTTTCCTGTGCTGGAAGATCATTTATGGCTATTTCCTTTCCCATCTCTCCCCCACCCTGTCTCTCCTCCCCCATGGAGCTGCTATTCATTTGCTAAGTTGAAAAATGGATGATGGCCCATTCTGATGCTGGGTCTGATATTCTAATTCATGCTTTTACTATGGAAAGTGAAGTAGACGAGCCGAGAAGTTTATTTCCATTAAGTTCATCAAGTTTTAAGGATTACCCTTTCAGCACTGCAGAGCTAATCTTTTAAACTCTCCCAGGTTTGTGGAAGGAAAGGTGCTAGCATGGATTATGCTGTTTCTTTAATTTTGGATGATAGGGTAAATCTTTTACTGAATCCAGTTTCCAGCCTAAAGATAGCTACAGAGTAACTGTTTCTTATCTTACTCAAATTATGTTACTATCTTAATTTTCAAATTTAAAACAGCATTGCAGCTGAAGATGCAGTGGAACAAAAACTTAAAGCTTCAAAATGTGTTAAAATCTTCAAAACCTGTTGTCTTTAAGTTAAATGACATCATGGTGAACAGCATGTTTTTATTTTTGTAGTTAAGTACTAGGAGTGTATAAAATGCACAAACCAAGTAGATTTTCTTCATTTGTGTTTAAACTTTCACATATTTGCAGTGCACAACTTTTAGTAGAGTTTATTAGTCTATAGTATATTTTGTCTTCCTTGACTCTGATCAAATTTGGTGTTAACCTCCTGCCGAGAATTCCAGGACCCCTGACATTTTATTGTGACTCTTGATTAGCTCACCAGGGTTCCTGCTAAGAATTCTTCTTTCATTCATTTGATAAATTGAATTCCCTATTCACAGTGCCTTTAAATAGAATGGTATTTGGAAAACTTGAAGACAACAGCTTGAATGTTCAATGAGCTCACTCAGCAAATTTAAAAACGCAGAAGAAGGAAATTACGGGTTTGTGTATTCTGAAATCTTCTAAAAGAATAAACATTCTAGAAAAACTTCAGTCTCCATCATCATATTTGCTTTAAGTGTATTTCCCTTTTAGTTTCTAAGACAAGGAGTTCTTTTGACTTTTTTTTTTTTCATCTTGTTCTGTGTTGTGTCAGGAGCTGTGCATTCAGCTCACGTCCATGTGGGAGCAGGTATGGTGGGGTGAGGTGGTACAGAGGGACTGCACTTCCCAGGGCAGTGTGTGTGGACAGAGAGCTCCCCATCCCCTCCACCCTGGGCTCTGCAGCACGAGGAGCAGTGTCCCTGCTTCCTTCTGGTTGTAGACCCCGAGACACCCTTCCCTGTGAGGCTGTGTCCTCCTTGGACTCCCCAATCCAGGTCTCTCCATGAGCTCCCCGAGTGGGAGCTGCAGCAGGGTCCTGCCTCTGCCACCGCCTGTGCCTTCCGAGGTGGCACCTGCAGGTCTCAGGGGTGTGGTGGCAGAGGCTCTCCCCCTTTCTTCCTAGAGGTTGGCTTCTACAGCTTCTGCCACGCGTCTGGGATGTGATTTTAGTATCCCAGGAAAACCCGGGCTGGAGGGGACCTTAGGTCGTGTCAGAGGGGCAGATGAGTGTTCAGGTGGAGTGACACGTGTGGGGCTGGTCACTGCTGCTCCTCGCTGCTGTGTTCTGCTGTTATTCTTAGACGCGCCTGGTACAGATTCCCTGCCTGTGGGTAGGAATGAGGGAAGCGTGTGTGCATTTTTCCACTGTGCCTGTGGCAGGAAGTCTGCCTAAGGAGAGGTGTTGCTCACCTTCCTGGGCCGGTTTAATTGCGCTGGAACCACTCACGAACACGGACACCCCGTGGGCCTGTGTGGCTGCTCTGAGCTGGGTGTGTTTTGCTCAAGATGTCAGCACCACCTTATTCCCAGAGAAAGCACAAGAGCAGCACCATAAACACATCTGTCTTCAGGCTAAATTCTGTTTCCTACTTTTTGATGCTGTAGATTTTGTCCAGCCCCACCTACGTGAGAGCACCAATCTGATCTTCAGCTCTGGCAATAAATAAGTTCACTGTGCTTTCACCTGCTGCCGACAAAGTGATTTGGCTCAGAAATAATCGAGTACTGGCACCTAACTGCGATGGAAGGGGGAAAGGGGGATTAGGCGTGTTGGAAATCCCTACAGGCAAAACGGTGCATCATTGTAGTTACGCAAACTTGCTTGTCAGTATTTTCAACAGAGGAGCATAAAGGCTTAGCTGTGCTTGCTGGAGGGCTCTGCAGGTTTGCTGCACAGTGCTCCCAGCTCTGGCCTGTCCCTCCTGACCCCGTTGTCCCTCCTGACCCCGGTGCTGCCAGACAGGTGACTTGACTGGCTCCACCAGGCTCCGTCCCTGGTAGTGGTCAGCTCTGAGCCTGCGTGGCAAAACATCCTGTGGAGCTGCTGCTCCTGTTCTGATTTCCTGGCCTCTGACATTGCAGTGTCCCTGTGCAGCTGCCCCAGGAAGCAGTGCTCCTCTAAAGTGTTCTTGGAGTTCAGAGAAATGGTTAGAGCCAGCAGCTTGTCCGTGGGTTGCTTCTGCTCCTGGGTCAGCTAAAGGGTGACACTTGGTCAGTGAGGGGGGCTTTTCTTCTGCTGGCACAGGGCTCTCATCTTGTGAAGTATTTGCAGAAACCAAAATAGCCAGCAGTATCTGGAGAGACAAACATGCTGTGCTCTTGCTGAGCTGCTGGATTCCAAAGCTGTTTTCCTTTGTGCATTATGTCCCAGGAAGATTGGGGACGAGCTGTGGAGCAGATGCCAGATCAACTGCTGGTAACTATCATCAGGCCTGGGAGGGAGGCAGTGCTGGGAAAGTAAATCTGGTTATCTGCACTCTTCACAGTGTGGAGCTTCATTTTTCCATCAGTCTGTGTTTGCTGGGGGAGGAGGGTTGTTTTTCATAGCATGTTTCTTGCTGTTTGTAGCCTGCTTTGAGTGATGAATTTAATGCAAGCTTTTATTTGGGTGTGGGGCTTTTTTTCTCTTGGTCCTTGCATAGCCTGAGTGGTGCCCATGGTGGGGTACTTAAGGTCTGCTGGGGTGTTGCCAGCAGATTGAGGGAGCAAATTCTGGTATGGTTTGTGCCTGAAGTGCATAAATGGGTGAGGTTTGGTGTACAGTGTTCTAGCCCATGCCCAGATTTATTTACTGACTCCTTAAGCTGCCCCATGTTGGAGCTTGTGTGTACCCTACCAGGCCTGCACTGTGGAGAGCAGCACCTCCCCAGGAGAGGGGATGTACCTGTGTGGTGGCATCCCCGTGGGATTATCTGCATGAATCTCTCCATTTGAATTGGAACTTCCATGATTGATCAAGTGATTGTCCTCGCTTGCTGTGCTCTGATTGGCGTCGTGTGTCTTGGAGTGCAGTTAGCAGATCCTTTTAAATAAAGCATCGCTGGATGATGAGTTCCAAGGGTGCAGTTAATGCTTTCTGCATGGGAGCAGACTGGAGCAGTTTCAAGCTGCACCTGAAACAGGGATGGTGTCAATAGGAAATCCTCTGCAGTGAAATTTTGCTCTGCAGATCCCCTCTGGTGTGCAGTACCTAGTAATGAAAGGGTAACACACATCTGAAACATTCCCGTTTGTACTCCCGTGCTCTCATCGGGACCCATCCCTCTCAGCTAACACACCAGGAGAAACTGGAGTGTAAACAAAACCAAAAGGAAGTCTCTAGATGAAAAACTAAAACTCCAAGTCCTGCAAACGTTTACTGGGACTTGGCAATGCTCAAATACGGGCTCTTCAAACTTCTGGCTTACCAGTCATAGTTCATCTGCATCCTTAGTTTGTAAAACTTTTTCTTCTGTGGAATTTCCTCCCTCTTCTAGTCATTGGTAATAACCAGCAGAAGCTAAAACAAGGCCAGGTCGGCGTGCTTTTGAAAAATATCTTGAATTGAACTATAGTAACTACCTGTTCTGCTATATTTTTGTTCTAATCTAATCTGCTTGAGTGGCTGTTTTACCTTACATGTACATAAAGGAGGGTCACAATAAGTTAACACTGGGTGAACTGGAAACTTCCAGTGGGAGCCCAGGTCCTGCAGTGCACACCAGCTGCCATTCTCCTTTT
The DNA here is from genome assembly GCA_013397915.1 of Daphoenositta chrysoptera. NCBI lineage: Eukaryota > Metazoa > Chordata > Aves > Passeriformes > Daphoenositta > Daphoenositta chrysoptera. The sequence continues at coordinate 92,277 of VZRO01004736.1, read as the reverse complement.
CTCTCCTTGGGGTCCTGCCAGGATTTTATTGCTCTTCAACCAATATTCCAAAATGGCCTGTTAGAAACACCATGTGCTGCTGCTGGAAACACAGCCTTGAGACAGAGCATGGAACACAGAAGCTCTTTCTGATCCTGGAATTTCTATTTTACAGGTTGTAGGAGCCAGATTATTAATTTAATCTTTCTGACAACCTAAAACCTGCCTCCATTTTCACTAATTTTAATTGAATGTGTTGCTTTTCACACCATGTTCTTAACTAATGCTGTGATGTTCTTGGGTGGTTTTGAATGACAGCTACACTCTGCTCCTGCAGAGGCTCCAAATTTGGTGGAATTTCTAAGTGACTGCAGGAATCAGGCTGCTGTCCCTGTCCAGGAGATCAGTTTTCTGTTACACACTTCAAGATAAGTTCACAAGAAACTGGAGGTATCAAAGTCCCAGCCCACATCTGTTAGCAGTGGATGATATCTTGATATTTCAGAGGCAGGAATTGCCTGTCAAGGCAAATAATCTATTAAGGAGGGTGAATTGCACGACAGGGACATAATTGGACAGTGAGAAACCCCAAAACATGGGATTAAGAAATCATCGAGGTCAAACAAAAACTCTCATTGAAGTTCATTTATGACTCCCCACAGGAACAAATTTTGCACCCAGACTTTCAAATTACAAATTTCAAATTTCAAGCTGTGTGATCACACCTGTGCATGGAACTCCTCCATAGACTTGTCCACAGTGGTGTGACTGAGGGCTTTTCCCCTATTAATTCCCTGTAAAGGAGATTGTAGGATTTCACTTTGTGAATGGGTAGAGGCCTCCAGTTCCCTGTCTAATTGTTTCTGTGTCTGGGAGTCGGTGTGGCCTTGTATCAATGTTGCTTCATAAAAAATAAATCTTATTTTCTCTTAGTGTTTTTCCTCTTTTCTTCTTCAAATGTATATTTATAAAGACTTGGTATACATTTTAATATTGGGGCTTTTCAAAATACTTCAGTGTGGAGGATTTTTCTTTGTGCCTAATCCAAATCTTCTTTGTTGCAATTTAAATTCAGTGCTACTTACCACAGCTAAAGGAGAAAGATTTTACTCGGTGCTTCCCTACCTCTGTCTTTAACACCTTTTTGAATAAGGGGGTTGCCATCTCTTTAGATTAAGTGAATCCAAGTCTGATTCCCCTTTTTTCCAAGGGCCTGGCCTTTTTGGTTCACTTGGTGCTGTTTTCTGGGCTCTCTCCAGCCAACCTGTGTCTCTGTTGCTGTAGATAGGCTCGAACTGGACACAGCGCAGCAGCTGATGAATTTCTGACCATCTGTGACATTGTTGCTTTGCCTTTGGAGTGAAATCCGCTGTAGCACCTGCTTTTTCTCCTCCCCAAAACTGGTGTTCAGCCACTTGTTCCCTATGCTGTATTTATATAGGATTTTTCCTGCCAAACATGGTACCCTGCACTTTTAATCACTGAATAACTCTCTGCCTTTTTTCTGCATTTTGAGTTCATCGGGGTGTTCTGAATATTGTCCCTCCTTAATTGTTTTGTAGCCCCACGACATGACATATTCTAGAAACTAAACAAGTGTACCCATTTTTCCAGCAGCAAAGTGGTTAATAAAAATTTTGCTGCTGGACATGTGGCATACTGCAACAAAAATTCATCAGGTCTCTGCCTTGTGGGAGGGGTTTTGTGGGTTTTTATTGTAATTTTGTTATGTACCTTAAAACTATTAAGTAATAGTTCTTAGAACTATTAAATAATAAAGCAATCATATTCTTACTAATCCATGTGGATCGAAAAATCAGTTATGTAGTTTGATTTCCTCTCGATTTCCTCTCTTTTATCCTTATCAAAAATACCTGGGACTATGCTGTAGGAAAAAAAATCAGACTTTTTTTTCTCCTCCACAAATCCTTCCAAAGAAGGTCTTGCTGATGTTTTTCTCTCTTCCCTTTTAAGTTACATGCACAGTCTTTGCCATCTGCTGCTCTTCCAGAGTGCCATCCATCCACCTGCTCATGCTTTAAGGTAACCTGCAATGACTTAGACACAGTTGTTCTGTGGTAAATGACAGCAGGCCCAGCCACTGGAGGAACATCCCATTTCTCTTGGGAATTTTTAAGCTGTTCTTGCTTTTGCTGGCCTGATTTCCTCCTTGCAGCGGTAGCACAATGTTTAGCTCCATCTTGTTTTTTTCCCTGCCAGTTCACTTGTGTTCTTCTGAACAGCCAGATCTTTCCTTTCTTCCCAAATTTTGAGAAAAGGGACTTTAAAACCCATCTTGAGCTTCTTACTTGGAGCTGTTTCCAGCAGCCCTTTTGGGCAGGAAGCCAGAATGGACCATTGCAGCAGCAGAGATGGAGATCCAGGGGCAGCTTGGCTGTGGGTGCTTTGCTGCCCTGGCACCAGCTTGGACAGAGCCCCACGAAATCCCTGGGAGAAATCCCTGGAGAAATCCCTGGAGAAATCCCTGGGGAAGTGTCGTCATCTGCGGGCTCGGCACCAGCCCGGCGGTTGTTGCCATCTGTTCCCTGCTGACCTCTTTAGGGAGGGCTGCAGCAGAAAGAAAAGTACTGTCACTTCAGCCCTCGCAGGGTCATCTGTCACTGCTCCCCCTCTCCCACCCAGCATCAAAACTAACATTTCCTCTTGCATGTTATTGAAGCACTTAAAGGTTGATTTGTTGTTGCTTTTTACATGCACAGTGCTCGTGTTTTTCTGGCCTTTCTCAGTTTGTCCCCGTGTGTTTGTGCTGGGGTTTTTTTCATATTTCCTTCTTATTTATTTGACCTAGTTTTGCGTGCTGCTTTCTTTTTTGAGGTGATTGGAGAGCTTGTAATTAGGGACCAGCTTGACTCTTCTTGATTAATGACTGAGCCTGGATATCAAGGGAACAAAGCTGGCACTTTAACAGTCACACCAGCTCCTTCCCTTCACCCGTATTTACTCTTGAAAGGTCACAGAGCTGGGCCGTGTAAAGATGAAACAGGAAACAAATTTAGCAGTAGGCAAATACAGAATTTTAGTTTATCTGTTCCAGCACTTGTGAAAACAAGGATTGCTGATGCTCTGCTGACCTCTTGCTTTATGTAGGATTCCTCCCATCCATGTGCATATCTGCATTGTTATTTAGATTCCTGGTGATTTCCAAGAAACAACACCTGCCTCTTCCTATGGGACAGTATTTCAGTTGTCCTGAAGGAATCAAAGCCTGCCTTTCCAGAGTTTGATGCTCTTCTTTTAATGTTAATTTTTCATCCCATTTCATGACTACCCTTCAAGCTGTTTTCTGCCTTCATGATTTCAGCCACTTCTTTCTTACAATCAGATCTCGAAGAACTTCCTAAGGAGTAATTTTCTCTGTTTCTGTTTGGAACTGTATGATACCAGATACCAGATTTGGGGAACTTGTCTTTGAGAGCTCGTGTCTGTGCTGGCCAGACCCTCTGTTATCACCTGTAACAATGCATGGATCTATTAATTCCCTCCAAAAAGCCTCCCCAGCCTGCATTTGGATGATTACTTGCCCGTTCCTTACAATTCTAGTTTAAAGATTTTCTTTCTTTCCATTTTTTTTCCCCTCCCATCATCACTGTCAGGAAAAATGCCTGTGCAGGGATGCACAATGGCCTCTTGTATGGTGAGGAAAGTCAAAACCAGAGCAGTACTTGAGCAGTTGTGTGCAAGTTGTAGGATTTCTGTCAGTAAGAGCAACTTCCACAAGCATCAAGGGAGGTTTTTCCAGCATGAAGTAGGATGTAAGGTGCAAGAGGTATCCTGGAATTAAAGTAGGGTCACTAAACCAGACAAAGGCATCTGTAGACAAAGGTTAGGAATGCTGTGCTGAAAAGGCAGTTTTCTTAGGTTATTAAATAAACCTTCAGCATCTTGCATATACAACAAAATTATTGAGGTTGTTGAGGTTTGGAGCAGTGTGACATAGAATGACAAGAGAGATAGGTCTCTGTTTAGCCCTCAATTACTGCAGGAACTTCTGAACTCTAAAACACTGCATGGGCAATCACACAAATAGACTCTGCCTGAAGGTTGTGGAAGAACACTATTCCCAAAAGGAATATTGCAGAATGCTGTCAGAATGTCCCATCAGTGCTGACCCACAACACCAGCCGTGCCTTCAGCTGCGGAAGCAATCCAATGCCTGATACCAACTAGAAAACTCAAGTTCTTACTTAGTTTAAAAACCAAATCAGCCTAGATTTAATTTTTAAAGGGATTAATAAACCCTGCTGCAGCAGGCACTGCCAGGCCAGAGCCACAGTGCTGGAGCTGTTCTGGCCATGACCTGCAGCTCCTTTTGCTTTCCTGTTCCGAGAGAGCTCTCAAGCACATGCACTTTGAAGATAACCTTGGGTTAGGCTTGGATTTCATAAGCCCTTTGCAATCTGTAAAAACACCACTTCATTCTGTAGTAAAACTCCTTGCTCATAAAAATCCCTCACGATTCAGATCCATATGTAAGAACAAGGCAAACTCCTACAGGGATATTCTGAGACACTCCTGCTTTAGAACATGAGCTTTGTATTCATAAATGTTTGAGCGTATTTCCTGCAATAAAGATTAAATTGTCGCTCAGGAAGTAAAGCTGCAACACATGCCTTTGACAACGTAATCAAACTTTATATAGCCATGTTTTATTGTTTTCCTTTTGTTTTGCTCTTCGATGACTAATTTCTGCCTAAAAGTGACAGCAAGAGTTGCCATCTGAGAGGCCGCTTGGAGCTTTATTTCTATTTTAAGCATATTTAAAGCACATGTATTCAGAAGTGTCATTATGTAAATCAGTTTTGAAAATTGAACGCCATTAAAAATTACACTATCATTTTCTGAGCTAATCCGAGGCTATTTTAATCTCAGAAATGAAAAAATAACCCCACAACCAAACACCGGGTTTTTGTGAGGAGTGGCACTTGTACCTCTGATGTTGTAATTGCTGTGATAATATAGTAATAAAATACGTTGTATTCTTAATGGAGCAAAATATTTGCTCTTCTTTGATTTAGAAAATCCACTGACATGGGGCATTGCCTGGAAACAAAAGTTGATAGTAGAGTCCAGTGTAAGGAATGATTTTGGCAGTGGTAAAAGTTGATCCCCTGGTTTGGACACTTTTAAGGCTTGGCTGGACCAAGAAAGGTTGGACCAGATGATCCTTAAGATCCTGTTCAACCTGGTATTTTAGGAAAAGATATTTAAAAAGAGAGGCCTAACAAGAAACTTGGATAATATATATTTTCATAGCTTAAAGAAAACACTGCATGTTAAGCAAAGTGGTGGTGGTGGTTTGTTTTTGTGTGTGGTTTTTTGTTTTTAAATACTGCCCTGAGTATTGAAGGGGATTTAAATGTAACTGTGGTGTTCTGGAATGGCTGTAATGGCGTGGGGTTTCTTAAGTAGTAGCAAGAGGAAACCAAAAAGTTTCTCATTTTACATGGACTTGTTTCATTCACCTGCTTTCAAAAACCAAAAAAGGCTGAACTTCCTCTGGCAATAGTCTGACAGCTTGGGAGAGTTCACTGGAACAGGGCCTTTGTAGAGTCTGCTGTGACTTGGGTAGGGAGCACTGAAAATGAAGGGACTGGATGTTGTTTCTTTGTAGTTACTGAGATCCTGGGGACTTCTGTTCTCCTCCGAGCTAACAGGAATAAAGGCAAATCTATTACAGTTTCAACTCCGTTTCTTTTGGCAACCTAAGTCATCACTTTTTTTGCCAAGTCCTAGAAGAAGCCGTTTAAAAGTACAGTTTCAAGTGCCTTTGTCTTGAGTGCAATTTAACACGTACTGCAAATTCCCACCTGCAGTTCCTAAGGGCAGGTGTTTCCCAAACCTCAGTTTACAGTACAGGGTTTAAAAGGTGGCCCTTTGGTGCAGGTGGTGAATTTTTGGTCATGACAGAAGGTGGTTCAGTATTTGAAATACAGACACCTAATGCCATTTCAGCTGTCTGGACCTCCAGTGGTGCACCAGGAGCTCCCAGATGTGCCCAACCTCTGGCTGCTATTCCAGACCCTTTCTCTTGCCATATCTCCCACTCCTGTAAATAGTCTGAGTGCTGTAAAGTGTCTTAAAAAGGCACTAACACCTAAATTCAGAGCTGTGAATTGCGTGCTGTAGTGTTTATAGTTTGGGGTGACACAAGGAAAGGGAATCTGCTTTTAATTTAGTCTGGAGCTCCATACAGGATCTGTGTAAGCATTAAAGCATCTGCAGTGGCCAGGATCGGTATTCTCAGGCAAGTGAAAAAGCCAAATCCCAGAACACCCTTCCGCAACCAAAATATCAAAAGGCTACAGTGTTCCTTTTTTATAACAAAGGGAAACTATGTAGGAAAATGCAAACTTGTTAAGAGACAAAATGTTTCATGGGCAGCGTTTGAAGACACAATGTGCAAAATCTGAAGAGTGGTTGTTTACTCCTTTAGGTAAAGAGCAGTCTCACAGACTGAGACCAAATAAAGAGTTTTATAACTAAAAACCTCTCTTTTAACAACAACAAAAACCCAAACAAAGAAAAGGAGGGGGGCTGCAGGCTTTGGCAAGTGAAATGTAAAGCAATAGTAAATTAGGCTAAAAGTGGTCTTGAGGAGTAATTGGAAAACATTGAATCTAATAATAGTGATAGTAATGGCTTCAGCCCATCAGAAACAGCCTTCTCAGAAGATCTGTAAGGTTGATAAATGATCAGGACCTGAAGAGCTGTCAAGGAAGATAAAGTAGTTCTAGAGAAGTAAATGAATTATTTGCATTGGTATTTATTGAAAAGGATGTTGGGGAGGGTCATTGCCATAACCATTTATTACAGTGATGGACATAGAAAACAGAGATAGGGAGGTTTCAAATAGATTTTCTTCTTGATTTGGAATGATTCAGGTTAATTTTTAATCAAGATGGTACTGGAACGGTCTTGTTTTGCATTAATGCAAATTCTTCAGCTAGAATTTATAGGATGAACACAAAATATGATTATTGGAATTCATCTGGGCCTTATTTTACAACTCTTGAGAACAAAATTGATGCGTATGGAAAATTAATGCAGCATGTGTTTGATCAAAAAGAGAAAAATAGTTGCAAAATAATGTACTTACTCATGATCTTCAAGGTATATTGTGAATCACAGCTGCTGAAAGCCAGCAGAACTTGCATTAATTACTTGGGTTTGTTCCTTTTTTCTCCAGTTTTAAACTTTCTTTCCCTCGAATATGCTAATATTAAGTAGTACTTATGAGTGATTGTGGAAAGAGGTTCCAAATAAAATCTATCTTTCTGAATTCTCACTGCCTGCTATTTTATTTGTTGTGAGTTTCAATTTTGGAACAGCTTTTCTTTAGTGCTTTCATCGCAGCATTAGAAGCAGCCTTTTTTAGACATGAGATGTAGAAAGTTAGCAATGCAAATATGGATTATTCACCTTCCTAGAGAAACTTCATCTTATTGAAAAGCTCTTCCTAACCTTTGTTTTTATCAGGGAGAAAGAACAAGAAACACAAGAAGAGGAACATTTGATGGAAGAAAAGAAAAAGAAAAAGCAGGAAGAAAAGAAAAAGAAGGAAGGTGCTCAGAAAAAGGTTTGTTCATGTTCCTGTTGTAAATAATCCCTTCACTTTTAAATGTGAGTGTGGGTACTGATGCTGCAGCTTCATTCTGGGAGTGAGCCTGGCACAAGTGGTCATTGCCACTGCCTTGGAGGGGGGCTGTGGTCACAGAATCCCTGCCCAGGCAGCTGTGCCAGGGCTTTGGCACTGCCCGTGCTCATGGTCTGTGCTTTTATCTGTGTTTTTATCTGTGTTTTTATCTGTGCTTTTATCTGTGTTTTTATCTGTGTTTTTGTCTGTGTTTTTATCTGTTTTTATCTGTGCCCACCGTGCCCTCTGGGAAGGGGCTGCTCCCACACCTGGCTCCTGTGCCCATTCCTCAGCCAGGGGTACCTGGGTCAGCCCCAGCAGTGCTGAAGGGATTTTGGGATCCCAGGCTCATTTTCACTGCTGTGCATTCCCCTCCCTCCTTTTCTGGATCGCACAGTTTGAATTTTAAATAAGAATTGATCACTGTCTTTTCTGGTATAAAAATTAGGCTTCATAAAAAGAATAGGTAGATTCCAAACAGATTCAAAAATAAGCAGGTCAGCGTGTAAGCTGGTGGTGTGGGTGGATTCAACAGGATGCTGGACAGAACCACAGAAGTTAATTCTGCTGAGTGCTAAAGGTTCACAGATATATCGTGGGGCCAGAAAGCCTCTGACCCTCAGGAGAGGGGAGGCTGGGTGGGAGGATGGGGCTGCTGCCATCTCTTGTATTTACACTGCCTCTTTGGCATCTGCTTTTGGCTTCAGGCAGACAGAGGTTGCCATTCTCACATTCCCAGCACATGGAGTTAAATTGACATTCTCTAGTCCTTCAATGAAACGAATGCCTGATTTATGTGTACAGTTTCTGCAAAAAAAGTTAGGCCTGCAGACCTATCATTATCAGGTATAATTTGCAGTATTGACAAGCAGTTGATTTGTTTTGTTCTTCTTTTCTTTCAGGCTGCTGAACAAAAAACCAAAGGTAAATTCATGTTTATTCTTTGTGAAATGTTTGATATTTTTACAAGCTTGTTTAAAAAAATGTGCTTGTACTTTTTATTCTTTGTGTCTGTATAATGAGGGGAGTATATCTTACTAGGATTGTTGTTTTCCTAAAGTTTTGTTGGGATTCTCAGCATAAGCTTTGGCTTATCTTGCTGGGTATTCTACAGCAGCCTTTTGACAAGAATATATGGATTAATTTTCTGTGAACCATAACACAGCATATGTCATCTCTTCTGTCAAGACAGATGCAGTTTCCCATTTAGTTGTTAGTAGTTATTTATCTGTTTCAAAGACAAGTAATTGCCCCTCTCCCCTTGCACAATTCAACTCAATTTAATGTGTAAACTCAGTTCCTGGAGCTTAGGAGAAACTATTCCCCCTGCTACCACCACTGCCTGTTTTTCTTTCTGTGTGGGTTTTGTGCCTGGGAAATGAGTGGAGCTGGTTTGCAGCAGGGTCAGGAAGCAGCAGAGGTAAGGAATGCCTCCCCTTTGGGGGCAGCCCCTAGGAGAAAAATTAATGAAGCTGTGGCTTTCAGAAAGGTGAGGAAGAGAGGCAAGGTAATGTCTCTTCTGCAGCTGATGGTTTACAGGTCTTTTGGTGTTGTCTGCCCTTTGATTTGAACAGTTCTGAGCCAGCTCAAATGCATTGTGATTTATTGGTGGGTAATTAGGTGACAGACAGGCAAGTGGAGCTTCCCAGATTCCCAAAGACTGAGAATTAGAGAAGAGCCAAGTCTAACATAAGGGATGGACAAAGCAGCTTAAATTCTTAAATTTAAAATTCTTAAACATAAATTCTTACGATTTATACAGCAGAAATTAAGTATTACTTCAGTGATATGAATTCAGAAAAATAAAGTAATAACTGCATGATGAAGACACTGTAACAGGAATTTATTGAAACTATGTGCTTTTCTTTCCAAGTTTTTCCTATGTAGAAAGTGAGAGGTCAGAAAGTTTTAGTTTGAATTCAGTTGCATCTGCCCTGTGAGATCTCATGTAGTTTATAACAGTGGATTTTACTTGCAGAAGAAGGGAGCAGAAGTATTTCAGTCCCACCAAATCTTAGTTACATAAAAAACTTTGGAATTAAGATGCACGAGAGCAATTTCTATCTAAATGGAATATTTCTGTTTTCACAGCATTGCATGTTTTGTTCTCTGTATCAGCTCGTTTCTGTGTGAAAAGGTTTCACTGTTCTATAATGGATTATAATGACTTTTTAATATCACAATTCAGCAGCAGATGTTTTTGCTGTCAGAGTAACTAAATTCATTTTCACGTGTTAATGCAGTGGCTCTTCATTTCTGTTACTAGTGAGACACAAAGCCTTCTGCCTTCCCTCTGTGGGATGTTACTATTTCTGTCTCTGTTGTGACAGCTTTGCTTTTAATTGCTTGAAACTGCCACGTTTAAGTTTCTAGTTAATAACATCAGTTTTTCAGGTATGCTTGTGAGTTTGTTTCTCTCAAATTTAGGGACTGCATTTCTCCATCTGTTGGATTTTTTTGGTTCACTATTGATACATTTAAGCAACTTCTGTTGCTGTGAAATATGAACCAGGAAGAAATAAGCAGTGAATAAGGATAGTGTAGTTATGTTAGGGATTAAGCAGCTTTGGCATTTATTGTTTCATTTATTGTGCTGCACCTTTTTGTGGTTCAGTGTTGTTGGAAGGGGGGACCTGTCCTAGAGAACCCAAACCTCCTGTTCATGCTCAGGGCAAGGGCCAGGGGTTATTTACAGTCCTGTTAGTGACCCTTCTCTGAATTTCCTTTGTCTGGCAACTACTCGTTGCTTTTCAGGTTGCTCTGTGGAAATGTTTTATTTCCACTTTATAGTGTAGTTCCTTATCTTTAGGAGGGATGTGAGCTTATGAGAGCTTATGAGCTTATGTCATGAGCTTATGAGAGGTAGCAGGAATTTCTTAAAATGTAGAAAATATTAATACAAAACTAAACTAGAGGAAAATTTTGACTGAAATTTTTTCCTAGAGTATTCAGAGTTGACTGTAAACTTTATTGCAGTGCTGCACCAAGTGCTTGATTTGGATGCATTTTCAAGGTTGAGTGACAAATGCTACTAGAACTAAAAGGCAACACAGGGATTATCATTGAATTGAGTTAATTTATTTCCTATCTGGGACACAGCAATTAAATTAGTTGTGAAGACAGGATGGCACAGTAAAACTGAGTGAATGGACTGCAGCAGGTAATGCATGCCAGTGGCAGGATGTATTAAATCAGAGATTAAAACTGGACTCAAACTGGACATTTTACAAAATGTAGATTTTGGTAGATGAGATTTTTATATAAATATGACTTAACAGAGCTTTTTGGTAACTTTAAAAAAATGGCTTAATTTTATGTGTGTGTGTCACTGAGTTCTGCAATGGGGTTTCCATGGCAGTGAGAGGTGCTTGCACCAGTTGGGTCCTGGTGCAGAAAAAGAAATCATACGAGTGCAGCTGGGCTCTGGAAGGGTTTTTCAGTTTGTTTTTCAGCTGGCTGGGGCAGGGTGTTAGTGCAGTTCCTTGTTTGCTCTCACAGTGTTTGTGGAGGAGAAGGCACTTTGCTGAAGTGGGTGGGCAGGGCCAGGCCGTGGGGCTTGAGAGGGAGGGAGGGTTTGCCCTTTGCGTTGGCTTGTTCTGTGCCAGAAGCCTGTGATCAAGGTCTAATTCTTTTTAATTAGCAGTAAGTTTTTCATGGATTTGTCTGTCACAGAGGTGTGGAGTTGCTGTCCTGGCCAATAACCAGCCCGTGTGTTTTGAGCTGATCTGGGCTGCTGCAGGTTCAGCCACTGCTGAGGCCTCAGGAAAGAGAAACGAAGTGAGAGGAAGGCGGTTTCCTGTGGGGGTGTGTTTGTGGTGTGTTGTCAGCTCACTCTTGCTCTGAGGCCTCAGCCCCAGCTGAATGTTTCCATTTGTGATGTGGAGCACAAACCCTTTCCAAAATAAACACGCATTTCCACCCTTAGGGGAAAGGTATGTGGCTGCTGCTCGAGTCCAGGGCTGGGAAGTGCTCCCCCACACAGCTCTTGCATCCACTGAAACAAATTATTTTTTCTGTTTAAACAAAGGTCCAACCCTTTAAGTCTTCTCTACATAACAGCTCCTTCAGTTTCTATTTTTTTTTCCTGCAACATTGTTTGCCTGACTATTTTTGTGAGGCTGGATCTTTTATAAATACCCCTTTGGCAACAATTCTAGGGAATGTGTGAAAGGAAGAAAGATTGGAGAGCTGATAAAGACCTGAAATATTTCTCAATTACTTGAAAACAAATGAAAGTAGTCTTCCTGTTCAGCTGGAGAGAAGCACTGCAGAATTAGATGAGGTGGGAAATGAGCAGGTTTTTATTGCACATTCAAGTTGCTGCTCTTCTATGGTAATTTTTTTGAGAGCAGGACTATTGAGCACAGACTATTAGTGTTTATTTTACACGTGTAAACTCTTGCCAGTTTATATGCACTTGATCAAGAAACTTTGTGTATAAAGGCTTTTCTAATGAAAGCATTCAGCTGTAACTACAAATTCTGTTCTGGATGGTAAAGGGTCACTAGTATGGGAATGGCTGTTATTTAACAACTACAGGGACTTTAAGGGAGCTGTGCTTGTCATAAATACTATCAGGGTGTGTTTTGCTGCCTCCTTCTCTTCCAGCCATCCTCCTGCAGGTTTAGTCAGTACAGGTGATCAGTTCCTTGCCTCCTTCACTCCCACCTCAGCTGGATGCATTTGTCTAAAGCTGATATAAAATATCTTAAGTGTTTCGTTACTCAAACATTCACCCTGGTAATTGAAAGGCAAAGTATCCATCCAACCCTCCAGCATTATCTGCAATAAAGGTAAGTGCTAAATCTGCAAACAGAAGTAAAACCAGTTAAAGTCTGTACCACAGTCTAACACAGGAAGTATTCTGGTAAATACTGTGATTAGAAATGTTAGCTGTAAAATATTTTTATCCCTTTACTGTAAAGCAGAGATGGTCAATCTGCCTCTTGGATCTCCATGATCCTTGTAGGTCTGTCTGGCACGTTCACGGCGTGGGATCAGGAAGGGTGAGGTGGCTTTTCCAAGGGGACAATGGGAATTTCAGCTCCCTGCTGGGGGATGATGAGCAGGATTGCAGGAGCTGGAGTGGCTGCAGTGATCCTGGGATGCAGCAGCCTGTCCTTGCTCTGTTCCAGTGGTGCAGTGGATGCTGAGCTGAGCATCATTCCCTTCCATCTGTGGTCTGCTGTGGAGCTGTCCCCTCCCCCAGGCTGCCTGGGCTGTGTGCCCTGGGACTCCTCAGTGTGTGATGATTTTAATATGCAGCTCGCAGAGTCAGGGAGGTTGTCTGCAGACTGGGAGATTATTCTGCCAAGGTTTACGCTTTGATACGTTTTATTTTGGGGGACTGAACAGAGAGCATTTAACAGTGTGTGGTTGCTCCGTAAACCATTGTGGTGTCACAAATGTTGGCATATTTCCTTCAGGGTATCTGTTACCCACAAGCAGTGCTGTGTATTTTACCTGGAGGAACATGGTCAACTGTATTAGAAAGGGGAGTTAAAAGGAAAAAAAGAACGGATGAAAATAGCTGAGATCCCGTCCCCTGCTCTGGCATTTCTTTTGGGATGACAGGAGTAGTAGCATACCTGTTTTCAAAGCTGGGTTATTTTCATTTCCAAATCAGCCATGGGGATTGTTGCATATTTTTAAATTGATTTTTTACTTACTCTGCCCAAATGGGCTGTTAGAATGTTCTCTGCCCGTGCCTGTGTGTGTGTGAATCACCTTCCTGTAACCTCCATTCTGCTCATACAGAAATGTACTTTGTGTGTATTGATAATGTGCTCCTTCTGGCTGTGGTAGATGTTACTGATGTTTAGTGGTAGTTCCACAGGAAATAAGGGCAAATGAAACTTTTTAGAGAATCCCATCAATATGTTAAGTAGAATTGTGACGGCGTGTAACACAATCAGGCTTTTTAAAAAAGAAAAGTCTTGAGTTTTTCTGGTTCATGTCATATTATTGTAGGAACCAGCAGAGGCTTTTCCTATAAGATTAGAAAATGTGTTCTAGCCTACAAATCAGGTATGATTTACAACAGATTTACAACCTCTGACTCATTTGAGTATTTATAGCTTATGCTTGAATATCTGCCTCTGTCATCTTGTTAGTTAAGTGCTGTGTTTGTACTGAACTGCTGCACATTGTAGTGACAAAATGTGCCATAAATCATCATTGCAGAAGGAGGGGGAGCACTGCAATAAGTTCTTCAATTAGATCTTAATATGCAGTCACTTGATAACTTAATGATAACCTGTGGCCATACGTTAAGGCTTTGTAACACAAAAGTGTTTTCTTTTTGATAAACGTTATCATGGGGGTATTTTGCTGTTGTAAGTATCTTTAAACAAACATGAATTTGTTCATAAAACCCACTGAGATATCACTTCTCTGATAGAGGAGTAATTACCATTTTACAACCTGCACAGAATAGAGGATGGAGGTAATTTGTGAGTCCAGTACTGGGTGAAGAGGAGTAGAAAATGCAAAAAGATTGGAGCAGACAGGAGGAGCAATTTGCATAGTCAAGGAGACAAAGCAAGAAGGATGAGCTGGGAGGGTTGGAGTTAAATAGTAGAGAAAAAAACTTTGATTTCCCACCTACTTTTCTTTCAAGTGGAATGACTGTGACAGGCAGTAGTTCAGTGGTACATAATAAGCTTTTTGCTCTCACAAGTGCAAGAAATATTATGAGTATCTTCAACATTGCCATTGTGAATTGAAGGAGAAAAATTTAAGGTAAGCAGTAAATGTATGAATAATCTTTGGTAAACGCTATTTGGGTTTGTAGCTCTTTCTGTGTTGCTCTTGCTGGTTTGCAAGTCAAAAATACCCAAGGAGAGATTTACATTGAGAATTGGTGTCTTTTTGCAGGAGAGAGGGTTTGTCAGGGCTGGTCCTGCGAGCAAGGACTGACAGTTCTGAAGGTTTAAATCTTCTCTAGCTCCTGGGAAGCTGTAGACTCCTCAGTTTTTAAAGAAATGCTCTTTTCAGACAACAGTTCAGCAAAGTAATTAGTACAGGTTTTTGGGAAAAACATTTATGTCTTAAAGAAAAACGAACAAACATATAACTCCGGGGTTATTTGAAAATAAAAGAGTAACCATGAAATACATTCTTCCTAATGTACTCCAAGCCTGAGCTGGATTTACAGGACAGCTTCCCTGTAAGAGATGCTTTGATGTCTTGGCCTGGAGTTGCTGCTGCTTTGCTCCAGTAAAGCACCTCCAGTCCTGGTCAGTGCTTGCCTTGTGAGCTTTGCAGATTCCTTACCTGGGAACAGAAAAGTAGGTATGGGCTCAAGTGGATACTCCTAGTGCTCCTCAGGCAGTTTTTTTCACCTTAGAGATGTTCTGGTGTTTGCTGTTATGCAAATTTAGGTGTGTGCTCATAACATAAATACAGGCAGAATATTGCTCTGGTCTTCCTCTTGCCTTGCTTTTTTCTCAGTTTGCTCAGTTAGGAATGGTCTGGGTTTATCAGATTGAGGATGGCAACAGCATGACCTCTAAATAGTCAGTTTTAGAAGCAGATAAAAATGGGAGCTTTCCAACACTAGACACAGTTGATTAAAAGCACTTTTCTAATGCTGTAGGTGTAAGGGTTCATACCCTGCTTGAAGGCAGCAGGACGACATGTGCATCATCAGATTTCTCTTCACACTGTCCATTGTCAAATACGTTTCTAGCCTAGGACGATCTCTCCAAGAATACCCTTTGAAGAGAGAGTAAGCACAGATTAGGTACCACCAGCCTGGCTTTTCTACTCTAGACCGAATTGTCAGGGTGCCCCTTGGTGGGAAATGCTCTCAGATAAATCCCAGTTTGCTTTCTCAACAACAAACTGCCAATACAGTTGTTGACAACTGGATATTCTGGAAGATAAATTGTAACACAGCTGCACACCGATAATGGTGTTGGTTATGATCAAGCTGCACGCTGGGTTATGGGTATTTATCTGCCCACAGTGGCTCCTTTCCTCCCTTCTGCTGTTCCCCAGTGCAGTGTGTGGAGCATGTGGGCTGGGAAATGGTCAAACTGCTGCACTTCTGGCATTGCAGCAGCTCAGGCTTTGGCAAATGCTCTCTTCATCTGTCAGTCTGCTTGTAAAATAACTGTTTTCCAATTATAAATAGAATGTTGTCTGATACATGCCATCCCTCAGAGCATATATGCCCCAGTATTTCCTTTGTAAGATGCCACTTTTTATCTGCTGATAGCAACAGACATCCCTCCCACATCTGTTCCCCACCCAGCAGAGCCTGAGATTTGTTTCTGTGGAAGTTCACCTGTTCATCAGCCTGCTCCTCCCTTTACTTTCTGAACTAGAGTCTGTTACCCACTGCTATTCTTTTTTTAAAGAAACACGTCCACAAAGGCAGATTCTTCTCTGCCCCAAGGCCTGGCTCACGCAGGTTTTCATGGAGAAGGCAGCTAACAGCTTCCCATGAAAAAATGACCTATCAGCTTTGATTTATCTGCAGTGTGCTGACCACTTTCCATTATTAGATTATCATCTTGCTACCTGGAGGAGGCTTGTATGGCATATAAATATAATGTTGATAAGATCTGCAAACTGTGAGCTGGAAGAGAGGTTCATCAGGAGATGTATTAGCTCACTTTGGTAATGATTGTTTTGAGATACATGCTGGGTTTCTAAGGTTACCTGATCCCTTCCTTGGGAAGGATGAAATCCACTTTGAACTGTAACACCAGTACATGCTCCTGGAATAGTTACTGTACAAATGCTGGAGAGGGTTATCTTGGGAAGAGGAAGGGAATGAAGATGTGGTTTTGATTCTTTTACACTGTGTGTGCAGCATTTGGCCTGAGGGACCTTGTGTTCTCCTGTTGACTCTCCAGTGTTGACATTCTTCTACTCTGAGAACCCTTGGCTTCCCCGTGTTTTGTTAGATTATTTTAATGTTTTTCCTGCGTTGTTAAAGGTGGTAGCCCATACTTTACAAATCCTACAGGACTACTTAAAACGTCTGTTTAACCAGCTCACACTCTGGTAAACGCTCCGAAGCCTCTGCTCAGGTGTGCACCTGATCCTTCAGGTTATTCCTGAACTGGTTCGGGCAGTGCAGTGTGCATTAGCACCCGGAGAGGAGGTGATTTTCCCTGCAGGCATCCTGCCCGTGTGGGGTGGCAGCAGTGGCTCCTGCTCAGCTCTCTTGTGTTTAGAGCACCACCGAATGTTTGGGATGCTCCTCAGCTGCCCCGGGCGTGGCAGCCACTGTGATTATTGCTTGCCCCATGGGAACAGCTGAACTTGGTGTGACTCAGGCTCCTGGTGGCCTCTTCCCGTGCTGACAGAAGTAGTTCTTTGTCTTATCATAGTCTCCTGAAGGTCTGTCCTCGTGTTTTCAGGATGCTCTTAAGGTTTCAGGCGTAATTTCTGATTTGGCTGCTGTTGCTCTCTTTTTTTCATCAGTTTTTATGGAGCCAGCCTTTTCACCTTTAAGAGGCCAGACAGGCTTTAATGAACTTCTGCTTTGAAGTACATCAGTTAGAAAGCTAGAGAATTGGTGACTTTTCAACTCCATAAATTCAAATGCAACACTGAGGTCTGAACTATCACAGGACTAGATATATCCCTTTTAGATGAGCAAAAACAGATGGTCCTAACCCTTCTCCCCTCTCTCAGACAGGCCCAACAGATGTTCTTGAAAGATATTTTGAATATTGTTGGAAAGTCATCTTCATATTCAGCCTGAACAGTCTTTCCTGTAACTTAAGCCCCTTCTTTGTTGGCTGCTTTGCCCAGTTTGTGGAGAGCTGATCTTCCCCTCCACTGCAGAGGCCTTTTTGTGTCTCCTGTTTCTTCCTTAACAGCCCATCCAGTTTTTCCTTGTACTAGCATTTTCAGGCTGTTTTTCAAACCACAATAATTTGTTTTTCTTCTTCAGAAGTCCTTCCAGTTAGTGCAGAATTACTTTTTAAGTGCAGTATCTGTATGTCGTGGTTTAACCCCAGGCGGGAGCTCAGCCCCTCGCTCACTCCCCCCGGCAGGATGCGGAGAGAATATGAGGAGTAAAAGTGAGAAAACTCGTGGGTTGAGGTAAAAACAGTTTAATAAGTAAAGCAAAAGTCACACACACACACACAGGCAAAGCAAAACAAGGAGTTCATTCCCCACCTGCCATGGCAGGCAGCAGGGCTGCATCACAGGAGCAGTGAGTGGGGCAGACAAACACCATCACTCCAAACATCCCCCCTCTTTCTCCTTCTCCCCCAGCTTTATCTGGTGACACCATCTGGTGTGGGATATTCCCTGGGGTCAGCTGGGGTCAGCTGTCCTGGCTGTGTCCCCTCCCAGCTCCTTGTGTCCCCCCAGCCTCCTGGCTGGCAGCGTGGGGTGAGGAGCAGAACGGGCCTTGGCTCTCTGTGAGCACATCTCAGCAGCAATGAAAACACCCTGGCTTATCAGCACAAATCCAAACCACAGCCCCAAACCAGCTACTGTGAGAAAATTAACTCTGTCCCAGCCAAAACCAGCACAGTGTGATTAGAGAGTTATTAAGTGGCCTTCAAGTTAATCTGTGGAACAGTAACCTGCTGCTGTTCACAAGTAAAACCTAAGGCTGATTTATTTTCTGTGCCTTTCAGGCTCACCCCATTGCACAGCTCTGTAATCCAGGCTGTTCCACAGCAGTGCTGATTCTTTTCTTTCACTTTTCTGTCCATAAACTCAGCTTGCTTTGAGAATCTCCCAAGTTTCACATGCCTTCTTTAATTCTTTAAAGACCTCGATTTGATACTGTGCAGTTTCTTCTTCACTCCCCATTTCTCCTGTTTAATCACTACCCATTTTCGCTCTGCAGGTAGTCCCCTGAAGTTTACATTTAAATACATTCCTTGCTTTAATTTCCCCACAGTTCCCACTGCACTTGTTTAGGCTTGACTGACAATCCACGAGAAGCCTTCCTGCAGGTGCTGGGGGTGTCAGGCTGTCCTGTCCTGCACTGGCTGTTCTTTCCTGCTGTACATGTGAGCACCTGGCATCTCCTTTCTCAACAGGAGAAAGTCTTCAGAGGGAAACTGGAAGAAAATAATGTGTTCAGTGCCACCTTTCTGACATAGGCTGCTCCATCATAATTCATATCTTGCTATAGCTTCCATATCTTGCTGCCAGTTTCCAAGAGTAATAATCTAATTTTTTTTCTTTGTTGTATAGTTATCTCTAATCTTGTCCAGTAATCACTGTGGGAAATCAAATGAGAGGTCACCTTCAGCCTCCTCAGTTGTTCAGCTCTTCTTCCCAGAAAAAATCCATGCAAGACTTTATGATTTGTTGGCTTATAATGGCTACCAAGACTTTAAAAAAAAAAAAATCTAATTCTAACTTAAAATCTGTGGATAATAACTTAGATGCACAGTAACACTGAACACTTAAATCCATAATCCCATTTTACTGATACCTGGGATGTAGGTGGGATGTTAAAACTCATCTTGTTCCCCCCCACGGGGCTGTCACAGCTGTAACTCCCCGTTGCTTTTCCCCTTTGCTGGAGATGGAGGGAATGCTTTAATCCTTATTTACCATGTTCTTTCAGTGGCAGTGCTGCCTTTCCCCTGGCTGCTGAGCCGAGCTGGTGCTCGGGCTGATGTCATTGTCACCCTGTGGCCAGTGGCAGATGTGGCAGCTCCGTGTGCTCCCTCTGCTGTCACCAGCTGCCTCCTCAGCACAAACACAGCCTCTGCCTGAAAACTCAGTCATGGAGAAAACTGAATAATGTGCCTTGGAATTCTGAGAAGTGATTATTGTTAAATAGCCCCTTTTTTTGCCCAGAGTGTTTTGGTGAGTGTGCTACGAGTTAAAGTCAAGGTCATGGGGACAGCACAAACACAATCAGCTGACAATTTTAACTTTTTATTTACATGAGCAACTGGGAGCATCTTAGATCTGCCTCCCAGCTACTCCAAAGTGCAAGAATCTGCTTTAAAAAACAAACTTAATAATGCATTGTTAGATAGATCTGCAAAGCCATTAAAGAGCTGTTAATTCTGTACCCTGCCTAGGCAAGACATGGTGTTTTCCTCTTTGTTTGCAACTGGCCTTACTGCAAGACGTTTTCATTTTTTTCTGCAAAAAGCAGAAATGAGACTCTCTGGAAACTGAACACACTCACTGAAAGTGTGGAATTTACCCAAAGTGCAAGGGGAGGAAGAATCTTAGGATGTCACTTATTAAACCAAGCTGTATTTCTTCTTAAAATTCTGGTGTTACTTCTTTTAGCTAAGTCTAAGCCCATTTCTATGAAGTAACTGTGTGTAATGCATGTGGAGTAATTAGGTATTCCTTCCTAGTGAGGGGAAGACATGTGTCTAAAATAAACTGAGCAGAATTTTTGAATTAAAATGAAGTAATAATATTAAGTTATTATTAGTAATCTTTATTAAAACATCTTTAATTTCTTTTAACATTCATGTAATAGAATCTGATTTACTGGGAGTGGCATTTAATTAATTTAATTCAATTTAGAGAGTTAACTCTATTACATATTAGTACAGAAAATTACCTCTGAACAGTCATTTCTCACTGGTGACATGCAATAAGTTAATTTAGCTCGGAGTTCGTTTGGGTGCATTGTGAGTTCTTGGTGAAAGTTGCTATGGTGACAGCCCGATCACCCAGGGCTGTCACTGGGACAACAACAACCCCACTGGAAACAGGGGATGGATCCACAGTGCTTGCTCTGGGCCTGCCCTTCCTGCTCAGTGGGGGTGCTGGAATTTTGGGAAGAGCTTCCCTGGGCACTGCCCCCCACAGGGTGTCCTGCAGAACGTGCTCAGCAAACCAGCTCGCTTTGCTCTTTGGGGGTTCTTTGGGTCCCCCTTATCTGCAGGGAAATGATTGCTGAATCCCCATCAGCTTCTGGTCTGCTTCAGGAAATTTAACTGAAGAGCCTGAGTAGGAGAAGGTCTGGGAACTGCTGGAGCTGCTTTCTTCACGTTTCTGAATAATTTAAATCCTGTTTTTCATATATGGCATTAATGCAGGATGGCACTGGAGATATAAAAAATCTGTTCAGCTTAAACTGAATTAATGAAGAATTTGCTTCAGATTCACTGTTGGATCAGAAATGAAGAGTTTGCTTCAGACTCTTCAGGCTTGGCTGTCAGGTAGAGGAGCTCCTAGTTCCAAACAAAAACCTTCCAGGAAAGAGCATTGAGAAGATCGTTCCAAAAAACACTATTGCGTATGAAATGTCATGTTTAGGTTTAAAAGGAAGTATTAAAAAACCTGAAATATAATTTTAAAGTTCAATGTATTTTCTTCCTCCCCCCCATTGCAGATCTGTATGCAGACTTAAACACTCGTTTGTTTCATCTCTAGAGCATGACTTTAATTTAATTGGGTTTAGCTGAATAAGGAATCGCTCTTCATTTTGGACTTCCAAGTCCTCTCAGCTGCTCCTTTCTGAAAGACATTTTCATGTCTTTCAAACGCTAGGAGCTGCATCCAAAGTAGGATGTAGAACCCCAAACAGGTTTTTATGACAGAAAATCTGTGAAATTTTATTAGTGCAGTCTCCTGAAGTGATAATGATGTCCCTGTGGGTTCTGTGTGTTAAAAACCTACTTGCTCAAAGCAACAATATCCAAAATAATTTTGTGAAACATAAATGAACACAACTTCAGTTATCCTAATAAGGACACAAGGTTTTGACATCTAAGGCCAAAATATTTCAGGTTTACCTTTCATTGAGTTGGCTCCATGCACAGTTTCTCAGGGTGATGCCACCTGAAACTTGGAATAAATCCACACTGCCCAGGAGCGGGGGAAGCTGGTTCATGCTGGACACTCTGTTGGCTCTGCTTCGGTTTTTCCTGCTGACTGATTTAAAATGATAGCTCAGATAACTCCACACTATCTTTAGAGCTGTAGTATAAACATATCAAGTCTTCTTCTGTGATAGAACGTGAACTGGACGGGTTATGCCAAAATTACAGAGGGCTGTTACTGGTTGCTCACAAAATTCTTGCTATTTTAGTGTTGCACATAAAATACTCATTTGGTACCATAAATGTCCCTGACAGGAGGGCCCAGGCTTTGTGTTTCCACAGGGCTTTAGTCAGTGTGACATGTGTGCCCAGTCCCATGATTCCAGCAGCACAGGCAGTGTCAGGCTACATTACACTAAATATCCCAGCAGCAGCCCTGTCATCTGCAGGCAGTCACAGCGTGCTTCAGTGCCCGTGTCTGAAGGGAATTAAATATCAGTGCAGCCTGCTCGCCCAAAACAAAAATGAAATACCTGGAGGAGGTGTATTTCTGTTTTCTGGGGGAAAAACGTGCCTGTGTGTAGTGATGTGATGTGTCTGGGCTGTTGGGCCCAGGGTGTATCCACGTTCTCCAGGCCTGGGGCTCCCTGGACACTGATTTTGGGCACACAGAATTACACCTGGCAGCTCGAAGGCGTCCTGCACACACTGATCTCTCTGTCCACATGTTGGGGTATTGATCCATAAATACACACTGGCAATTTCCAGGCATTCCAGCAAACAGCCAGAGAGAGTCCTCACCTTCTTTCCAGCTCAAATATCAAAGTGGAAGAAGAGGCTGTACCTGATGTAGCATGAGCACTTTTTATTCCCAGTTGTCCTGGGTGGGATGCCAGCACTGACTGTACCCTGGGACAGCCTGAAACTCCAGGAGCAGCCTGAAACTCCAGGAACATCCACCTTGCATGGACAGAGCGTGGGTACAGCACACGTCCCAGGTGTGAGACACTCTGTGCTGTGCACCAGCCCCACGTGGATTTCTGTAGAGGCAACCCAAAGTAGGGATGATGGGGATGTGAGATGTCTTTACAGAACCCAACCACTTATATATGAAACTGGAAGCATTTACATGTGATGAACTCTTCAAGCCCCAGCTGAAGAGTGGGCTGTACCTGTAGATCCATCACTGTTCAAGGTGAAGGAAATTTCAGACTCTTGGATACAGTAAATCAGTGGATACTGAGGTTACCCTCATTTTCAGTTTCCTGTGAATGTACTGTTTACTGGGAATTTGCATATTTATCTGTTTGTGTGCATGGTTTAACAATTGGATTTCTGCTGTAAAGAATATTTACTCCTCAGTCTGTGCCTGGAAGTGGTCTGTGGAAAGGAGGAAGAAGAACACTGATGTGATGGCTGTGCCATTTGTAAATTTGTTTTTAAAAAATTCTTTTGCATATGAAAACTGTGCGTAAAACACTGTCTAATGAGATTAAATGTACACAGTCAGCTTAAAATTGAAGGTTCACTTTCTGGGTCTGCCCAGACTTCTTATGTGGTTCTGTATGAAATTATTTAATCTGTTATTATATGCTTGAATTTTCCCACTGGTACTTGCAGTGATGATAGTGTTGGTTTTGTGTAATTTAACTTTAAGCTGTTTCCTGTTTTCTGTGACTCTTTCATTGTGTAGTTCCTGCTGGGGGTACCTTGCCTGGAGCAGCACTGGGGAGGGTTTGGGGGGTGAGATGGGGGTGAAGGGGGAGCACATGCCCATGGCTGGCTCCTGGCTCGTCACTGCTGGGATCCTTTGCTGTGCTCCTCAATTGCTGGGATTGTGTTTGTGATGCTCTCGTGAACTGTTGGTGGGATAGAACTTACAATGTTTCCCTGGTGGGTCTTAAAAAATTAGTTGGTGGAGTTAAGATGTTCCCAAATACTCTGGGAAGGAATACAAGATGTGAGTTCTTTATCTGTGAAGAGTTCTGGACACTCTATAGGAAAGTCTTATATCAGAAACCTGAAAATACTCTGCCAATGTTTCTAAATACTTGCTGAGAAGCCCTCTCCTCATTCAGAGTTGCCCTCTCACTCAAATTTTACAGTAGTAATTTCCTGCACCAGCTAATTCGTCTCAGCAATGACTCTTATCTCCCTCCTGTCCTTTCCAGACAGTTGTTAATGCTGTTGTTTCTTAACATTATTAATACGAGTGATTAAAAACTTCTAATAGCTTCATTATTTTCCTTTAGAATAGCCAAGTTCTCTTTCTAATGCCAGTGTATTGCCCTGCTCTGGAGGTGGGAAGTGGGTTTGCAGGAGTCTGAATTCCAAGTTAAATGTGTGACAGCATGTTAAAGGAAATACGCCTGTGCTGAGATACCAGAGGCTTCAGGACAGAGCAGCTTCTGCTTAGGTGCATTCATTTATTTATTTATCTGTTGCTTTAGAAGGGGTAGCATTTGGCCAGGTCTGTGTGCAGAGAGATGCACATGATTAGTGCTGGTATTGGAGTTCCCAGCGCCCGCCCCTTGGAGAACTCTCGCTTGAAAGGAAACAGATGAATTGGTAAGTCTTGAAAGTTACCATCTGTTATTAGTTCACGTCCTGCAGGAATGCAGCTCTGTGAATTTAACTGTTCCATTGCCCACAGTCCTGATTCCTAGCTGAGTTTGAGGCCTGGTGTGTACAGTCCAATTTCTGCTCATCAATTAGCTGATGGCAAACCCCATGTGTGTGCACTCAGAGCCTTCAATAAACATGAGAGAGTTTGGCTTGCAGTGGGAGAGCATCATATTTGCTTTGGATTATCAATCTATTGTTGATGACAACCTATCAGCCTAATTAGCTGTACCGTTTTTAATGGCACAGCTAATTAATTGTGAATTTAAAATTAAAATTATAATCAGTGCTAACATGGAGGAAAGCAGTGAGGAAAATGTTAAAACTGTTAAAAGTATAAGTATTCCTCACAAGATTGCTGCATGTGAAACCAACCTGAATAATGTAGAATAAGATTGAAAAAAACCTTAAAAATACATGTTGAGTCACCCAAAACAGGTTTTATATCTTTCTGTCAAAAGAAGTATTTGTCACCCTCTCTGCTGACAGATCTGAAAGAAAAAAAATGTAGATGCTGTTCCAGAAAGGGAAACAAAATCTTGTGTCTGAGCTCTGAAGTAGTCAAGGATGTATGTTTTTGTCAGGAACTTCTCCAGCTCATAGGAAAAAAGTTCAATTTGTGAATAGAGTTGGGCTCTGACCCTTGGCTGCGCAGGAGTTGTGCCTCAGGATGGGCTCTGCTGGGCTTACACAGAGGCTTCAGATGGTGTGAAGGGATAAAATGTCACTCAGGATTGATACAATTTCAAATTTACATTAATCGAGAACAAAATGGAGAGGATCTGCAAGTAGGGCTGGTGAAGAAAGGCCACATCTGAAACTTATTTAAAAACCAGCAGAAGCTGGGGGGAGTGCTGTGACTGTGAACCTGAGAGAAAAATTATTTCTTTGTCATGGCTGAGGGAAGTGGGAGAACTGAGCAAGATGGATTTGGAGCTCTGTTTTACATGTAGAGTGGTAGAAAATGTGCTCTAAAGGTTCTCGAGAGGTCATTTATTCCATCCTCTTGCCCTGAGACAAGATCACCAAACCTGTATCATGTCTGCAGATAATCCTTAATCATCCTTATTGTTGGAAATGTAAGTCTAAATCTCCCTGACTGCTATTTAAACCCAGCAAGTCTTGTCTTATTCACTGTGGGGTGGAGCACAGTAGTTCATCCTTCCTTTGTATTTTTTTTAAATTTGTGTACCCAGTGTCTTGTAGACTGCCTGCTCCCTTACCTCTCTCTGCTGTGGTAGTTCCCTTTCCAGATTCCCATTTCCTTTGTACCCTTCCCGGGTGGCCCAGCTCCCTCTGGAAGAGAGATGCTCAGCCCTGGGTACAGGGCAGCTTTTCTGATGCCAGGCTCGAGTAAAAGGGTTGCTGGGTGTTTATCCCATTTTTTACAATCTACTTGATTATCTTTTCCTCCTCTTGGGTTTGTGATCTGCTAAAAAATTGCTTCTTTTTCTGCAGAACTGCTGTGGGCCGAGTTGTTTGCTGTTCTGCATTTAATTCCTCCTGCCTAATGATGTGACTTTCCTTATTGAATTGTAGTAGTTTTGTCACATCACTTCTCCAGTTCATCACTGCTGAGCTCTGATCCTGTCACAGAGCGATCTGACCACCCCCATCTTCCTTCTCCCATCTTGGTGTCATTTGCAGATTTAATAAGGATATTCTCTAGTCCATCATCCAGCTGTTAACGAAATATTGAACAGCGTAGGCTCGGATCAAGTCCCTGTGGAATCTCTTCTGAAACATATTCTGTTTTGACAGCAAGCCATTGATTCTCCCAGAGAACATTTCAACCAATTTTACATTTTGCTCACATTTCCCCACTTTGCTTATGACAATATCAAGTAAGAATGTCATTTCAGCAGCCATTACATAGTTAAGATGTATAGAGCGAGCTTTGGCTGGTGGGACACGGGTGGGAAATGTGAGCAAACAGACAGAACTTGTTTGAGCTGAGGTGAATGTCTGGGTCTGGGGGAGGGAGCAGCAAAAGAGTGTCAGGGTGGGAGTCAGGGGTCAGCTGGGTTTGTGGATACATTGATTTAGAGTCGGAGTGGAGGTGGGTGGGCAATGAAGTCCTCAATGCTGCTCTGTTCCATACCTTTGCATTAAGCCAGCAGTTAAGAAGGGAAGACCTTCTATTGCTGAGAAATCCTAATAACTGGTTTAGAGGTTTTCCATGAACTTGGCAGCTTCCTGTTAATTCCTGCTCTGATTTCCAGTTGCTTGGCAAAAAAAAAAATCAAGTTCTGTGTAGAAGGTCCAAGTTGGTAGAAGTGAGACGTCTGTCAGGAGAAGTGGGTTATAGAAGAGATTTTAGAACTGGGATGGTGAAAGACTAAGGAAGGAAATGTTGTAAAAGACAAGAGAAGAAAGTGGAGAGGAAACGTCTGGAAGAGGAAGCAGAAGAATCTGCACCATGGTCATTTGGGAGGTCAGATGGAGGAGGGAAATGAAGTTAAACCAGGAAAAGACATTATTTGTTCTGAGTATTAGATAAATGATATCATCAGGAATTGGCCCGAAGTCAAAGCATTTCTTAAAATAAATGGTGATAAAGTTCTAAAGCCACAATAACACGTGTATTTTTAGTTTCATCACTCAGTGTGGGCTTTTATGTCAAACAGCAGCTTCTGGTTACATTATTAAAGCCATTATAAGTACTGTGGAAAATAAGTTTTGGGATTATCTTGGCATTAGACTGTAACTTTTCTGCAGGTTTTTTTTCCCCAGAAGTTCATTATTTTGGGGGAAGGGATGATCCGGGCAGAAAATTTGCCATTTTTTGTGTAAAAACATTAGTAGTGGGTTTTATGCAATAGTTCTGAGCACCTTTGCTGTTGCCAGCAGATGTCACTGTGGATAACAAATCCCAGCACTTAGGAGACAAAGGAGGTAATTTGCTAAATGAAAATTCAGCCTTTGAAAGTAGATTGGGGGGGGTAAGAATTTTTTTCCCGTAACAGACTTTAGCGAGCAAATAAAAATGGGTTTCTCACTAATGAGGACATGTGGTTTTGCCCCCTCTAATGCTGTGTTTTGTGGCTGTCTTCACCTGACTTGGGTAAGTTCCTGGCGCTCTGTGTGACCTCGGAGGGGCTGTCTGTGGGGTTGTGCTCCTGCTCAGCTTTATTTCGAAAGCTTTTAGTGTTTGGAGGGAGCTTCAGGCAGCAGAGGAGGTGCTGCAGTGTGTGTGTGCAGGGAACTGGCCATGGAGGAAGTGGCTTCATTAAGGTTGATTTGGAGGGGGGAGCAAAATGAGGAAAAAAATTGCCCATATGATTGGCTGGGAGAATAGCTCTGAATTATGGGATCCATCTGTTTCCTGTAATGAATTCATAAACCCATCAAACAATGACCTGAACGAATTGCTGAAGGAAAAAAATAATACACTGGCATGATATGTTTAACGCAGTGAGGCATTGGCATTGTATAATCAAAAATTCTCCTCACATCCAGCACTTTGTAATGGAGCTGCTGTGTTTAATAGAAGCTGTAAATAAATCCTGTCACAGTAGCAGCCAAGAATGCATTTCTGGGTTTAACTGTTTCTCTTCTGGAATGTCTGGTCTTCGAAGGCTTTAGAAATGCAAGTTTTATAGAGCTGGAGTGGGGGATTCTGAAATATAGAGAAATGTTAATGAGGTGAATGAAAGGAAAAAGCTGCCATAAATCAGTATTATGTGGCTTAACCAGTTTCTTTCATTTATGCATGTTCTTTCCTTATGTCATAGAAATGTACTTAAAAGCTATTGTTGTAATTGAAATCTGTTAGACTGATCCTATTCATTATATTAATAAAATCCACCTACAATTGCTCGTAACACTTTTTTATGCAGTTGGGATTCCCGAGATTGTAATCATCAAAAAGCATATGGAGTAATTATTGGATTTGTTTGGGTAAAATTGGATTAAGAAGTTTAGATACCATTAAGTACTGATAATTATTACAAGCAAGCTCATTGTTTAGTGTATGTACAGCTCGGCACGGAGAGTAAGCAGATACCCATCACAAACATCTTAAGAGCAAGCAATCTCAAGGCTTTCATTTTACGCCTTTAATTGTATTTTTGCAAGAGGCTTTCCACTTAAATGTTTTTGCTTTAGCTCTTTAATCACGTGCTGGTTATGAAAATCACTGGGTATTAAATCCTTTCCCCCACACGATTTTAAACAACATTTTTTGCATTCAGGCAAATTTAGCCATAAAAGCTGTGTTTTAATTCCTGGCTTTCCAGCAGCTGCCCACATGCCATTCGCAGTGCCAGTGGATTCCCTGCAGGTGGAAGGGAGGGCAGGATTGCAAGGATTGGCAGCTCAGCCCCTGGGGCTGGTGAAAGGCAGAGCCCCCAGTGCCCGGGCACTGCCCCAGAGAGGCCCTGCTGCTCTGCCTGTGTGCCCTGCAGGGGAAAACCCCTTTTGGGTTGTGCCCTCTGTGTTCTGCCAGGGTACCCTGGTCCCAGGGGCAGCCCTGCAGGAAGGGCAGTGCCCAGAGGGGTTACAGAGATGCTGGTACTGCCAATGTCACACGGCAGTTAATAATTGGGAGATGCAGGGCAGACACTTGGAACATTTGGTATTTCTCACAGCGCATGTCAAGTGACAATTGCTGGTTAAACATTGCTGAGGATGACTTCAGAACACAGTCGTATTGTCTTTGTGATATATATTCTCTAAATATTGTTGCTGTATTTGAAGTCTAAATAGCAGCCTGGTGTGAAGCTGGAATTTAGGGCTCAAGCCCATTTGTGTGATGTTGTTCACTCTTCCTGCTTTATTCCCTGTCATTGGTGTAATTAAACAGTTCTTTTCCACCTACCATGATTTATAGACATAGTATTCTTGCAAGAGCTTCCATTTAAGTACTCTTTAAAGAGATTTTGATGTACAAAATAAAAATTACTTTGCTGTGTTGATTAAAGAAAAAACAGTAGCATGAATATGCAGAAATATTTTAATTCTAAAGTACCATGATATTGTGATTTTCTTTGTTCTTTTCTCTCATCTGTGATTCAGATATGTAGAGGGAAACATTGTCTCTAACACTGAGAAAATGGGTTTCTCTGGCCTCACCTTCGTGATGAAACACCTTTGTTAGCTGACATTAAAGTGAAAAGTGTTGCCCATTCTATGACTTGCGTTAGTGATTTTTAAAAAATAAATCTATCTGTATGCACACCTCTTTGGAAGTACCAGATGTGATTTATATATACACAATACCAAGAATATAATGCTTTTTAAAAAGCAGCCTGTCTTGCTCTCTAAAATATGTTTCCAATTAATTAATATTCCTCATGAAAATCTTGGGGCCAGACAAATCCCAGCTCTGCTGGCATCGTGCCAGTGAGTGGTTTCCATTCTCTTGTCCTTTTCCTCCTCTTCCCTGGCATTCCCTCTCATCTGCTGGCACCAGGGGGTGTGTTCCTGGTCTGGCAGCCGAGCTGGAGAAGCTCCCTGGCTGGAATGTGGGTTATTTTTGGGTGATCAGCCTGTGTCTGCAGTGCTCTGGGTGAGCCTTTGTGGTAAATGACTTCGCAGAAATCCCGAGTCCTTCAGATCTCACTGTTGGTAAATGTTTGCATCTCTGTGATGGTGGTGGTAGTAGAGGTAAATGCTTACATTGCTGTAACAGTAGTAGCAGAAGCAATAGGAGCTAAAATAAACCCACGAAAATAAAGTCAGACTTCTTTTCTATCATGTGAACGACAGATCTATTTGTATTGTGGAAACAAATTAGTTCTCACATACATGTTGAATATGCAGATTTGGTATTAAAAAATAATTATTCTGCATTCCATGACACTTCTAATCTACTTTTAAAATTGTCAGAGAAGGATAAACTGTTTGTTTCCAAAGCTGATTGTGTATTTTGAAAAGCTTAGGAAGGTTTGTTCTTTGCTCTTCAGGTATTAGTGGTGCTTCAATTTTTTTTTCTATACTCAGAGTTCCTTTTTTGTTACAGACAGAATCACAAGTGAAATTGTTTAGGCTTCCAAAACAAATATCTTGGAGAAGTGAAATGCTGATGGTTCTGTCAGACTTTTTGGCATGTTTTTGCTTGGTCAAGTCCCTGTTTGCTTTGACCCAACCCTCAGCACTCCCTTGGTGCCTGTTCACTGCTGTGGAAGGTGTTCAGTGTTCAGGTGTGTCAGAGCTGGAGAGGTGAGTGTGGGTTTGCAGTGTCTGTGACAGAGTTCAGGGAACATTTGGACAGCGTTCTTGGGCACAGGGTGTGACTTGGGGATGGTCCTGTGTGGGGCCAGCACTTGGGGTGATGATCCTTGTGTGTCCCCTCCCACTCAGAATATTCCGTGACTCTGCAAATGAGCTGGCACTTTGCACTTGTTGGACATGGCTTGTGATGAGCTGGGGCAGTGCTTGGTTCTGTTCATCCCAGAAGCCCAAAGTTTCTCTGGGTGGCCAAACAGCTCTGGCAGCTGCTGCCAGGTGAGCTGAGCCAGGGCTGCCTTCCTTCAGTGCCTGCTCCCTCCTGCCTGTCCCAAAGGGACCTGGCCCTGCTGGCCACTCCTGCCAGGTGTGCAGGCACATTCCAGGCTGGCCTGGCTGGCTCACTGCAGGCTGGGTTAGCGTGGGGAGTGTCAGATGAACACCCGGAGTACAGATATTGGTCGCTGGGATGTCCTAAGTGTTTGATGGAAAGGTTTGGATAAAGACCTTTGGATAAAGGTTTGGATAAAGACCTTTTATTGGATAAAGAAACCCAGTTGGTGTGAGTGCTGAATAAGCTGGTGGATCAGGTCTTTTAGCTTGTTTTTTGGGAACTTATTAGAAGCCTAAAAATGTTTGTTTTCATGGCTGTAGGCCATGGGATTTGATGTTAATATTGACTTCCTTCTACCATAACAAACTGTCGTCCTAATTTTTCTTCTCCTAAGCTCGAGTCCACAAGGTTTTCTAGTCCCCTGAGAACTTCTAGGGCCTGTTGTTGCCACCCTAATTGGCCTAGTGATTGCTTCAATGGTTGGGGCAAGGTCGCCCCAAAAACTGCTGAACTAAAAAGGCAGTGGGGGCTCCAGGCAGGTGCAGCAGTGTGCCACACACTTCAAATGAGCATTCTGTCCAACCCTGCATTGTCACAGCTCTCTCTTGTCCTCCCTCCTGTTTTAAACCACACAGATTTTTTGTTTCAGTAGAGCATAAAATCTTCCAACACCATCCCAGAAAGTAAACCACTCAAAAACTAACACACCGCCAACTTTTAGACTTGGTCAGTTACATTAAAAAAAAAAAACACACCACGTCTTTTCAGATCCTAAACCAACGATTATTATTTTCTTCTGCCGCAGTGCCAGAACCTATTAAGACCAGTTTAAGCCAGCCCCAACCTGCCGGTACCGGTACCAGTACTTCCACCAGCACTCTCACCAACAGCAGCAATGGCAAGCGCGCGCCCGCCAACGGGCAGCAGCCTGCGGCGTCCCGATACCTGCCCCGAGAGGTGCCTCCCCGCTTCCGCCAGCAGGAACAGAAGCAGCTCCTAAAGCGGGGGCAGCCCCTGCCCGCCGGGGCTCTGAGCGCCCCCGGCCCGGCGCCGGGCGCGGCAGCAGCGGCAGCCAGCCCTCCTCCTCCTCCTCCTCCTCCTCCTCCTCCGCAGGGAGCAGCGGGACAGCAGCATCCCGGCAAGGCCCAGCCAGGTAAGAGCGGGACCCCGGGGGCGGCGGTGCTTCGGCGTGTGTGGGAGCCCAGAGTGCAGGGAGTGTTTCCCTGCTTGTGCTGAGGGGTTCTGCCCCTCTGGACAGCACTGTTGTTTGACATTTATCCATGTGTTGGGTTCCACCATGGGGGTTACAGAAGAGCAGGCCTGAAGGCCCACAAAAGCATCTTCCCCAGGCCCGGGGGTAACCAGGGAAACACTTCCAGGGCACCTGAGATGGGCTGGAAAAGAGGACCATGGGTCAGTGACCTTC
>VZRO01004736.1:49382-60274 GCA_013397915.1 Daphoenositta chrysoptera | reverse complement strand
GGTTATCACAGGGTGAAAAATCTAAAGGTTTTGGGTTTATTAATGTAGTAAATAGATAAAAAGCAAAAACTCCAAAATGGAGGATTGTTGTTGTTTCTAGACCTTCTTCTTCTTCTTCTTCTAGTACTCCATATTCTGCAGTAGAAGATGTCTAAAAGTGACTGGATAAAAATTCTGCAGTTCCTGTGTACGTGACAGGAGCATTTGTCTAACATTGGTAGAAAACTGAAAATATCTTTCATTTTAAGTTTTTATTGGATGATTTACCTTTAAGAAGGCCTTGTTATCTTGATAAGCAAGCATTCTGCTGCATTCTCTGCTCTGTGCTGTGTCTGGGTCACACTAGTGACTTTACTTCTCTGATAAGACTTAATAAACTATCTTAAAGCAGAGAGTGCTGAAAGTTTCTTTCATCTATCGGACTCCTGGCAAGGACTTTGAATTCCTCCCCCATCAGGGGAGGCCTGGTTTAAGACACAGCAAAGCCACAACCAGTGGCCACAGGTGTGGAGCTGCCTCCTCCCTTGTCAGCAGCTTGTTTTAAAATTCTGTATTTTGTTACCCATATTCTGATAGAATATGCCGTGTCTGGCATGCATTCGTAAAAGATTTTATTGTTTGTTCACGTGCTCAGACGTGTGGGGTCTTCGTCCAGTTTGGTTTTTTTTTCCTCTGTGTTTCTTTGATAGTTATAATAGATCTTCAGGAAATGTAAATAGTTAGTGATGATTCTTACAGAAGCATTGTTAATGTGGGTATTTACAAGTCTATCATTTTGATAATTTTAATGCTCCTTAAAGAATGTTTTGCATGTTTGTAAGTAAGGAATAGGAACTTCACTTATGTTGTGATACTTTTATGCCTTTGCTTGCTTATGCTCTCAAATGTTACTTTCACCTTAGGAAAATAATACTTTGGGAAAAGTAGGTGAGTGTTTTAGGTGCTTTTACCACTTCTTTCTGTCCTTTGCAGGTCACAGAATGGCTTGAGTTGGAAGGGACATTAGGGAACATCTATTTCCAGCCCCCTGCCATGGGCAGGGCCACCTCCCACTATCCCAGGTTGCTCCAAGCCCTTTTCAACCTGACCTTGGACACTTCCAGGGATGGGGCAGCCACAGCTGCTCTGGGCACCCTGTGCCAGGGCCTCCCCTCCCTCACAGGGAAGAATTTAATCCCAATATCCCATTTAATCCTGCCTTGTGCCAGTGAGAAGCCATTCCCTGTGTCCTGTCCCCCAGCCCTTGTCCCCAGTCCCTCTCCAGCTCTCCTGGAGCCCCTTTAGGCCCTGGAAGGGGCTGAGCTCTCTCTGGAGCCTTCTCCTCTCCAGGTGAGCACCCCCAGCTCTCCCAGCCTGGCTCCAGAGCAGAGGAGCTCCAGCCCTTGGAGCATCTCTGTGGCCTCCTCTGGACTCTCTCCAGCAGCTCCAGGTCCTTCTGCTGTTGGGAGCCCCAGAGCTGGACACAGCACTGGAGGTGGGGTCTCAGACAGACAAACAGCCTTCCTTGGGCTGTTGGAAATAGGGTGTTGAGGAGTAAGTCTCTTAGCTAATTTTATTTTCCTGAAGCTGCTGATGGGAAATAAGCAGCTCTCTTCTTATTTGCCCTTCTGTGCTAGAGATTGTGTGAGCTTTGCAGTGGAGATGAGCTCAGTTTCCATCTCTGCTCTGTGTGGATGTCAGGCAAAGCAGGGACTGTTCTGGTTTACAGTTATCTGTGGCTTATAAAAGTGATCTGGACTAAATCATAAAGGAGGGGTTTGATATCTTCAATATTAGTCATTTCTGTATGATCTCAAGTGTTGCTCATTATCACTCATTAGCACTGTCAAACATCACAAAATTTGGATCTGAACTGTCTGCAGTTTCTCCCTTTGGGCATTAGCGAATCTTTCACTATTTTTGCTGCTGAGCAGAACTACAACAGAGAAAATTCTTTGGTGTTGTCCTTAGAAGTTTTAGTTAGATAAGAGAATAATCTCTCTCTGAAATTACAGCTTCTGTGGTTATCGAAATACATTTGAAAATATCACTCAGCTACTCCCCAGAAACCCAGAACTGGATAGACAAAATGAAACAATTCATTATTTATTTAAATGGTTCTTTTTTTAGGGAGGGAAGAAGTTCTGCTTCTCTATTCTCAAGTATTTGGCTTTAGTGAGATGGAAAGCATTTCCCAACAGTTCTCTAACTTTTCTAACAGCATTCTCATCTTCCTTGCAAATCCCAATTCATCAGGGATAGTTCTGACATTCTTGGCTTCTTCTGGATTGGGAGATATTTGTTAGCTGTCAGACTAATGCTCTGTGTCGGAGAGATGTTTATTATTTTATTTTCAGAACTCTGGAGTCATAGAATCACAGAATATCCTGAGCTGGAAGGGACCCACAGGGATCACCCAGTCCAACCCCTGGCCCTGCCCAGACACCCGAAATCCCACCCTGTCCATCCCTGGCAGCGCTGTCCAAACGCTCCTGGAGCTCTGGCCGCCTCAGCAGTGCCCATTCCCTGGGGAGCCTGGGCAGTGCCAGCACCCTCTGGGGGAAGAACCTTTCTCTGAAATCCACCCTAAACCCCCCTGGCCCAGCTCCAGCCGCTCCCTCAGGTCCCAGGGAGCAGAGATGGGAGCTGCCCCTCTCATCATTATTTATCTGGGACACACAGAGCAGGCAGCTGAAGTGGCTCAGGCTGCCTTAGGGCCAGGATGAGGTTTCTTCCAGGCATCCTTACAGATGTATCTGAAGCATCTGTGTTGGAGTTTAATGAAACAAAGTCCACTGTAAATCATAACATAACTCATAAAAGAACTTTGCTTGTAAGAGTGTAGTAGGAGCTGTCTGACTTTGATCTTGCCAGATGCATTTCTACCTTCAGGCTTTATTTTTCCCCCATTCCTATTTTAACTTGCTGTATGTGTAGTTTGTCAGCCTGGCAACCCTCAGCAGATGTTTTACACTGTTGGAATTAGTCTGGGGCTTTTTATTTTTTTCCTTCTTTTATGTTACCATTGGAAAAATTCAGAGTACAGTAAAAGCTAGTAGCAACGAGAAGAAAAGAAACAGTGCAGCAGCTTTTCAGCTTAATATTATATTATTGCCCCAAACAAGTTAACCCAGATCAAACTCTCAGCAAAAGTAATACTTATAGTCATTGAATGGTTTGGGGTGAAGTAACCTTAAAGCTCCTCTCATTCCAGCCCTCTGCCATGGGCAGGGACACCTTCCACCACACCAGGATGCTCCAAGCCCCGTCCAGCCTGGCACCAGTGTCTCACTACCTTTACAGTGGAGAATTCTTCCCTAATATTTCATCTAAACCTGCCCTTCCTCAGCTTACAGACATTCCCTGTGTCCTGTCCCTCCATCCCTTGTCCCCTGTCCCTCTCCAGCTCTCCTGGAGCCCCTTTAGGCCCTGGAAGGAGCTGAGGTCTCCCTGGAGCCTTCTCCTCTCCAGGGTGGACATTCCCAGCTCTCCCACCCTGGCTCCAGAGCAGAGGGGCTCCAGCCCTCGGAGCATTTCCATGGCCCCCTCTGGCCTTACTATGCTCTGAGTAAATAATTTCTTCCTCACTTCAAATCTAAACCTGCAATTTTAATTACTCAATAGCAGTTTGTCCATAGAGTCACGATTGTCCTGTTGCTGTTTACTCTGTAGAGTCAAAACAAAAGGTTTCAAAGGCACCACAAGATCTGCACACAGTTCTTGGAGCAGGGAACAGGGTCTTAAACAAGTGAAATCTTGGCTACCTTTTTGTCTGCTGACAGGAGGTGATGTTTTGAGATTTCAGTGATGGCCTTTTCCACACAGAAAGAACTTGCTGAATTCTGGAGCTCACGTAGTTCTTTCCAGCAGGTGGAGCATCAGCTCATTTACTGACTGCAGACGCAGGAGGAAAAAAATAAATGTCCAGCTCGGCTTGTAACGACAGCAGCTCTGTGCCTGGCTGCCCTGGGAGGCCAAGGGAGGAGTATCTCTCTCCTGGGAGACCTTTGTAGCCACGAATTGCACATATTCACAGTCTTACTCAGTCTCTCATCCAGGCTTTGTTTTCATCTTGTTGAGCATAAAGAGCAAAGAAGTGCGAAGAGCACCCAGGGAAGGCCAAAACCTTTTCATCTCAGCTGTTGGGATCTGAGTGATTGTTAGATTTAGAAAAAAATAAGGAATTCTATATCCTGTAAACATAAGAATTTCCTCTGAAATCTTACTCAGACTGGTCATGTCATACCTGAGCATTTTGTATCCTCAGGATGCTTGATGTGAGTTCATGTGAGTTCTGTAGCATTTCTTCTTACAGCCTCATATCCCTCAGAGTTAATTTGTAGTTGTGCATCCACACTCCTTTCAGGCCTTATTTATAGTACCCAGATACAAGGAATGCTGTTAGAGAGTCAATGCCAGTCTCTCCACTCTAAAAATCACACTGTTTTATCTCTTTATTCTCTTATCAGCAGCCCCTGTTATCTGCTGCCTCGGCCTATCCAAAACACTTATCAGAACTTAACTGCAATGTCATGAATTAAAAAGGATGTTCTGCCAATGTAAGGCAAGTGGGAATTAATGGCCACTAATATAGTCTTTGTCAGGTTTATCACCTGGAAATATCAGTGGAGTGGATGAGAATAGGGATTTTTTGGTTCTTTCTTAAGGTAATCTCTAAAACCTTAACCAGACAAACTGTTAGGAAATTAAAACATTTCAAATTGCATAGAATGTTTTAGAAATCTTTCCCCTTGAAAACAGTCTTTTATTCATTGGTAACTACTATGGAACTATTTTCTGAAGTACTTCAGAGTAGAATAGTTATTTGTCTGGAACTTCTGTCTTGAGCTACAGAGCTTGTTCTTGACATGCCCCCTCTGTAATCCTTTCCAGGATTACACTGCAGGAAAGCTGTATCTCTAATTTATGAGCAGTATTCTATTATCTAGTCTAGTTTGTTATTTTTACTTAAAGGTGGGACTTTTTATCTCTTCCCTCCCCTCTTTGTCAACTAATTCCACCAAACAGGTGAATAGTTAGCTTCCCTCATTAAGGTGTGAGGCATTAATTGAATTAATGGAACGATCCTTTGCCACGTGATCTAAAAGAATTAGGATAATTTCTAGAAGCTACCATTGGAGATTAAAAATACCAAGTAATACAGATTTCTTAGTTTCTTTACAAATGATGAATTTTATATTGGAGTCTCCAGGCAACCAGTGTGTGTTTGATGATTATAAGAACAGAGATCAAAAGAAGTA
Organism: Daphoenositta chrysoptera; assembly: GCA_013397915.1. NCBI lineage: Eukaryota > Metazoa > Chordata > Aves > Passeriformes > Daphoenositta > Daphoenositta chrysoptera. The sequence goes on along the minus strand of VZRO01004736.1, from coordinate 55,034 downwards.
ATCAGTTCTCCTCCAAGATGCCTTTGACTCCTGAAATTCAGCAATGTGAAACCATCTGTCAACTCAAAAGCAATGCACCATGTCCTGCAGGAGTCAGGGTGGAACTTGTGCCCATCTTTTTATTGGCAAGGAGAATATTTTGCAGAACAGATCCATATAATCTGTTTCCAAAGTTCAGAAAAAAATGAGAGCAAGTAACTCCTGCAGTAATGAGAATGAGTAAACACACCAGCATTGTGGAAACTCGAGTTACATTCCTAATTTGTTCTATCTGTTGTTTGCTGTGAAGTGAGAATTTGACAGCAGTTACAGACAAAGATTTATTTTCCTTGTGTGGGCTGATGCCAGATTTTGTGCTGAACTTTATTCTTCTTTTCTCTGAAGCTGGAAGGTTTATTTTGAAGATTTCTTTAGCTGCAGTTTGGAGATTCATGCTCATGGCATGGTGTGTTGTGCACCTTGAAGTGGGCAGCTGGGAGTTGCTGAGTGCTGTTGTGGGACAGGTTAACTCTTCTTATAATCTCTTTGTATTAACTTTGGTTTTGGTAATTTTTTAGGGAGCAAGATTAAAATAGGCTGGTTACTGTTAAAATCATGTCTGACAATACTCGTTCCAAACATCCAATCCTTTAATTGCTGTTACTTCAGAATTCCCTCTAATTGGGCAGTTTTATATGGTTGTAAAGTCAAATTTGGAGAAAAATTTTAGGCAGAGACGTCATGCCTTCTAAAGCCAGTCAATATAGTTGGAAAAAACTGATAAACTTTGACCTACAGTTGTTTCATCAGATCCAGCAAAGTAATAGAGACCTTTCTGCTAAAGTCATGCTTGAAGAATTCAGCTTGAGCAGTTCAGCTCATTGTGATTTGTGATGGCTGTAGGTAAGGCATGCACATGCCAAAGCAGTTCTGAAATATATTAATAAAGTTTAATTTCTAAAGTCTGAAATACAATTTAGCTTGATCTCCTGGAGGCATTGCAAACAGGCTGAGCTTTGACAAACAAAGCACATGTGAGAAGTGCTTTTATGGAAATGATTTGCTGAACTTCACCTCTTTGGGCCCATATTCTGCAATTCCATTAGCAGCATATCTTTGCTGGCAAAACATTACTGTGTTTTTGCTTTTAGTTGGAAAGTTACACAATTAAAACCAGAAACTTTAGAAATGGATTTATTCTGGATCTCCCAGAGCATATGAGTTTTTCATATGTAACAGTTAAAACACTAAAAGCTTTAAAGTAGGAATTAGGTAGTATTTATTCATTGTGTTTGCACACTTCCTATGTATATAATTTCACACTTTATATAGAAAATACACTTTTTAAAAAAAAAGTTATCTCCATAATACCTGGATGATGTGCTTCATGGTGTCAGGATCTTGAATGAAGAAAGCAGCATGGAGATGTTTCTTTGGAAACGCAGGAATTGGCTCTTTATGCTACTTCAGTGGAAGGTGACTGTGTGTGACAAACACACAATTCCATCCTGCCAAAAACTCCTGACAGCTCCAATCCTTACACACTGGTGTTGGCCACGATTTGCAGAGCAATTCACTGCACAGCTCATCACTGTACACACATTTCTGTGATGTGGCTGGGGAAAAGTCTTCCTACTAGTGGGATCAAAACATGGGAAAATTACCAGAATTTGGCTTGATTACATTTTTGCCGGTAGTCTCACTGAATTATTGCTGTAAGGGGATGTTCAGGTGTAAGAGGTGATCGTGTTTCTGTCTTCTAGTGTTGTTCCTCAGGGCTTTGTTTAGGATTTGGTAGCACTTGGGGTGTGATGTGTGGCCCCAGAAATCAGACAGTGTTCCCAAAGGTCACTGGTGCCAGGTGTATATTTAGACAAAATGAAGTTAAAACATCACGTAAGGACAAAAATGTAGCAGATAACACGAAGAAGGGATCTAACCCATGGTACTGTCTCCTGGATGATGAACATTTTCTGAACTGCAGTGATAAGAAAGTTGTGGGAAGTGAGTCTCAGTTAGTGGAGAGTTTTGTCTCCCATCTAAATTTTCAAAAATTCCATATAATGCTTTGAATACAGGGAAGTGGCAAGCTCGGTGTAGCATAAATAAAGGCATTAGGAATGAAAAATTATGATAAAAACTCATCAGTAAACTAATCTTTGGAACGAATTTTTCTGTATTGTGTATGTTATCTGACATCAGGCAGCAGAGCATGAAAAATAAATCTGCTGCTTCAAATCTCTTTGACAGTGATTCGAATTTTTCACAGGGAGAAAGAAAAATAGAAATCTGTGGAAGGAGAAATAACTGAGGTGCTTTTGTTGTTTTGCTGTCCTCACTTCCAAAGAGTGGGGCTGTGCAAAAGCTTGATGGCTCAAAGGTGGCTGCTTTTGCTTCAGGAGCTGCAGAGCTGCACCTCCTCCAGCTTCACTGGTGGCTGTGCTGCAGTGACAGCCAGGGACAGGGACTGCCCAGGTGTCTGTGGGGAAAGAAGGGCCAGGAAACAGAGTCTGGCAAGGTGAAAATGTGAGGTGGCAGTTTTCTGACAGAGCATGTGAAGAGACCAAGTAGCAGGAGCTGTCCTGATGGTGGAGAAGTAAAAGGTAGAAAGCCACTAAAGTCAAAGTGACCAGGGAATAGGAGTTTGGTCCTTGGGAAGAGGAGAAAGTCCCAGATGTACACTAAAGTCGTGAAAATTACAGGAAAGCTGAATTTGTACAGCTCGGGAATTACATCTAATGCTACTAGAAAGAAATAAAGATATTGTAGCAGTTCGGAGGAAAAAAAGCCCCAAAGAACTAAAAGCTAACTCTTTCATAAGTCAATCAATAGTAAAAGCAAGGTCAGTGGGACAGAGGGAACCACTGATGGATGGCATCAGGAATACTTTAAATACCTTTCCCCTTCATCCATAAACTTAGAACTAAAGCTACAGCAAGTACTTCAGGAAATAATTTTCCAGTTGTCTGGAAATGATGACATTCATAGGAGACTAAGTAGAGGATGGATTGGAACCATGTGGTCACTTTAAGAGTATGAAAACTACAAAAGAGAAAAAAGCCAAGCAGTATTAAGAGGTGAGAAGGTTGGAACTGAGGAAGTGTAAATCAGTCAGAGTAACTGTTAGAATGATCCTAGGAAGAAAACCCTAAAGCCATTTCTGTGCATGTTGAGCTTTTCAGGCGAGAAATGCAGAGTCTATGGGGTTTGTGTAGAGCAGGTTATGCCAAAGGGGTAATTCTCCATCAGCAGTGGGACAGGCACTGCAGAATGTCCTAGAAATCAACTTTGTGCAGCTTCTCCTCGTGGCTCAGAAGACTTTTCCATGCTGGGTATGTGGTGGTGTAAATAAGTGGGGAGTACAAGATGGAGCTGTTGTAAAGCTGCTGGGGAAGGTGCAGACAGGGAGTAGCTGTTGGTCTTCCCTGGCACAGTGAGAACGTTTTGAGTGAGAGTGCAGATTTGTACTCTGGTATTTCAGTCAAGCTTTCGACTATAAACAACAGCCTTCAATAAATTTTTGATTGAGACCAACTGGAGAAGAATGCAAGGCAACAGAAAGGCAAAATGATAGTATGGAATAGTGGTGACCCAACTGTGTAATTGGATAAGAAATAAAGAAATGGGAAAGTTTCTTTGTTTTGGCCAGAGCAGCTCTGTACCCAAATACAGGTGTGTGGGTCTCACGCTGCAAAAAGGGATCTGGTCCCAGGGTAAACTTGATTAATGTGTTGAAAAGAGAACAGTCACTGAGGGGTAGAGGCAGCACTGCTTCCCGTGGGACATGTGGGATAAGGCCTGAACATTCCAGCTGGATGTACCGTGCCTTCAGAAAAACCACTTGGAAGAAGCAGAGGAATGCAACAGGAATGGGTAGAGATCTTGGGAAAAAACCTTGCAAAGAAGGAAGCAATTGAAGCTCCTGAGTCAAAGGAAGACTGGAATTATAAATGCTGAGATACCTAAATGGCTGCTGCAGGGAAGGAAATGATACGTTCTGTGTGCCTGTAATGGATCAGATAAGAAATAATGGGCCTAAATATCAACAAGGAAGATTCAGGGTGGACATTAGGAAAACTGTGCTGGTATGAAAGCTGTCTTGAGAAGTGAGATAGAGCAGTTGGGAATGTGCAGGCTCCGTTGCTGGAGGCCCTCCTTGCTGGGTTGGGATAATGCCACCTGGTGTGTGTCAGGAATAGTTCTTAGACCAGGTGAGTGGGCTGCATCACCTCTCAAATCCCCATTTTTAGTCTTCAGGTAGTAATAATTACAAATTTCAAGTTTATGAGGCACATTCCCCATCGAAGTTGGTCCAAGATGGGAAGGGAACAGATGTGCTCTGCCAGCACAGTTGGTTGGAAGCTGCACTTCATTTTGCTCCCAAGCTCTTTATTGGGCTCTGACTCATTTCTTGGGATTCTTCTTTGCCTTTCTGTGTACCCCTGACTGGTAAAAACAGTCCCCTTTAATAAGTGCCCTGTATAAATACCTGCCTTCATAAATGGAAGTTGATTATAGGAAGTTTTTGTTATTTATAGGAAAAATACAAGGAGCCCAGTTTTGTCATATCATTTGAACTAATGGAAATTTCAATCATGTATGCTTAGTTTTAAAGGAATGTAATATACCACAACAATAGTTTCACTTAAAACTGTTATTACAAAATTGACTCTCAAGCCTAGTTCCTGGCTGCATTTGAAATAATTTCCTGAATAGAAACAAAACCAAACAGATTTGATTTTCATTTTTCTGTTGTTTCTGAAATGAGGTTGAACCCGACCAGTATTCAGAGACTGTTGCAGAGAAACAGAGAATAAATATCTTCAGGAGGAAACCAACTATTTTCAGGAGTCCTTCAGTGGAGCAGCTCTCGAGCCAGGAATAGCAGCAGCGACTGTGCCTCGGTGGTGGAGTGGCAGCGACCCTGAAGTGTGGCCAAAGCTTTAAAGAGCCATCGCTGTGAGCTCCAGCACAGAGGGGTGAAACCGCTCCCATGAGCCACTGACAGGAACTCACACAGCAAATTTGAAACGTGCCCCATTTACCACATCATTAATATGTATTTGGGGCAGGTAAGAGGGGAAATAATCGTAAAGGAGTGTATTGGACATGCTGGAAGTTTGTGTGAATTAGCCTTCAGGATTTGCATGGTGCGCTGAGAAAAGCCCTCTACGTGCAATCTCGGAATTTGTGGTGATCTTTAGGTCCTAAAAATGTAAAGCTGACCTGGTTCTGCTCGCTCTGAGTGCTGCTGTGCCTCGGAGGGGGCCGGGGCTCCCGGCCCAGGGTGTTCCAAGATGGTCGTTCCATCGTGCCCGCCGCCGCCGCATTGTTCGGGCAGCGCTTCCCTCCTCCATAAACAACCGCGCCGCTGATTAATGCGCTCGCGTTTGCCACTTCGAGCTGGTTTAGAGAGAGGCAGGGAAGTCATTAAGGGCTTGGCAGCAGGCCAGGGTACATCTGGGACTTGGGAGCTGCCGCTGGGGCCGCGGGAGGGCGGCGGGCAGGAGCTGGGGCAGGGGAGAGGGCGCTTGGCAAGGGAAAGGAGCTGGGGCAGGGAGGAGAACGATGAGGCAGGAGCTGGCACTGGAGCAGGGAGGAGGGCGATGGGCAGGAGATGGGGCTGGGGAAAGGGAGGAGAGCAGGAGACAGGACTGGGAAAGGAGGGAGGAC
>VZRO01004736.1:0-49058 GCA_013397915.1 Daphoenositta chrysoptera | reverse complement strand
TGGGGCTGGGGAAGGGAGGAGGACACTGGGCAGGAGGCAGGAGATGGGGCTGGGAAAGGAGGAGGACTCCAGGCAGGAGGCAGGAGATGGGGCTGGGGAAGGAGGAGGACTCCAGGGAGGAGGACTCCGGGCAGGAGGAAGGAGCACTCCGGGCAGGAGGCAGGAGCTGGGGCAGGCGTTCGGCAGCGCCCGCGTCTTCTCTTGGCTGACTTTCAAAAGCAACAGAAAAGCAGCTACGGGCGCTAATTGTAGCCGGGTCCTGAAGTGAAAATGTTTTGTGACAGTTGAAAGAATTTAAAGAGGAAGGAAGATCGGTTTAGTGTCAGCTGCAATTAGATAATCAAAGCTTAAAAATCCTGCTCTGCTGATACCTTCAGCCGGAGCCGGGGAGCGGAGCGAGGGAAGGGGGAGGAGGGCTGTGCGTGGAAAGGGCATTTCCATAGCCAGCGCAGCCGAGGCCCGGCCGAGCTCGCAGGTTGTCTGGGCGCGCGCTCGCTCCGAGAGATTTTCTTGGCAGCTCTACAGGATGAGGCTTACACTGTACACAGCCGACATATTGAAGCCGGGAGCCCTGGAGAACGTAGAGGCAGGAGTAGAAACAGCTCTGCACACAATGTAGCGTCTCCTAGGATGGTTGGGCGGCTCCTTTCTTCAGGTATTTTATTACCCATCAGCCCTTTTTAGAGCCAAAAAAAGGGAGAAAGTAACCCTAACCCTGAGAAAATAGCATCTGCTTCTGTTAAATCAATTTATTACATAACATTTCAGCGAGAGAGCAGCAGCACAGCGTCCTGAGCTTTTGGCTGCGTTTCAGGTTTGATAAAATGGCGTCTTCGCAGCGAGCTGCTTGTAAAGATATGTTGCACTGAGCAGAAAAATGCAATGATTTGGTGTTTTCTACTGCTGCTTTTGTGTTGGAGAGGTAGCATTTAGTGGAATCTCTACTAATAATGAAAAATCTTGTTTATTTTTGCTTGTTTTCTTAATGCATTTGAAAGCTTTCAGCATCAGAGGGAAGGAACTACGTTTGAATGTCGTAGTGCAGAAAATGAAAAGGGGATAACAGGCTTTCCCCCATGTGGGCTTAGCTATGGTTTAGTTTTAAAATAAATAAAGCTGCTTTATTCAATGCTTCCATCTCTTTTCTGCCTTTCCACGTTCTGTGTGCTGTGCAAGATGTCAGCTTCCTCGATCCATGAGACTTGTTGTGAGTGAGCTTTGTAGGGACTTCAGATGCCAGTTTTCAAATCTGTTTCTGTGCCTAGAGCTGGATGCAGCAGGTTACCTGACATGTTAGCACTACAATGCCCAAATTTTCTGCTTTATTGTATTTTGTGCTTCAGAATAGATGCTTATGTCATGTTTTCTTTATGAAATTAGGCTACATTTGATTTAGCACTTAAAATGTTCCCGGCGATTCCTATTTAATTTAGATTTAGATAAACTCATTTGTAGTATTTTAAAGATCTTCTCATGTTGAATTGAAAACTCTGTTTTGGGGATGGGGGGGAGAAAGTAAATTGCCCTTTTTTTCTCATCTTCCTGCTCAGGATCACTAACATTTGTGTGCCAAGGAAAATCCCCAGTGGGACTGTCAGCAGCCCTTGGGATTTTTCTGTGTTCTGCGTGTCAGAGCAGAGAGCACCAACTGTCATCTGTCCCTTGGGCAGCACAGGGGGTCTGGTTGTTGTTACCTGACAAACATGGACTGAAAAATAAAACGAGTCGTAAGAGAGGAGTCGCTGTTAGATGTGATTTAAAATGGGGTGAGCACAATTTATTAAGAATGTTCCATTAAAAGTTCACCCCGGGCTTTGCCGTTTCGTGCCCTGTCCGTATTTCAGTTCAAAGCCAGCCGAGTGTTGTGTTATAGTTGGGGAGACAGGGTTTTGCTGTGCAGCATTTGAAATAATTACTGCAATGGAAGCTGTGAAGATACAGTTACTTTTAACTCAGTTGAATAAAAAAACCTAAATGTGATTGTAAATGACATTTTCAGAGGAGGATGGAGGTTTGGGGTCAGTTGCTTGTGCAGGCAAAGTATTGTGCTTTTCTAAGAAATGCATGCAACAGTTTCTCCCATTTCACTCTACTCATACTTTGCATTTGTAATCTATGTAAACACTAAACTGATTTTGCAACTAATTATTCATTACCCAACACAGCCAAAAATGTTTTCTGTTTTTAATAAGTACTGAATTGAAGCTGGTCAAGTATGTTGGCTACAGTATGTACTAACACCAGAAATCTCCTCCCAGCCCATTAAGGATATTATTTAAAAAAAACCCAACAACCCAAAACAAAACAACCCCCTCATGCTATTGGTTATACTGATCAGAGCTGTGCGTTTTTCAGGTCATGTGTATGGTTGCAGTTGGACAGAATTTCTGTGCTTGTTAAAAACAAATTTGAGCCATTATCCTCCAATTAATATTTCCTTCCTGGTGGCCAAAGAAATGTTGTTGATCAGGGGATCTATATTTTATAAAAGATGCATAATTAAGATTTGGAAACGCAAAGTATTAATTTAAAAATGGTTTTTACTTTGTGGTGTCCCAGCACTAGGATTTGCTAACACGGAATACCTGTGGTTCCTGTTCCTCGTGCCTTGTTTACAGTCTTTGCTCAGCTCACAGAGGAGGGATAGAAATGCTTCTGGTGGACTCAGTGCTTTTATTTCACATCTTTGCATAAATAAAGAGGAACTGATTCTTAAGAATTTTTAAAATGGGTTTTCCATTTCAATATTAACAACTTTGAAAAGGAAAGAAAATATTGGGAATTTCTGTGAAGAGTTATTTTCCTAGAAAGTTGGAGGAAATCTGCATTTTGAAAAAAAATCCCCAAACAAACAGAAAAGTTCTCTAGATTTAACCATAAAATATTTTGCTTTCTTTATTTTTCCCAAATGTTTACGGTCTTTACAGAGTAAGTAAGACTGTGCTACTCATTATTTATTTCATAGGAGCAAACCCCTTTTGGTTAAAAGAAAATAGAAAAATGCATTCTAGAGACAAGAATATAAAACTTGCTCTCTTCAAGATCTGTATTCAGACTCTTGGTTTGTCTGACAGCAAAGTCCCTGTTTTTGCAGGTTTCTGTTCATTTTGTGAATTTTTTTTTCCATTCTCCTCAACTCTCCTGTTTCTTACGAGCTTTATGGCAGCAGCCTTTGGTGTAAGAACTGATTGTTGCAGTGGGTGTAGGACACTGTGAGGTTATTGCACAGTTTTTTCTGTGTTTTTTGAATCCATGGCAGGGAGGGCACAGCACAGGGGATCGCTGATTTCACAGCCCCTACACGGAATTATTGTAATCCCCACCAAAGTCACCACTTTCAGATTAGTGTGGTGATTGTTGAGGGAATCATCTGAACCTCAGGAAGAACGACTGCGCCAATGGGACAGGAAGGGGAGCACCTGGATTTGCAAAGCCTAGGGAAGCCCAGGGGTTGGAGCCACGCGTTCCTGGTGGGATCACACAGCCTGATGTAGCTGTGCTTGGCCAAGCCCAGGCACCTGGCCATTTTCTACTCTTAATATGGCTGTCTCTTGGGTTTTATAGTTCTTCTCCCTCATAATTTTCTTTTCTTATTGTTTCTCTTACCTCTCCCCAAAGTCTGGTCTCTTCCTTAACGAATTGTTTCTCTCCCTGCTCTCAGCAATCATTCTAAGCTGTGTTGTCATCTTCAATCCCACCCCTTCCCTTTATTTTCTGTCTCCTAAGTGCTCCTAAATTTGAGCACTGCTTTAACCACCGTCTTTGGGGGAGAGGAGAAAGGAAATGATTAAACCAGCAGCTCCCTTTCATCTCATCTCGTCAGCCTTGGTGCTGTTTCTGTGAGCACGGAGACGTCCCGGGCGCTCTCTTGATCCTCCTTCCCCAGCCTGCCCTGCACAGCACCCGCACACAGAGCTGGCCTTTGGGCTTTGGCAGCACCTTGCATTGGAACAAGGTATTGCCAGCCACTTTCAAATCCTTCTCTCAAGGCTCAAACGCAGCCCTGAGCCGCACCACCCACAGGGTTGAAAAAAAATCTCGTGTAACTCCTCTTATCTGATTCCTTGGTTGCCTCAACTTCTTATCTTCTGGCCTGGCCTGCCGCTGCTTTTTTCCCTTTGTTCATTCCTACTCTGCTAAGAATGTTCCTCGCCTCATTTCTCTGACCCTGCTGACCCTTTTTAAGTCATTTCACAGCCTGCCTTCCCCTTCCATGTCTTATCTGGGATTCTGGTCTCTGTTTAACACCTGGGGAGCAAATCTAGATCATCAGGTAAATGTTCAACGTGCTTCCTTAGCTCTGTGCTGCAGCAGTTGCCTGTATCCAGGAATAACAGGGTGCTTTCTTCCTTTCCAGCCATTGCATGTAAAGGAAGGAATCCAGGTAATTCCAAGTGGCTCTGTTCACGTTTTTTCAGATTTATCACACGCTTGTCAATTATTATGGTAGAAATTCTTCCTTGTGAGGGTGGTGAGGCCCTGGCACAGGGTGCCCAGAGAAGCTGTGGCTGCCCCATGCCTGGAAGTGTCCAACAGGTTGGATGGGGCTTGGAGCAACCTGGGATAGTGGAAGGGGTGGAATGAGATGGTCTTTAAGGTCCTTCAAACCCAAACCATTCGATTTTCTCTGATTATTTAGGTCTTTCTGTGATTTAGGTCTTTTCCTGGTTTTATGAGAAGACAGCTGATGAACTATTAATGTTTTCCCTTCCTTTCTCTAAAATTCTTTCTTCTGCTTCAATTAATTTAATTTAAAGAAAAAAACAGCAATCTGGGTTGGTTTAGCACGTTATTTCTTCATCTTGAAAATCTTCACAAGGAAACCAAGTAATCGCCTTGAAAAGCTGCAGGTGAAATGTGTGAACAAGACTTTGTCAAAGAAAGAGAGGTTTTTCTGATCTTGAGAGTAATTTTTGCAGTATCAGAACACCTCTAATTGGAGGAGCTAATCACACCAACATATTTATGATTTAAATTAATTCATATTAGGTTTTTGTTGTTAACAACTTGTTTGGGAGATTTGTTGCATCCATCTTCCCCACAAAAATACTCGTTTTATTCACAAATCACAAAGAGTAGAAGCCATATTCCAGCAGATTTAAAGCAAGTAAAAATAATTGACTTCCAAAATTTGTCACTTTGATATGTGCAAGCAGTTAAGAGGGCCTCTTCTGCAGCTTGTCTCCTGTACAGATCCCTTGGATCAGACTGAAATACTTGTTAGCAAATTCTTATCAAAAGAAACTAAGAGAAGTAATCTTGTACAGAGCAGTTGGGATGGAAAGTAAATGTAAAATCTTGACCAGAGCTTGAGTTCTTAAGATGAGACGTGTTGTGCCTTCCAGTTTAATGTCATACCCTGGCGAGCAAGCAGGTGCTCAAGAGCTTTTGATTAATTTTTTGGGTTAGAGTCTGTGTTTGAGGATGTGATAGTGCTGGAAAGGCACAGCATCACTTTTCAGTGGCTTGGGGACACAGGGGATTGTGTGTACAAATGCAAAATGATGTTTACATCACAAGTAAAACCTGTGAGAGGTAAGTTTCTTGACAAAACTGTCAGTTATTTAGAGATGGCCAAGTTATGTGCTAGAATATACATTAGTGGTGTTTATATTTGGCACCTCACAGTAAAAGTTGTTGACTGTATGTGTTTCCTTATTTACAGGAAGGGTTGAAAACCTTGATGCAGTATGAATTTAGTGTGTTGTGATGTGGGTGTGTATGTAATATCTCAGGGCAGGCAGACATTTACATTTTTTTATTGGATGCTCTTTCTTTGTGTTTCTCTGAAGAATGAGAATTGAGTTAAAATAAATGGTAAGAGTCTGCTAGATACTCCTCTGTATTTTTCCAAATTTGCTTTTTAGACTATTCACATATTTGCTCTTCTTATTTATTGCCTGCTTATTATTTTTACTGGTACACTGGGGGCTACAAAACACTTGCTCTGTTCTAAAATGAAATTGTTTAGTTATTTTAGTTGAGAGTTTTACCAGATTAAAAAAAAACCCCGAACAAATTAATATGAGCATCGTCCTCCATTATGTTGAGGAAAATTGCTGTATTATGTTAGAGAACGCACTCTGAATTTTAGCAGAATGTAGTGTTGTAACTAGTGATGTAAAACAGCGCTTAATCGAGCGCTTTTGCAGTGCTTGAACCCTGGACTCATTTTTAACCTTGGATCCTTTCAGATCTCAGCCACAGTGGATTGGGAGACCATTATGAGAATTCCCACTGGGGACAGCAGCCCGCTTTCAGGAGTGAAGGCAACTGCAGCTGGGATAAAGTGATAATAGACAGGACTGACAAGGAAGCGTGGCCTTCCATTACCGGAGCTGAGACTGAGTCTGCCTCAGAATGTACTACAGACACTGACTCTGCCTCCAACTGTGGCTCAGAGAACAGTAGCATGGCTACAGGGAGTGCCCAAGGCAACTTCACTGGACATACAAAGAAAACTAATGGCAATAATGGCGCCAACGGAGCACTCGTCCAAAGCACTTCTAACCAGAGTGCCCTTGGAGCTGGTGGAGCAAACGGCAACGGCAGCTCGGCCAGGGTGTGGGGGGTGGCTGCGGGCTCCAGCTCTGGCCTAGCTCACTGCTCTGCCAGTGGTGGGGATGGAAAGATGGACAACATGATGGGAGACGGTAGAAGTCAGAACTGCTGGGGTGCTTCCAACTCGAATGCTGGCATTAATCTTAACCTTAACCCTAATGCCAATCCAGCTGCCTGGCCTGTACTTGGACATGAAGGAACTGTGGGAGCAGGCAACCCTTCCAGTATTTGCAGTCCAGTCAGTGCCATAGGTCAGAACATGGGCAACCAGAATGGGAACCCAACAGGCACCTTAGGTGCTTGGGGAAACTTGCTGCCGCAAGAGAGCACAGAACCACAAACGTCCACTTCTCAGAATGTGTCTTTCAGCGTACAACCTCAGAACCTTAACACTGATGGACCAAATAACACTAACCCCATGAACTCTTCACCAAACCCTATCAATGCAATGCAGACAAACGGACTGCCGAACTGGGGGATGGCCGTGGGCATGGGGGCCATCATCCCGCCCCACCTGCAAGGCCTTCCTGGTGCTAATGGAACAGCAGTTTCTCAAGTCAGCGGGGGCAGTGGTGAAGGAATGGGCAGTTCAGTGTGGGGGATGTCCCCAGGTAATCCTGCCACAGGAAACAGCAATTCTGGGTTCAGTCAGGGGAATGGAGACACTGTGAACTCAGCATTAAGTGCTAAACAAAACGGATCCAGCAGCGCTGTGCAAAAGGAAGGAAACGGAGCGAACGCCTGGGATTCGGGGCCTCCCTCTGGCCCCGGGGTCCTGGCGTGGGGCAGGGCTGGTGGCACTGGGGGGGTTGGCAGTGTGCATTCTGGAGCGTGGGGCCACCCCAACCGCAGCGCCGGCAACGCTGTCAACGGGGAGTGGGGCAAGCCCCCAAACCAGCATTCCAATAGCGACATCAATGGGAAAGGATCAACAGGGTGGGAGAGCTCGAGTGTTACCAGTCCGAATCCTGCCATGCAGCAGGGCAATGAACAAATGAACTCTTGGGCCAAAGCTGCAGCATCTGGCACCACGGCTAGTGAAGGAAGCAACGACAGCGGTGGGAGTCAAAATGAAGGCAGTTCTGGGAGGGAGGGGGCTGGAGAGGGCAGGAGGAGAGACAAAGGGATGATAGACCAAGGGCAAGTTCAGTTGCCAAGAAATGACCTTGACCCCAGGGTCCTGTCCAATACGGGGTGGGGACAGACCCCTGTAAAGCAAAACACTGCCTGGGAATTTGAAGAGTCCCCAAGGTCTGAACGGAAGAATGACAATGGAACAGAGGCCTGGGGTTGTGCAGCTACTCAATCTTCAAACTCAGGGGGGAAGAACGATGGGTCCATCATGAACAGTACAAATACCTCTTCAGTATCTGGGTGGGTCAACTCTCCACCGGCAGCTGTTCCAACAAATACAGGTTGGGGAGACAATAACAACAAAGCACCAAATGGCCCGGGGGGGTGGGGAGAGTCAGCAAGCTCTACTACTGTTAATAATGCTGCTGCTGCCAAAAGCGGCCACGCTTGGAGTGGGACCGCAAATCAGGAGGACAAATCACCTACCTGGGGTGAACCTCAGAAACCCAAATCTCAAAACTGGGGAGATGGACAGAAATCAAATCCAAGCTGGACTTCAGGAGGTGGAGACTGGACAGATTCATCATCTGTTCCTGGACACTTGGGTGATGGGAAGAAGAATGGATCTGGATGGGATTCTGACAATAGATCGGGGTCTGGCTGGAATGATTCCACAAGGTCTGGGACCAGTGGGTGGGGAAATGGCACAAACAGCAAGGCTAATACAGGTACAAGTTGGGGGGAATCTTTAAAGCCAGGCCCCCAACAAAATTGGGCTAATAAACCCCAGGACAACAATGTGAGTAACTGGGGAGGAGCTGCTTCTGTAAAACAGACGGGGTCAGGGTGGGTTGGTGGGCCAGTGCCAGCCAAACAAAAAGAGAACTGTGAGGCAACTGGCTGGGAAGAGCCATCTCCACCGTCCATTCGCCGCAAGATGGAAATCGATGATGGTACCTCAGCTTGGGGCGACCCAAATTACAACAACAACAAGACTGTAAACATGTGGGATAGAAATAATCCTATAATTCAGAGCAGTACCACAACCAACACCACCACCACTAGCACCATTATCAACACCAACATGGTTGAACCTCAGCCATCGCACCAGTCAAGTGCCCAGCCGAACCGGTCCCCGCTGCTTGGCCCAGGTATGACAACAGCTTTGTGAAATATTTCATAAAACAGCTTCATGAGATGCTTTGTACCAGTACCAGTTGCTGCATGCTGTCTGTCTTAGCAGTGTGTTACGGTAGAAATCCTGTATTTATGTCACGGAATAGGATTATTCCTTTACTCTGGAGCAGTCTTGTGTTGAGGACGGAACCTGTGGAACCTGACACAAATTTCCATAGTCCAAGGGAGTGTAAGAAAGGCTTGAAACAGTATTTGGTCAATAGTAGGTTCTTAGATTGTGGATCCATATTTATTTTAACATCTCTTCCACAGTTACTTAACACCTTTTAATTCATCCATTTGAGAGGTTGGGGGGTTTTGGCAAACCTTTCTCCTGTTATTTGTCTGCTGTCCCCACTGCGCAGGCTCGGTGTGTTTAGACAGTCTGCATCTGTTTCTTTTCTGCAAAACATCTCTTGGCAACAGATGTTTGTTAACAGTTGCATGAATTTAGGCTGTTGCTGTTTCTCTGTCCAGTTTGTTGTCTTTTATGAAGAAATGGTTCTTTTCTGTACCTCAGGGCTCAGGCCCAGGCAGCATCCTGGATTTTGTGTGGTTCTCAAAAAGCAGGATGTTAAGATTCAAGATGGTTCAAGATGTTGATATTCAGGGTGGCTGCAGTTAGGTTATCCTAACTTCAGCTGCATTTCAAAGACAAGTTTTTAGGCATTTAGGAATTTTTTGAATCAAAGGCAAGGTGCTGTTGTAGACAAGCATCAAGAAATAAAAACGTATAAAAAATGAGGAAAATGCTTAGAAGAGAGGTATTTAAATAAAAGTTACACTAGCAGCCCATATCTAAATCATAACCACAGACCTCCAGAATAAATCTAATAATGCAGTACTCTTTCAAATTCTCCATCTGAGTTTTGTTTCCAAGTTTTTGTTTCATCGTGGTCATGGCTAAGTAGTGACTTTTTAACCACGTTTTTCTCCAAGTGGGATTTGTTCTCTCATTTCCATCATTTTTCTCTTTGATGTTTTGGAATGATTCAGATTTGCTCTAATGTCTGTGTAAAAATAGTCTTATGTTCCCCACTCTGGTCAAATATTTTAACAGTAGAAGGTACCTATTTTAATAAAATAACATGTGCTCCAGAAGGAGAAATCTTTAAATGGCTTTGCACTTGGTCAGCCCAACATATGTGACTAACTTACTTCATCCATATTTAAACCTTTACCCATGAAACAAGAATTCAGATTCCTGAATTGTGATGGAAGTATAATGAAAGTGGATTTTTGGTTGCGTTTGGGTGAAGTTTTGTTTCTCATTAAGGTGTTTTTTGGAGGGTTACATTAATGCTTGTGAAACTGCTCATACGCAGCAATGCACTGTTAATGTTGTTCAAATAATTAACACCTCGTAGAGGAAAACTTACAGTCCTGAGCCCTTCAGATTTTGAAAATGGAATATAAAAGCTGGTGTTAATCTGCAGCGATTCCTTTGGAGAATGGACAGTAGCAAAGGAAGGATTTCTTTGAAGCAATATATTTATATACTTAGAAAACTGCCTATGAACACAAAACCAACCAGCTCAAGCTGCCCCCTGACCAGATTAAAGTGACTGTTGGGCTTCTTGAAACATGCGAGTTAGAAAGATTCTAAGATACTTTAAGATAAGCAAATCTTATATCTTCTCTTTTTCTTAAAAGTTTTCCAGGATAAACAAAGCCAGCTCTCAGAATATACTTAAATCAGCATGCAAGAAAGTATGAAATGAGTAATAGTGAAGACAATTTAAAATGGATATTAAAATTTAGACCAAATTTCAGCAGGCATAAATTAGACCTTATATTAAGTATTTTTGCTCCATAACTTAAAACAATACCAATATAAAGGCCAAACATGGAAATACTCTGAAGGATTATTGTCTGAATGGAAGCGAGGAGCAGTCCCTTGTGTTTTGAGCTGTGTCCATGTTTACTTGTGGCTGTGCCAGAGAGGGAGCACTGCTGTGCTTGTCTCACACAGAGAGCAGCACTGCAATTCCCAGCCATCCCAGGGACTTCCCTTTGGAGTGCAGGAGGCCCCGTTTTCCCAGTGCTGCAGAGCCACATCCCCGTGGTCTGTGTGGAAATGTCCACAGAGCTGGAACATCTCCAAATCATCTCCCATCTGGGACAGCCACAAGCTGGGGAGCAAGCAGGGAATGTCTTCCTCCCGCCAGCCAGGACCTGCACCTCGGGGCTGTGCTGTTTAACTCTTTCCTACTCCAGTTCCCTTCCACTTGGCTGTGCATCTCCAGCTTTGCACTAAGGGAAACAAGAATCCTGTAACCAGGAGACTTCTGCAATCCACGGGCTCCTCCAGCATTTCTTCTCCATGCACAGCATTTCCGTGCAAAGCATTATCGTGGCATTAGAGCCTGTGCCATAGGGCACAGTGAAGTGCTCATCTAAAATCCTGCAGCTCCTGAACTACGTGGTTACCATGGGCATTTTGTCACCTGCACGGGCTGTGATGTGCTCTGCCAGTCACATTCAGGGAATATGATGAATAAGGAACCGTGGGTTCCATTCCTGTATCAGGAGGGAGGTGTGGTGCAGATGGAAGCTGTCACAGTCACACATCCTGGAAGCGAAGAAGTGGATTTTAATTTTGCTGCACAGCACTAGTTAGGGGTTCACAAAGGATTAAAAGTCCCTTTTGGGGTTGAAGTTTATGCTTTATTAGTCTGGAAACAGAGGCCAAGTTACAGTCTTGTTATTCGAGTTGTCACCCGTCCCCAGAAGTTCTCCAGATCCTTTGAAGGCAGAACTTAAAAGCCACTGATGGGAAGCAGATGTTGGTACACTTGATGAAAATAAAGAATGCTCTAAGGAGTTTCTTTTTCTATTGGGAAAGAAGGGGAAAAAGAGGGGGGAAAGGGATTGATAATGTGATAGATACAGTCCTTTCTGGTTGTAGGAGCTTGTTCCCAATGCAGTGGTGAGTTACTTAGAAGGATGAGCAGAAAGCTGGTGGGTTTGAGTTAGATTGGGGTTTAATCTAAATTACTTGTGCATAATTCTTCCTAGCACTTCTAACTCATGCAGCTTTGAAACGAGGGGTGTAAGAAGCAAGAAAAGGTTTTGCAAACAGCAATGATTGAAAGAGATTTTTGGATCCTGAGCAGCATCAGATCCTCCCTCCAAGTGCTGAGGAGTGGGCTTGATGATTTCCTGTTCCCATTAGGTCAGGAGAGCCTGGCAGGGTTCCAACCACCATCCTCCAGCTGAGGAAAGAAACAACAGAAGATAACCTGTGGTCTTTGCGGTTACTAGAGAGCAAGGAGCTTAAGTTTTAAAAACCTGAACTGGGTCTAAGTTCTGAAAGCTCCAAACATCTCTGTTCCTTTTATAATCCTATGCCAATAAGTGGCAGCTCACGTGATGGTGTTTTCCTTACTTTGAACTTCCATCAGAGTGGATTTGAAAGCAGCTCAGCTTTGGGCTCCTTTAGGATGCTCATGTGAAAACCTAAAACCCTGTGGTGGGTGCTCAGCCCACGAACAGCCAGGTTTTGGGGGGCAGCCAAGTGATGCTGAGAGAGCTGCCCCCGATTTCCACACTGCTGAAACCCAAATTAGAGCTTTCTGAATGCTCAGTGATGAACTGGAATCCCTTTCAGAAAATCAGGATTTGAAAGGTTAAGGGTTGTAGGTGGCTCTTGAATGTATATATAAAACCCAGAATAACTAGTGTGTAATTAGTAAACAACCTCTTTTCTCCCTAATTTCTTTTTTTAATCTATATAAGGTTCTAATATTTTGGTTTGCCTGTATTGTAGTCACGTGCTCTGGTATTTATCACGGACCAACAACTTGAAGGAAAACAATTTCTGCCATCCAAATGGCTATAGGGTTATTTTGAGGGAAAACAACTGCATCCTGCCACAGCTTAGTTAACATTTCACTTTCCCTTGAGGATTTCCTGTTGGCTGTGGCCCAATGTTAATTATGTTTTTATTTCTATAAAACAAAGCACTGCCAATGTGTCCGTGTTTATTACTCACTGTGATCTTTTCATTTCTTGCAATTCTAACAGTGTTTAAAAACTTCAGTACTAAAAGCTCACTTTCTTGCCAAAGAAGCCTTTAAATGGAGCACGTTCTATTGCAAAACAGCATTCATGCAGATCTGGGTGGGTTTTAAGGAGCTTTTTACCAGGAGAGCCTAAATCTCTATTATTTTCATCAGAAAACAGTAAGTTTTCTCCAAGCAGAATTTTTGAAAACATTTGGCAGGTTCAGGTTTTGAGACCACTCAAAGGTTTTGGTTTGCCTTCCCAACAGCCGTGGAGAGTTTTGCATCATTCATTCAGAAATGTAACTTTATTCACCTTTAGATTTCTAAAACAGAATCATTTGGAGTCACAGAAAGGTAGCACAGAGACAGTAGCATTGAGACAGCAGTATTTACACAGAGGAAACAGGGTTGCAATTGAGAAATGCTCCAGAATTTACAGACAGGTTAGTTTTTGCAGTGCACAGGTTACTTCTCCAGAAGCCTTCAGGTTTTATTTACTAATTTCCTGCACTTAATTTTATCTGTTAAGATAGTTTGGAAAACTTTCTGTTGATTTATTTTGTTTTCTTTTATGTACTTGTATTATTTTCTATTAGTAAAGGCTGATTCCCCCATTATTTATAATCCCATATTATTTCCTGCTCAGTGCATTTAAAAGCACTTAAAATAATTTGGACATTACACATCTGTGGCCTTTAGTCAAAATTGTTGAATTTGCAGCAAAGAGCAACAGAAGAACCAGGTTTTTTTGAGGTTTTTATTCTATAACATAGCACACTTTGACTTTTTAATATATGAATTGTGTTTAAAGGATGATTTCATAAATTGAATTAGGTAAAGTTTCCAGTAGAGGTTGCATGAAGTCAGGGAGATGTTAGCACTCTGCACTGTCTGTGTGCAGTCTGGTTGGTGCTGTAGAGATGTTTTGTTTCCTGTTTCATTTGCCTGCAGTTAATCTTTTTCAGCTGCCAATATGATTAAATACACACAGTTGTCTGCCTGTTGCCTCCTGAGTAGTGAGGCAGAAATTCAAATAAAGCCTCCCTTAAATAAAGTTGGCTTGAAGATACAAGCAGGAACCTTGAAATAAGGATTTCAGGTGCAACACCAAGGAAGCTGTCACGTTAAGTACAGGTTCATTTAGGTACATCTGTGGATCTGCCAGTTTATCTTCTTTACACACCTTAAAATAACCAGAAATGTAAGGTACGTTGATCGAGCCTAAACCACGGGATTTTTGTTTCAAATGGAAATCACTTGAATGAAAGAGAGACATTTTGGGTTCCTTCAGGAGCTTGCTTTTAAACTCAGTGCCTCTTGCTGGTAGAGAAGGAGTTTTATGAAGCTGCAATAAGCGAGCAGAGAATTTGGCTCTGGGTTGTGCCACCTGCACTTGGATCAGTGTCTGAGAGAGCTGCCGTGGCTGTAAGGAATAGAACCTAAAATAAATATTAATGCAGGAGCACTGGAGCAATGGACAGCTCTGGGCCCATCCATGTGAATTTTTTCTCTGCCAGGCAATGTTTGAGTTATTACTGGCAATGGATGTTGCTGCAGTTTCTGGTAATGGGAATTCTGTGGAAATCAGTGAGGTCTGCAAGGACTTGTTGCTCAGTGAAAAACTATTGCTTGGGTATTCCAGTGTATTTCAAGGTTCTCTTAGCCACAGCTTCCTTTGCCATTGCCTTCTATTCTGGGTGTCAGTTTGTGGAGAAAATGCTGTTCCTGCTTTTTGAAGCCTTTCCAGAGTATTTTTACAGATACCATTGTGGAGCAAAAAAAAGGAAATACTGCTGTGGCAAAGCAGCATCTGGTCATTCACTTACAAAATACTCCTCTTAATAACATTCATCTCCATTGAAAAGAGAACAAGTTCCTGATTTAGCAGCCTAATTACCAGTGGAAGTTATAAGGCGACTGAATTCTACAATATTTGTTGAGATCTCAGCTGTCATGTCATGGGAAGTAATTTTTTTTACAATTGTAGAAAAATAGGTTAGTGCCAGGGGTCTGTAAGAACTTTGTTTTCTTGCTTGTTGTGCCTCTCTTTTGTGCACGAAACACTTGCTCTGTGAACTCCATGTGTGATCCAAGTCCTCTCTCCAGAAAACCTCTGGTAACGATGGCTGTAAATTCAATTTACCTTTTGCTGTGTTGGTCAGTGTTGCTCTGTAGGCTCAGGAGCCCTGGGGCTGTTGCTGCCACGTTCAGCTGCAGGGCTAAAATCGTGTCAGAAGGATTTAAGCGCATTACACTCAAGCCAAGCCAGACTAAGGCTGTTTCTTTGGAGTAGCTTACGTCTTTCAGTGAGTTAATGTAATACTCTGTAGGAAAACAATGGCTCCTACCTGCCATTCCCCATGGTTTCATTATGGATCCTAATTGCAGTCTTGATTAGTTCCCCTTAAAATGGTATTTACTATAATGCAGAGGGTCAGTGGTGAGGGATAGGTATGTAAGCATGAGCTTTAAGGAGTACATTCAGCACAGATAATCTTCACAGAAAGTGGGAACAATCAAACAGCATCTTACTGCCAGGGCGTGAGAAAGAGATTTTATGGTTTGCAAATCATGAAAAGGAATTAAAATAGGTTAAAATCTTTCAGTGAAGCAAGGCCCTGCTCACGCTGGGGTCCTGGTCTCTGCAGTGCCCTGGGCAGCTGCTCCTTGGGACCAGGTGTGGTGCCCACTTGGCAGCCTGGTTCCTTCTGGCTTTGGAGAAAAACCTTCTTTCTGTGTGACACCTTGGCATTAGTTCTGAATTAAGAAAAAACTCTTGAGACCGAATTTAAGGGATTTTTTTAAACACACTTAACTAGAACCACCGTGTGTACTTACTGATTCATGCTCTTTCCAGAGAAACGCTTGAATAAAATTAAAAGTTTTTTGAAATCATTGGCTGAATAAACTTTTCCTCTCATCACTGTTCTCTTTGCCTTGCTCCAGCAGGCTGGGGAGAGATGCCTGCTGTCCACACCAAGAGCGAAGCTTCCTGGGGAGAGCCCTCCTCCCCTTCTGCTGCAGTTGATAATGGCACTTCGGCCTGGGGGAAGCCCCCCAGCAGCGGGACCGGGTGGGGAGAGAATCCTGCCGAGCCTGCAGGGACCTATGGAAGAACAAACGCTCCAGCTGCTGCCCCAGCACTGTGCAAACCAGGTACTCGTGGGCTGCCCCTGTCCTGGCAGGGGAGGGGGAGCTTCTGCCCCTTCTGCTTTTCTGTGCATTTCAGTCACTGCCTGCCTCCGTGATTTCGTCCTCACAGCTGCGTTAGCTGTCACAAGATCACGTTATTCCAAATACCAAATTAATTCAAAAATAAGAGCGTAGTGCATCAATCTGTAAATTTAAAGGACAGTAGTTTTGTGTGTTTGGAAAGCAGTGTAGTAGAGGTGCAGGAAACTGTGAAACTGCAGAAGAACGTGGCTAGGACTTAAACCCTAGTTTAAGGGTTTAAATACAGAAAGGAATCTGTATTGGGATGAGAAGCAGTGGAGAACAGCCAAGACAGAATTGATTCTGGTAGGAAAAGCAACACCTGAGAAGAACTAATCATAACAACTTCCTGTTGGGTTAAACTGAGTGAGTGGGTGTTTTCTTCTGCCATTATAACTGTTCCCAGGTTCAGGACCATCCTGAACTACATCCTGCTTCGTGATTCCTAACTCATGGTATTTGATAAATATCCTCCATCTCTGAATGTCCTGAGGGCCACAGTGATTGCTTTAGACTCCTGTGGAGGTTGCCTGGAGTTTCACTCCTGCAAAATACCATAGTGAGACGTAGTTAGAAGTCCCAGAAAACATAAAAGGAGGAGTGAGAGCTCTTAAGATGAGTAATCCCAGCTTTAAACAGCATAAACTGAATGAAATGGACAGAGGTGACACAACCTCATCACTGAATATAAAAGTGTTCCCTGCAGCCCACGAGCTCCTTTCAGATTCTGTTCTTGGAGATGGGAATGAATTTCTGAGCATTAATGACTTCAAAATTTGGGTTTGTTCATGGGAAGGATGTGTCAGGTAAAATGGTGAGATTCATTGAAAGCAAAATAACACTTAACAAGTGTGTGCTCATACTTTGGTTCCTTGTTCCTAGGAGAGTGGAGTGGTCATGACCACAGATCTTACTGGTTCTGGGAAAAGCAGGACTTGCAGTTGCTGGGTTTTTTATTCTCTAACTATTTAGAGAACTTTCCTTTTTTTTTTTGCTAGCTTCAAAGAAGGCATTCTTATCATTTTAATGCCAATTAAGCTGTTTGATGAACCTCTTTATCTCTTGAAAATACTTATGTTAGCACACTGGATATGGCACACAAGAGGATATTTCTGTAAAATTTTCAGGAAACTGAATAACATTTTTCTTGTCCCTCTTTCTCTCCAGCTTCAAAATCTATGCAAGAAGGCTGGGGCAGTGGTGGGGATGAAGTGAATCTCAGTACTAGTCAGTGGGAAGATGAAGAAGGAGATATGTGGAATAATACTGCTTCACAAGAGAGCAGCTCCTCCTGTAATTCCTGGGGGAATGCCCCGAAGAAAGGACTTCAAAAGGTAAGACAAAAATAAAGACACTCTCCAGCAAGAGTGGAATTAGTATAACGTTTGTAGAATAAGTTGTCACAAATTTGCTGGTGCATTACACCTGAAATTAGACCTCTGACACCTGAACACAAGCACAGCTTGCCACTACAGTGGTTCAAGTACAGCCTACCTTGTTTCCAGGGGAAAATGGGAGATCTTTGAATTTAGGCATGTCAGATGCTTCGGGAGTTTTGTCGTTGTTACCTTTGTTTTCTCTTAAGTTTTATAAGCTTCCATGTATTCTAAAGAAATGATAATGTATTAACAGAAAGAGGAGAAGGTGTTAAGGGGGCTTTCAGACACTTGCCATGGTGGTGGAAAAGCAAACAGTAGTTTGTGATGGAGTTGTTTAACAACAATAGCTGCTTTCTATTTGAGAGGACGGTGTGTGTGTGTGTGAGAACAAAGCGAACTTGTGTTAATGCTGCACTCAACCAAGACCGTAGACAATTGTGTGAGGAAATTTTCCATTGCACAGTCTTTATTTCAGGACAAGGCCAGGCTGTAACTTAAAGGAATTGGGAATGCATTTAGCCACTTTGTTTGTTATTCCATTAGCCAACAGTTAGGCCGGTGATTTGATCAAGTATGGTTGTTTCTTGTACTGTCCGCAGCCCAAAACAAATCCGCGCTTGTCCCTTGGTACTTTCTGGAGAACTGAAAGGAAGAGACTTCTTAAGGATTTTGTGATAGAAAAGCTGCACAGAGATCTTTTAAAGGTGTTTATCTAGACGCTCTTGTTTGTTTTTAAGAAAATACACTGAGTAACATTCTTAACTTCAAGGTTGCAAACTTGTTTTTGGGAATGTTTTTCAGGAAGTGTTGTACTATTTCAGCTTTATTTCATTATATTTTTCTGCCAAGGATTAAAATGAAATACGTAAATTCAAAGGTGGCTTTAATTCAGTGGCCAGCAAATCAAATACTAAATAGTACACTGAACACCTATTCAGCTGAGATAAAATTTTACACTTTTGGGGGAAGAGAATCGTAGTCGCGTTGCTCGGAGGGTTCTTCAATACTTTCTGAATTAATGTACTAATACATCTTTCAGTAGCATGTGTTATTAATAAAAACCACTTACCATTTCTTTTATGTACATCTCACTCCAACGAACGTGGAAACCAGCCCATTAATGGAATCTCCCATTTATTTACTAAGGGCATGAAGACATCTAGCAAGCAGGATGAGGCCTGGATCATGAACCGTCTGATAAAACAGCTCACAGACATGGGCTTCCCTGTGAGTAGTGCTCAGCCAGCACACTGTGCCTTAGCTTGTAGCTTGTAGCTCTGACTGTGGCTGTTTCAGACTGTAGCTGCACCAAGATCTTCAGTCTCCAGGCCAGGAAGTAGCTCTGACCTGCATTTAAACACATCCTGAATTTTCAGGAATCTGCTGTAAACCTTTAGGATGCTCTGAGATCAAGTGAGGATATACCTTCCATGAGGATGTTTGTAATATTTTGAAATTCATAGTTTTCTAGCAACAGGTGTTACTTTGAACTACATTAATAATCCCCTCCCTTTCCTCTTTTTTTATTAAACAGGTGAAATGAGAGTATAGCTGGGTTGTTTCTTAGAGAAAGTCGTATCATTGTGATATTTGAGGTGTTCATGGCAAACAGGAGGACATTTAAACAGCACAGTGTGTTTCACCTTGTAGAGCTGGTACTTCCTTGACAAACTGAAATACCTGAATTGTGGGAACTGCTGAAAGCAGAAAAAAAGCACACACAGACATTATTTAGGCTGCTGAGTAAATATTAAACCCAGTATTTAAGAAATGTGTCTCTTTTCTCAGGTTACTTTGAAACCATATGAATGTGATTACTTTTCCTCTTAACTTAATTCCTGTTTTTGACAGAGAGAGCCAGCAGAAGAGGCCTTGAAGAGCAACAGTATGAATCTCGATCAGGCCATGAGTAAGTATCTGTGTAAGTAATTGTTTTCTCTTTCAAGTGACATAGGAACTCTGCATGATTCTGAGCATTTGATTATGTCCAGATCAATCGGTTAAAGGANATAAATAATATATAAATATAAATATATATTTATATATAAAATATATAATATTTTCTTGCTTTGCTTTGTAAGCAAAATACATTTCTCCAAACTGCTGTTGGCACCTCTACTCTCCCTGCCTCACCTTTTCCAATAAATTTCCCCATTCTGTGCAGGTGCTCTGCTGGAAAAGAAGGTGGAAATGGACAAGCGTGGAATGGGAGTGACCGACTACAATGGAATGGTCACCAAACCCCTTGGCTGCCGCCCACCACCAATCTCCAAAGAGTCTTCCATGGACCGCCCCACCTTCCTCGACAAGGTAACTGCAGAAACCTGCACGTGCACAGTGTAAAAATCACGGTGATTTCCACTGTCTGCTTAGAAAGAAATGTGATAGGTACGGCTTTACTGCTTTTCTTGGCTTTTTTCAGTCTGGTGGGGAATTCAGTTCTTGTGGAAAAGATCAATGATTTCGTTCGCACGTAGAAATAAAGAATGGTCATCCCCTGTTTTACACTTCAGAACTTGCTAAGGAATCAGGAACACAAGGAAGCTAGAAATGGGAAAAAAGAGCAGAAGAATGAAGCACAGAAATCTTGTCACTCTGTGAGAGTCTAGTCAGTGACCTGTGCCCAAATTCACAATCAGGCAGGACCAAGGCCAAAATCTTGTAAAATTTGGCTCTTAATGTCTCTTATTTTAGTTTTGAGCTTCTTAAAAATTTCAGTGAAATTTCAGTACCTAAATAGGAATGAGGAGCTCAGGTGTTTTTCTTAAGACTCAGAGCAGACATGCACAGTCATAAATAGCTTCTCCAATGAGCTTCCCTTTCTGTGATCACATATGACAAATTTTCCAGCAACATTTAATGACTGAGGAAAAGGCTCCTGAAGTTTGTGGTGTCCAGGATTCAAAGTGACTAAACAAAAGAATATATGGAAAAGTGCAGCCAGATCTTTGGTAGGAAATGAGATTTACAGCCTGACAGAAAGTCCTGCAGAAACTCACCAAATCCTCCTGAAAATTATTGATAAGAAAAGAAGAATATCAAATGTCATTCTGTATTTCACAGATTATTTGAAGGTTCATACAGATAGGTGGTGCAGACTTCTGGATACAGAAATCAGTGCTTTTGACTAACTGTGCTGAAACCAATTCATTCCACATGAGCTGTGTACAGGGTGTGAGGCAGTAATAATATCCACTCATCTGAAGTTCATTCTTAGCCATGGCAGACTTTAATGAATATGTTAATTGAAGGCCCAAAAAGATGCATGCATGCCAGTTAGCCTTTCCTTTTCTTGGATAACAACATCTTCAGCAGTAAAATTCTTGCCAGAGAGAGAGAGGTGCATTATGTGCAGCATGATGCATAATTCTGGAAACATATGTTAAACACAACTATTGAGAAGGGAGTACTAAAATCATTAATATTCATACAGCAAGTAAAATCTATCAGTCTAGGCATTATCTGTCACAGTGACTTTGCTCTAACAAAGGAAATAATCCCACACTGTATTTGTTAGCTATCACAGTGTTGAGCAACTTGCTAAGTGAATTAAATAAATATAGTTTCTACTCTAAGAACAGAATTTTTTTTTCCCCCAAAGAAATTCTTTCCAGATTTACAGCTCATGCTAGTAGAGCAACTCCTCCAAAACCTTCTTGCCCTTTGAGGTGCTGTTTCAGAGCAAGAATCTGGAGCTGTCTTGTTTCTGCTTAGGTCATCCCTTGGTGAGGAACAAGCTCTCCACAAGCTGGACAGAGCACTCCAGCCAGCATTCCATGTTTTACTTACTGCCTGATCAATTTGTCATCCTTTCGTTGGCTTTGCTGAGTCTTCCATAAGTTCTGCAAGGTTCTGAACCTTCATGAAGCTGTAGTTTGGGTGGGTGTGCTCGTTGTTACCACTCTCAGCTCACCCACATTGAGACTCCTTCATTTTTCTCTAACCAGCTAAAGCCAGCACTTACAATTTTTTTTAACTTTATACATTTGAGGAGGGAAAATTTCCAGCCCTGACGTTTGCTTGTGGACCCACTGAAGTCCCTGTTCTCTCTGGATCAGGAGTGGTCTGTGCAATTCAACATCACCTTTGAGTGTTTGCTTTCTCTGCTTGCTGCAGGTGCTCTTCATTCCATGTCACACCGAGTCAATCTTTGGCACTCGATGCTTTGTTAATTTATTACTTCTCAGGGTGTTATCTTGACCTGTAGCACCATGAAAGGAGAAGAGAGAAAATCCAGTGGCCTTGAGGGATTAAAGATCCAGCCCTGATCCGTGATCTCGACTACATTATCTTTCACTTGGTGGCAGGCATGCTGTGCTTAGGTGTCAGGTTGGCCTGAAGATGTTGCCTGGTGTCTCGTGGAGCCATCAGATTTGTCAGAAAAACATGTCAGATTTTCCTGGAAGCATCCTTAAAATACCAGAAATAAGCCTAGAGAAGGAATCTTTTTTCAAATACAGAGTTTGGCTTGGGACTCTGAAATTTCACCTTGCAAATGAAGTCTCCTTTTCCCTACCCTCCCAGTCAGTGATCAGCTCCTCTTCTCTACTGCAAAATCCAGGTCTACAAGCCTTGATGCCTCCTAGCTGCAATCCTGTTCTTCCAAAAATCTTCTGACTAGACCTTTTCCTTGTTTCTGATTTGAACATAGTGTTTGGTAGGTTTTTCAACTTCATCCTTCACGTTCTGAGCCCAGTAATCTCTGGTGACTGTGATTGGTTTTTGTCTTTGGGACAAGTAGGATATTGTATTATGGTGAAACTCTTGCAGACGTCACAATTAGATAGTGACCACTAGGATTTTTAGGTTAACTTTGAAATTCTTCTTTCCTCCATCTCTGCTGCCTGTGATCCAGTGACTGAAACCATTTTCATCATCCCTTGTATGATGAGCACTTCTTTGAGTATTGCATTTCCTCCAGGTTTCTTTTGCCTAATTCCTGTTTGATTTGAAAAGAACTTCTTTTTAGATGAGATTTTATTACTTTGCCTTCCTCTTTTAGGAAAGGATTTTTTTGCAATTTTTTTTTTTAAGAAGTCAGTGTGTATTTTCTGCCAGCTACTTCTGTAAGTGACTTTGTATAAAGACCTCTGGCAGATTCATCAGCCTCTCATCTGTCTGTTGAGACATTTTGATTCATGAAGTGGCAGTTGTTGGCAGGTGACTGCCAAACTGTCCAGGCATCCTCTGCTAAATTGTCCATATCTCACAGGTCTAAAAATCTTAGAGTAATTCCACTTGCATTCTGTCACATTTGGTACATGAAACTATTATGAGAGGCTTCCCAAAATCCTAAAGCACTAAATCTAAAAACATCCCTGGTGTGGTGCTTTATGTTAGATAACTGTAGGAGGAAACACTGCTACCAGTAGGATTTTATGGGTGTGTGAAGTCCCTTCAAAAAAGTTAAAAGCAGTGCTGGATTGAGCATTAATGTGATGATTCAGTTTTTAATTGAGTAGCCTGAGGAAGAAGTATAACATAAATTTGTAAGAAAATCACTGAAGAGGAAAGGTTAGGTAGAAAAGATTGTTCTTCAGGAAACAATTATTACATAAAGGATCCTGAGAAATAATGGGTCAGAAACCACTGTGAGCAGTAAAAGCATCCTCTAGTCTGGCTTGAAAATGGCTTAAGGGTGCTTTAATTTGACCAACTAAAATACTTTATGTTAAACGAATTGATTTTAGTTCACTTATAGAGCACAGATTGGTGCAGCACAGTGCAACAAGTTCAAATTAAATAAAACAGAACCAAGTGAATATGAACAAAGTGTTATAAACTTACACAAAAGCCATTAGCTGCAGTTCAGCCAAGGAACACACTTGTGAAGGAGTCTGGAAATGAAATGCCTGAGTCTCCAGTGTGACTTGTCCTCCACCATCCCTGGCACTGCCTGTTTCTAAATTGAGGAAAAATAATGTCAGTAAGACAAGACTTGAATAAATTTGGGGGGCAGGGAGGGTCTTTCATGGTCAGTAGGTCTGTTCACATAGGAAACAATGGGATCTGAAGGGGAGAGTGAGCACCAAGCTTGAAATTATTTTCACTTTAAAGGGGGAAGGGTAGAATTGTAAACATATGTCTGTGATCTAAAGAGAAATCCTTGAACCTGTTACTGTCATGCAAGCTGCAGTTGTTTGTGGAGTGTGACTGATGTCCAGTAGAATGTAAAATATCTCGAGCTGAAAGGCCTTGGGGATATCATTAGAAAATGTCAGTGTCCCCCTCAGGATAGTCAGATAGCATGTCAAGTGTCACTTTGCCTGATAGTAAAGAAACTTTTCCTTTGCATCAAAGGAGAGCTGTAGAAAATGCATTTTTCAGGATTAACTTAAAACATATAATTCACTGAGCATGCTTGCTGCATTAGGTCATCTGTTTGGGTGTGTGGTGAGCAGACTGGGCTGCTTTTTGAACAAAGGAGGTTCACCAATATCTCACAATCTTCTGGGGCATTGAATTTATTGGTTGAAATAACCTTAGCTCCTCACCTTCTTAAAAAGCCTTTCCTTGCAATGAACATACTGCCTGAAAAACACCGGCCCAGCACATTGCAAATTAAAGCTTTTTCTCTCTGCCTGTTTTTTTGGAGCCCTACTTTGTACACAGTGTTATTTGATCATGCTTGCCGCAGGCTTCCCAGACATCAAAGCACAGTTTGAGATAGAACTCGGTGCCCCACTGAAACACGAGCACAGATCTACCTGTTTGATTGGGGCTTCTCTAATTTATTTTATTTTCTGCCTTGCTGGTTGCCCCCCGTGGGGGCTGCCTGCTGTGCGCTGGATCCACGCTCAGCCGTGGTTCCTCACAGCCCAGTTAGCAGAGGGGGCTCCTCCTGCCTTGCCAAAATCTGCCTCCTCCTGGGGATGTTCAGGAAGGCTGCCCAGCCCATCCTGTCATCCCTGGGTTTGATGGTTTGTGTTCATTGGGTGCCTTGCAGTGTCATGTTTCAGAGTGGGTATTAATAACTCAGCGCTATGGGAATATTAAAAGAGGCTCGTGTGTCTCAGTTAGGAAAGGGTATTCATGCAAAAATGCTTTTTTAAGAGCAGAGCTATGATGTGGAACCAAATCCAGACTGGTGTCAAATAAGCTGATGTGGCCTTTCCCAAGTTTTGGGGTTGTTAAAGTGCTGTTTTATGTGGGTGCTTGGCTGCTGGAGTTTTCCAGACAGACAGAGGGCTTCCCTGGAATGTGCAGACCTTTCAGCCTGGTGGAGAAGAAAGTAGAAAACCTAAGTGGGGAGAAGGCAATGGCCACATGATAGCTCTGCAATCAGCTGCTAAAATCCCTCCTTTCCTCTGGAAAGGTGGGTGAGGGTGATAATGCATTTGGGGATTAAGTACAACAAAGTTACAAAAAACAGCACCTTAATCCTGTTTCTCTCTTTCTTCTCCCTTCACTCCATGCTCTTCATTCCCTGTTATTCATTCCTTTTTTTATGTATCTCTTTTTGTTCGTCCACGCCCTTTTCTGTCTCCATGGGCCACTGCTTTGTGCGCTGTGGGCTCCTGGCACCGCACACAGCTCACCCTTTCTTTCTCCAATCAGGATGGCGGCCTAGTGGAAGAGCCCACTACTTCACCATTTTTGCCTTCACCAAGCCTGAAGCTCCCCCTTTCAAACAGTGCACTCCCTAATCAGACCCTGGGCGGGATTGCCTCAGGGCTGGGCATGCAAAACTTGAATTCTTCTAGACAGGTAAGGCTGTTGGGGGAGATCCCGAGGGGAATTTCGGCTCTCTTGGAGTAGCTGGTAGTGCCCGTCAGCCTCTTCCCCAGGGAAAATGGGTTTAAACTGGAAGGGCATCAGCTTTGTTCATGTGAATATCAGAGGAGGAACTACCTGCTGTGTAAACATTTCACCTTACAGGACATAAAACAACTGCTTGGTTGTAATTAGGCTGCTATAATGACACATATCCATCAATAACAGACTTTGGTGCTGTGGATTTATACCCCTGAACCCTGGTGGGGCTCTGCCTTCACTGGAGGGAAATCTCCTTTTTTGAGACATTGCTAATTGTCACAGACTGTAAGGCAGTGAGATTGCTCTAATTCATCTTTCCTGGCTGGTATAATTATTCTGTGATGAGATGGGGGAGAGATGATGGGGGCGTTTTTATTCCTGCTCCAAGTGTCAAGGCAGTTCATAGTTTTAACAGGTGGCAAGGAAGAGACTGGGCTTCCAGCACCTGGCTCAGGTACAGCATCAAGTTAAGGGGGGTGTTTTGGCCCCTGGGTAGAACAGGCTGAGAGGGAAAGAAAAGGAAAGGAGATGAAGCAGGGGGAAACTGATAACCACCCTGAGAGTGAGAAGCCATAAAGTTTTGTTGATTATGACAAGGTTATTTTTGCCATCAAACTGAGAATTCCAGCAAAGATACGAAATAACAACACAGAGAAACGTCATCATTCTCCTGTGGCTCTTTATTAAGTATATTCTTTTAAAGTCAATGTTCTTAAGGCAATACTTGTCCAGCACTTCCAGCCCATTAAGCACATTTTTCCAAAGCAGTCTCCACTAATAGCGCGTCCATTATCAGTGGCTTTGTAAAATGACTAAGTAAAAAAACTGCTTAGCCAGCTGGAGGATGGGGTTGCTGTGAGTTTAATGCCTCCATTCTCCTGTCCCTTCCTATACAAATACAAACATTTTTGGCAAGTACTTTTCATTGTTCATCTTGGGACCCGCCAGGGTTCTGCATCCTTATAAAAGCCATCTTCAACTTCAGCTGCCTTTTGTTCAGGCATCTGTACAAAGTTCTGGAGGTTTGGGATGTTGGGTACTCAGCAATCTTTGCCCTGCTCGATTCTAAACCTGGTTTTCAAAACAGTCTGTGTGTGCAGGTCTCTCGATTTGTGCCTGTCATAGTCACTGAGAATAAAGCCTGCACAGGCAGGTAACATGCAGGAGAGGTGCTGAGTGGTGTCACTAAGTGCAGTGTCACTGTTTCCTGCTGCAGATACCGAGTGGCAATCTGGGTATGTTTGGCAATAGCGGAGCAGCACAAGCCAGGACCATGCAACAGCCGCAGCAACCGCCAGTGCAACCTCTTAATTCATCCCAGCCTAGTCTTCGTGCTCAAGTGCCTCAGTTTCTATCCCCTCAGGTCAGACAACACCTCACTCGTGTCTTTTCCCTATCCCTGGAGCTCTTCCCGTGTGCTCTGTCGTGCTCCTCCCGAGGCTTCACAGCCGCTGCTGCCTGGCTGTGTGTCCGTGCTATTTATTTATTTCCCAGGCAGGAAGATGTGGCATGGCTGAGATGTTCTCACATTTATATCGTGTAATTACCTCTGAGAGCACGTTCTCATGGTACTTTTTGCACAGTGATGTTTCTGAGGAGTTTGTCCTCATCTCTTTTTTATAAATGAGCACTCAAGTACAGTTATTAAAATTGTATTAGAGCCTCTTGCTAATTTTTGGATAGTTCACGGTATTACTTCTGGTGATAGTAACATTTTCCAGCTGATGTGACTCTTATTAGTGGCTCACATAGTTGCCACTGTTAAGAGTAAATGTACAATGTTTAATACTCTTCTCTTCTTTAGGTTCAAGCACAGCTTTTGCAGTTTGCAGCAAAAAACATTGGTCTCAGCCCTGCACAGTTAACCTCGCCAATTAATAATCCTCAGCATATGACGATGTTGAACCAGCTCTATCAGCTGCAGCTGGTAAGTTAAAAGACATGGCAGATAAGCTCTAAATCAGAATTGAAGGCATGAAGATAAAATAGGAGAATGACTAACTAAATTTTTAAATGGCATGATAGATCTTCAAAACAATCAGCTGCTGATTTCTTTGGTAAAGTTTCTTTTTAAAGAAAGAAAATCATATTTTTTGCCTCGGGCTTTATAAATAGTCATTTGTGGAATAATTATCCTTTACAGCTGATCAGTGGAACTAAAAGCCAGTTGTCTTCCTGCTGGTATGAAGAACAGTGTGTTCTCACACAGCACTGGTCTGTGTGTTACTGTCAGTAGGAAGAACTGATTAAACTGGACATGAGTGTCACAACAGAACAAGAGAAATCGTGGCAGTGCTGGTCACCTGAGTTACCTACAGAACTTCCTTCACTTGCCTCACTCAAATAAACTGTAGGGTAAATTTCCTGTAAATAATGGAGTGTATATTAAACACATCATGGGATAAGGACTACTTACTTCTGTGTACTTTTGCTGTGTTTGCAAATTTTACATCTATATTTTTAATGCATATGAAAATACTTAATTGGATTTTAAGAATATTTTTAAAAGAGGTACTGTGAACTCAGTATTGGCCAGGATTAAACATAAAATTACAGAGGACAGACTAGTTCAGTTGCTGGTCTCAGTGTGCTGCTCAAACTCTGCTATTAGTAACAGAGTTTTATACTGTTACTCATTTCTGATGATTTTCCCTAGTTTTGAGGAGCAGAGCGTTATTCTCATAATAATTGAACAATACCCAGCTACTTGAAAAATACCTGTACAGAATTCCTTTGGATTTTGAATTCATGTGTTTCAGAAAAAACTTACCTTGTAAAAAAGTTTGCTGCCGAGCCAACCACTTGAAAATTGTGGATTTTTTTCAGGAATAAAGCAGCACAAGTGATTTAAGTACAAAGTGCTGTCAGAACTCGAAAAGGCTAAACCAAAAATAACAATTGGTATTTATCCTATTTGTATAATATTATAAACTTCTATTTTAATTCTTTATTTTGTGTCACACTTATTTCAGAAAAAAAAAGTAGGTTCATATCTTTAATGACCACTTTTTGCCATGTGGACTTACTACGTTTTTTTGATTGAAAAAATGAACATAGGACTTAAATAAATGCATTATAAAATACATTTGTGACAGGATTATTGCTGTTGCTTGAGGGGGTGTTTTCAGAACCTTGCAGCTTGCCTGTTGTGTGTTGTGGAGCAGCAGAGCAGTCGAAGGCAGCGTGCTGAGCCTGCTGTGTGTGCTGTGTCTGACCTGTCCCTGTCCCTGTCGCTGTCCCCACAGGCGTACCAACGTTTACAAATCCAGCAGCAGATGTTACAGGCTCAGCGTAACGTTTCCGGACCCATGAGACAACAGGAGCAGCAAGTAGGTGTCTCTGCCAGCTCAATCTCTGCTTTAGGGTCTGGTGTCAGTAGCTTAGAGAGGCTGAGTGACATTTTCCCAAGCAGCTAAAGCATCCTTAAATCAGGAATGCAGTGCATGGCTCGAGTGCTGGACAGGGAAATACTGAGTGATACAGCTGCTCCAAGCCTTGCTGGAGGAAAGCTCTTCACCCCTTAGTGCAGCCAGTTTTTATTTGTAAGGAGATGCAGTGTGCTGTTTCTCTGTAGAGAAAGGCACAGAAATGCGTTGTGTTTTGTGGACTGTCAGCTGACCACTGTTTGTTGGCTCTGTCTCTCTGCAGGTTGCACGTACAATCAATAACATGCAGCAGCAGATCCAGCAGCACCAGCGCCAGCTGGCCCAGGCCCTGCTTATGAAGCAGCAGCCTCCCCCTCCACATCTATCTTTGCACCCCTCTGCAGGCAAATCAGCCATGGATAGCTTTTCACCCCATCCCCAGGCTCCCGGCCTACCTGACCTGCAGACCAAAGAGCAACAGTCTTCACCGAACACCTTTGCTCCTTACCCTCTTGGTGAGTGTCCTCCTGCAGCAGCTCCACACTGGGAGTCCATCTCCTTCATTCACCGTCTCAATATTTTCCTCAATCAAATGTTGCATCTCAGTATTTGCAGTGTAACTAATACAGATATAAATATATTTGTATTTATTAAATAGCACTGAAATGCCCAAATGAAATCGTGCCTGTGTGGTAGCTGTTCAGGTGGGCTGTATCTGCTCACCTGTGTTCTGCCTACAAATATCAGAGCAGAAGATTTGCCTAATTAACTGCTTAGATACGTTGCTATTAATGAACTAAATAGAAATGAACAGCATCATGTTGTAAAACACACAAATGTCTTACCAAGTTATAAAATACACAAATGTCATTGATAAACAGGAATATCATCTGAGAAAGTTGTGCAAAGTCATCTTTCTGCTGTAATCAACACTGGTGAGGCATCAGTTCTGGTCAGTGTATTTCAAGAAATGTGTGGATCAGTTTGAAGGAATGCAGAAAGATTGTAGAGGAGGTGATTAAACGTTTCAAAAACAACTGTTAAGGAAAAGATGAAATCCTCTGCTCACTAGTCTAAAGAGAAGATTTAAGCGACGTGCAAGAATCTTCAAAAATGTAAAGGAGAGGTTTAGGAAGAAGTTTTCTTTCATTTCCTAATGCAAGAGGTAAAAACTTGAGTTGCAGAAAAGGAGATCGAGTTAGACATTAAGGATCACTTGGTTTAAGCAGAGTAGAGTACTGGAATAAATTATCTGGGAAGTTCCTGAAATCTTCTTTACCAGCATTTTGTGGTAGGTTAGATGTAGATCTGTCAAATATAATTGAAGTCAAAATAATTGATTGGGCCTGGAGACAGAGCGAACAGAGCAACCTTTCAGACCTGTTTGCTGTGTGATTGTTTGATGTGTGCTACAGACTTCCTTTATGACATAAAGGAATTAATTTAATCTCTTTGTGACTCTCTTATGCTGGGTACAATAGTCTTGCCAAGCTTTATCTGCCATGCAGCAGTTAAGAAGGTAATTCTGACTGCTGTGGTGAGCTGTTATGGCTGGGAGCATCAGAAAGCAAAAGAATTTGTGAATTAAAGGCCTAAGTCTAAGAGGTTCTTAGGATATCTCAGCTTTCTGTGATCTGCTAACATTCAGGATTATATATCAGAAAAGACTCCGATTCGTGTCACAGAAGCATGTCAAAATTATTCCCTAAATAACAGTCTGAGTGATTTTGTTCTGTGTGTACAAAACAGAAACCCAGCTAGTGCAGAACCTGCTCTGATGATCAGCAGCCGTTTGTCTGACCTTTAATTAGTTGCTTGTTTGGGGATTTTTAAAACATTATTTGCAAAATGCAGTGGCAGACATCGTGGGGGGATGCTGGGGAGACATTAGGAATATTTAGGCTTAGCCATGGATTGCTGCAAACATCCCAGTGCATTCTTTTGAGACCAGTGAAGAGACTGCAAGTAGAAGCACTGACACCTTTAAAATATTACCCCTACATCTTTTTTTCTCCCCTTTTAGCAAGGTTTTAACATATTCTGAATTCATGGGAGTATTATTGGTGTTCCATGAAAGCAAACTTCTTGAAAATGTGCATTGTAAATGCCACACGTGCATACAGATGTGTGAAAATCGATGTTCAGTAATTCCTGCAGCTGGATTTTCAAACACAGCTTTTCAATCCCTCGGTATATTATGGATATCTAAGGATCTCTTTGCCCCCGCAGCTGGACTGAACCCGAACATGAATGTAAATAACATGGACATTACTGGTGGTTTGTCAGTGAAGGACACTTCTCAGTCCCAGTCTCGCCTTCCTCAGTGGACACACCCCAACTCAATGGATAATCTGTCTAGTGCTGCTTCTTCTCTTGACCAGAACTCCAGCAAGCACGGTAATGTCCCCTGGGACCCCCTGCCAGCCTGGCTTTTGGTGATTCCCCCCACAGTGCAATTGGAATTATTTCATGTTCCTTTTTTGTGTAAGTGCCCACAAATGGTTGGTACCGAGTGCCTTTGAGCCCAGGAGATTTTATAGATGATTTCTCCAGAGAAGGGCTTGCAGCTGTCACTCCCTGCATGCAGTGTAGGAATGGTTTCTTCATTTGTTGAATTTTGTTGCTGAGAACATGGAGTTCAAGTCAAACAAGCCTTTAGTGTTGGCAAAACAAGTCCCACAGTCTTCCTCTTATTCCAGCCCTGTATACCTTCAATGCAAAAAAACTTTACATTGGCTTTCTCCCACAATTTTTCCAGTATCATCAACCTTTCCCTGTACAAAGGTATGATGGATTACATACTCAGCCTAGAGTTAGGAGCACAAACTTCTTATTTTTCCAGAAGTGATTGCTAATCTGTTTGAACACCTTTATCCCTAACGCCTCCAGTATCCTGAGCCAGTTATCCCTTTACTTCCTGTACAAAATTTATTCTGTTAGTCCGTGGGGCTCTGTTAACTTTATTATAACCTGGATTTTATTATGAGCAACATGAATTATTTCTTCTACAGCAGTTTTTTATTCTGCAAGTAGCTGCACTGCTGATGCCAAACTGTTGTTTGATAGTTTGTAGGAACATGAGAACAGCCATTTCAAATCATCCATCCTGTCAGCACTGAGTGCCTAGGGTAGGATGAGATGAGGGATATTCCTTGGTATGCTGTCTCAGCACGTTCCTATTTACCATCAGTGTGATGATTTGAATTACTCAGTCTCTTTTTGGCAGGAATTTAATGCAGAATTCTTTAACTTGAGTGTCTAGGTTGTAGCAGCAGTGTGTCTCTCAGCTGTAATCCCTGCTAAGGCTTCAGATGCCGTTAAACTTGGCTTTACCGTGTTTGCATTTTAGTTTTCTTTTTATCTCCATAATACAGAAATAAAAAAAAAATCGAAAATAATAACAAAATATATCCTGATGAAATTCCATGCCCAAAATCCCCATTTCACTCCTTGCAGGTGCTATCCCTGGAGGTTTGAGCATTGGTCCTCCGGGAAAGTCCTCCCTCGATGACTCCTACGGCCGCTATGATCTGATCCAGAACAGTGAGTCTCCTGCCAGCCCACCCGTAGCTGTTCCTCACAGCTGGTCACGTGCCAAATCCGATAGTGATAAGATTTCCAATGGCTCCAGCATAAACTGGCCACCAGGTAACACAATCCAAAGCCTTGGTGTGGAAATGCTGTCCCTAAAACACAGTTTTGGGTGGGTTTGTTGAGTCCTTCTGATGCACAGGAGCTTTGGAGAATCACGACTTCACACACTTTGCTTTTTTTAATGTGTTTGACACAGAGTTTCACCCAGGAGTGCCATGGAAAGGACTGCAGAATATTGATCCTGAAAATGACCCCGATGTTACTCCTGGCAGTGTTCCAACTGGGCCTACCATAAACACCACGATACAGGATGTGAATCGCTATCTGCTCAAGAGTGGAGGTAAACACACAAATTGCTTCCACATCTGTGCATACTTTCTTTCCCCTTCCAAAAAGTTGACCTCATTTGTTACAGATACAGCATAGTTTTGCATGTGCTCCTAATCTAATAATGCTTCTGCTCGGAACTGTCACTGAGTATCCAGAAATAATTGTTGTAAAGAAGGGATTAAGAAGTTTCTTGTTGTCCATGGGAATGTAAATATTGTTATATTGGAAAAGGCTGTGAGATGCAATTTAAACTTCTGTGGTCACTGGAAGTTTTTCTAACCTGTATCACATGGTTTTGAACAAGATTTTGCTCTCCACACTGCCCACCCTCCTCCATACACATGTGGAATTCTCAGAAGACACAACACAAAAGTTCCACAGTTGTTGCTGAGGCTGCAAGCTTCTGGTACTCTAATTAACTGTAGCTTTGTTAGAAGATCAATAAGCAAAATAAATTAGAACTGTTTTATCTCCAAAACCATAAAAGAAAGAAATAGGGAATTGAGTAGTAAACAAATATTTCCCAGTGCTATTTCCATTCCTTTTGTCTTGGCAGTGCTTACTTCAGAATAAAAAGGGAATTCTCTAAAACAATAAAGCATTGTGACTGTGCTACTTGTTAACTACATGTGCTGGAAGTTGATCAAGGGAAAGGTGGCTTGGTTAATTGTGATCTGAGTGCCAAAATAGCCAAGTTATCTGCACTCTGTCAGAGCACTGCAATAGGCACAGGAACAGCATAATCAGGCTGTCCAGAAGGGCCTGTCAGGATTAAAAATGTGGGGTTTGTTCTAACAGTTACAACTGTGATACCAGCACAGATTGTAAATCAGGACTATCCTTGAAGTGGGTATCCAGCTCTGGGCTTGTTACCTCAGGCAAGGGATGTGAAACATGAGGGAGGGGAATCCCGGGTGTTGATTGCCTGCAGTGATTTTAGTTGTCTCTTAGCAGGAAGCAGCCTTTCTTTCAGCTGAAATATGAAGTATTTGGGTAATGAGTAAGGTTGAATTAATTTCTAATGACTCCAAAGTGCTTCAAGGGGACAGGCAGGTTTGAAGTTACAGAAAGAAAAGCATAAAGATGTAATTCAGTGACACTTCAGATACAGTGCAGCCAAGAAATACCCTTCAGGCCAGAAGCCTAAACCTACAGAGCTGTACCTGTAAATCAGATGATACCCACCACAGGTCTTGCTGCTTTACAGAAGGAACATGAGCTCTGTTGGTGCATAATCTGCCTGTGGAATGAAGAAATAACTCATCTTCCTAGAGAGGCTCAGCAGAGATGGTCTTTGCAGAAGTAAACAGGCCCTCAAGAGCTCAGTTCTTCTGAAAAGCAGTGCCTGTGGGGGTTGGCCTGTGCTGCCTTTCCTCATTAGCTTTTTAGCTTGGTAATAATAGAATTTTAATAAAAACTATAGTTGCAGAATCTGTTTCTTTATGCTTGTATAACTGCAGCCTGAAGCACAGAGCTTGTGCTGACAGAGCTGCTCCCCATTTAGAGGGTCAGGCTGTGGGGTGTGCTGCCCTTGCCCTGTGCACTTAAAAACAGGCAAAACTTAAGCTTTTGGGTCGATTCTTGCTTTGCCCTGTTTGCTTACAAAGCTTTGGAGGGTCAGCTTCTATGAGCTGAGAGTTGTAGCCATGAGGAATCAGGACCAGTTTCAGCTCTGTGGGCCTTTGAATCTGCTATAATTCCATAGTTCCTGCCTGGGGAATAGATTATTTCCAGACAGGGCCTGATACAGAGTTCTGTTGCTTGAGACTGATGTCTGTGTTGGTGTCCCTTGGAGCACAGGGAGTCTGGTTAAGGTAAAGTTTGGTTGGTTGCTGTGCCAGTTGAAAACAAAGCCTGTGTTTTTTATTGAGCTGTGAGGGATGAGATTGTCCTTTTACTTCCTCCTTTCTACCTCAACAAAGTGCTCTTTGCTACAGAGCTCACCTATTTTTATTGGTCAGTTAAAGATGTTTCAGTATCACAGCCCATCTCTGTGTGTCAGGAATGATAAGTCACCCAGGATACACACTTGATTTTGTTGGTGGCTAGAGAGAATCCTTCCAGCTCTCCTGGTCTTTGCAATGAAGATATTTTATTTTATGTTCGGTTTCTTTCATTTGCTGCCAGTAAGGAAATTGTACGTATGCTTAGATAGCTGCTCAGATTGTAAATGATTTACTGAGGTGGTTTTGTGCTATTTCATTTATGTTACCAGTTTGAGAAGAGATTGCTGAAATATATCCTTGCTTTTACTGAAAGTCTGCAAAACTTTAAAGATATTTGTGAGCATTAGGATGTAGGGGAAGTGTTTACCTTGAGCAATTTAGGACAGATCACCCGTGGTAAGAGGTTAGTTTATCATACACATCTCTGCTCATCTACAGTTGCCATTGCCTAAGTCAGCTGGCAGAGGACCTTTATAAATGAAGCCTGTTCCTTTGAGACTAAACACTTTAACACTGATTTTTTGAGTCATATATCTTAAAGGAAATGCAGAATTTACCTTCTGCACTACAATTATTCCTGTGCCAGCTTTCTTCTCTTTCCTACTAAAGACTTCTGCCTCACTTTATCACACTTCCAGTAACATTTCATTCCTAGACTTCAGAGACGGGGCTGATTTTAAGGAGAATGCCTTGCATGGTTTGTATTTGCACATAATAGATTTGCTTATGTCACACCAAACATCATTATGCCCATCTTTCTTAGTTGCTTCTCTGCTGGTTCTGCAGGGTCATCCCCAACATCATCTCAGAATGCCACGCTGCCTTCATCGAGTGCCTGGCCGCTTAGTGCCTCCGGCTACAGTAGCTCTTTCAGCAGCATTGCATCTGCACCTAGCATTGCAGGTACGGCCTTTCTGCTTCCACAGCTTCTGCATTCCCAGGAAAAGGCCCTAGGGAGTGCTCTCCCAGTGCTCACAGGAGTGCTCCCCCAGGCAGAAGTGTATTTGTAGCCCTGTGCTGGGTGGCAGCGCTCCTGCCAGCTCTGCGGTGGGGAGTGGTGGATGGTGTGCCTGGAACTGTGCTGAGGAAAAAGGGATTTATTCCACGTGGTGCCACTCAGTGCTGGCATCGAGATCTTTGGGGAGGAACACTGTGCAGGGCCTCAGCAGGAACAGACCCTTTCAGGAAGAGCTGATGTGAAATTTGTGTTAATGAACTCACTGTTAAAAGTGAAACATCTTCAGCTCAGGAAAAGCTTTAGTAGTACCTCCAGGAGGTGCTTTTTGCATGGCTCTGGAGGGGTTGGGTTTGGGGCTCTTCAGTGTCTTTTAATAGTCAAGCCAAAGCCTGATGCTCCCCTATATGGCTGAGCTGATAGGTGAGCTAAATAATTGCTCCATTTTCTTTAATGACCTCTAAATTCTGGAGCTTCTTTTTGCAAAACATGGAAACTTTGCTTGCAAACCAGCTACCTAAATATCCAGTTTGTCCCATTATAAAAATGTGTTGGGCTGTATAGATGGATTAGATAAGAAAATGCTGATCCACTGAAAACCCTCCACTTCTCTGTAGGTGCAGCCTCCAGGTCGTGCTGCAGAATGCAAAACAAAAAGGGCTTATTTGGGATGTTTTCCTGCAGTGAAAGGAAAAGAAAGGAGTGGCTTGCTTTTCTTTATCTGCCATGCATTTCTACTTTATTTGCTGCCTTTTTTTGTTGTTTTTGCAGTGTCATCTAATGTTTGTGTTACCCCCATGAGAAGGAGTGACATAGCAACATCTGACCTGTGGTGCTGTGCCTGTAGCAGGCGTCCCTTCACAGGCTGGGCTGCTCTGAGCTCTCAAACTCAGACTTGCTCCTCTCCTCCCACCATTTTACACTCATTAATGTCCTCATTGTCATTGTCAAATTATTTTTGTTGCTACAGTTTGCCAGAAGATGGGAGAGTGGTTGCCCTTTCACTTAAATTGTTATGATTCAATATGAAATAATGGAGTTAAACGATTTAGATAAATGGAGGCAATTTGGGGAGTGTGTGTATATGTAACTGAGTCTGTGATTTTGCAACTGGTAAATTTGGCTTTAGGACTCATAAAATTACTCAGTGGCTGCCTGATGTTTTAAAGCACTGATCCAGTATAAACTTAAATCTGCCTGTTACAGTTTTATAAAAATTCACAAGATTTTTGCATCTTGGATTTTGTCAGACCAAGTATTTCCTTATTCTCTGCAATCAACATTAAAGCATTAGGGTAGTGCAGTCACAGCATCATTTGCTGGGGTAGAAGATGCAGGACTGTGTTCCTTTCAACCCATTCCAGCCCTACATGTTCCACCAGTGCTGGTGTCACAGCAGGACTGTGCTGTGACAGGAAAATTGGGCTCTAACTGCACAGCACGTGTTGGTGTGAGGAGGAAAGGCAGGGATGTGTAAGTCTAAAGGTGAAAAAAGATTTGTTTTGTTATGCATTATTTAAATCAATTCTGTCTGCCCCTCTGAATGCTATACTGTGTTTGCTGTTCTTGGGTTTGTGTTATTTTATAAAACTTTGATTTGGCAGGAACAGCAGTAAGAGTTTGAAAACTGATCAGGGAAAGAACAAGCAACAGCAAAAAGTTATAAAGACTGACAGGCTGTGATATGGTCTGATCTTCTGGAGACTTAGTTTTTCTCAAAGATACTTGGGAAGAAGAGTATAGGTTACTTCAAATATTCAGAAATAAAGGTTTTTTTGGTCTTTAATCTTTAGAATTTTAATAATGCATCAGAAGAACATATGGATATACTGGATTCTTTATATTAGATAAAATGAGTTGTGCAAGAAAAAGTGTTTAAGTCCTGTTAAACCCTTGAGAGAGACAATCTTGAAGTGTTTCATTATAATTCTGGTGAAATCAGATTTCAAATAGCTACGTCCATTTTCTGGACTTTTTTCCATGTCTCATCTTTTACAAAAAAGCAAAAGAAGAGATTTTCAAAAGGGAACTGTCTATGTAGCAGGTAGTGTGAGGTTCACTAAACACCAAAGTACTTGAAATTGTAAACACTGGTGTAAGTAGGTGCAAAGAATACAGGATTTATAGCACTGGATGGTACAGGAAGTTGTTCCTTTCCTCCTGAGAAGAATGTGGGCTATGATACCCATGAATGAAGAATACTCAAATGTATTATTTTTCTGTTGCAGGTAAACTGTCAGACATCAAGTCCACGTGGTCCTCTGGCCCAATCTCTCACACCCAAGCCTCTCTGTCCCACGAACTCTGGAAGGTACCCAGAAACACTACAGCTCCAACCAGACCTCCTCCAGGCTTAACCAACACCAAGCCATCCTCCACGTGGGGTGCCAGTCCCCTGGGCTGGACCAGCTCTTACTCCTCTGGTACTCACAGCTCTCTCTTCTGCCTTCTTTTTGTCACTGTTTGCTTCTACTCTGTGTGTGAGGCTCCAGAAACCAGAGCTTTAACACAGCCACAGTGGGTCTGTTCTGGAGATGCAGCTTCTGTCTCTTTATTTCAGTTTGAATAAGTTGTAAAGGAAGCATCTTTCAGCTTTTACACAGGAATTTTACACAGGAATTGCCCAATTTTTTTAACTCCCAACTAGGATTTTTTTTCCCCAGTTCCTTAATTTCTAAAAATGTCTTTTAGACATGTGTCCTGTTTTGTGGTGTGATCTAAGACTGCCCACGAGGCTTCAAGAGGAGCCCATGGAATTTAATATGGAACACATGGATGGGAAGCATGGAGGACCTGATGGCATTGCAGGGCCCTCAGGGAATGCCTGAATTGTTTCACTCAGGCCCTTTGTTTTTAGATGCCATTGTTTTGCTTTATTACAAATATGAGAAACCATGGATCCGGCTATCTATATATATCTATATTTAGATATATCTATCTATATAAATACAGATATATATGCAGGTATTACACCTATTTTATAAAGCTGCCTGTTTTAATAATCTGCTTACACTAAGAGAATTAAATGTTCTTCGCTCTTCCTGACACTTTTGGATGTTTCTTCACAAACCCCCCCCCAGGGGGGCAGATAAAGCTGCTGCCAGGATTCTCTGTGGAGCACCCACAGGATCCACTGTGATTCTCAAATGCCACTCATAAATATCAAGCTTCTTACTGTAAACCATGCAGCTGTAAAGCACCAGGCTGAGGTTGGAAGAGCAGGTTTTGTTGGTTATGTCCTTGTATCTTCAATCAGGACATTGTCAGTGCAGAAATACCTGTTTTGAATAAGTCACACACATTAATCTGTCACTGGCAAGAGAGCAGAGTGCTGCAGTGCTATAAAAATCTTTATTAGCAAGCAGCAGTCTGAGCTTGGACATCAGAATGGCTTTTAAAATGTGTCTTCCAGATTAATTCTACTACATCCTGAGGATCCAGTTTGTTGCAGTGCCATACCTGCATCTGTTAGTTCCCTAATAGTTACTGTGGGAGTATGAAAAATGTCACAGATCTTTGAAATGTAACAAGAGCAGCTTTTCATTCAGCAACCTTTCATTCCAAGGGAGGTAGTAAATCAAGATGTGAGGCAACTGCTGTAGCATTTGTTTCC
Source organism: Daphoenositta chrysoptera (assembly GCA_013397915.1). Classification (NCBI taxonomy): domain Eukaryota; kingdom Metazoa; phylum Chordata; class Aves; order Passeriformes; genus Daphoenositta; species Daphoenositta chrysoptera. Next base: position 10,090 of record VZRO01004736.1, on the reverse strand, counting down.
AGCAGCACTGAGGCTTGTTAGTGTGTTGTGATTCCAGATAAATTTGCCTGTGAGACGCTCTCCAGAGACTGTGATCAAATGTTTTGTTGTGGAATTTGTGTTGCAGGTTCTGCATGGAGTACTGACAGCTCAGGGAGAACAAGCAGCTGGCTGGTTCTTCGGAACCTCACCCCCCAGGTAACTGGAATTTTACAGAACTGGGCAGGAAAAGACACTTGGATTTAAGAGATGATGAGAACAGCATTTAGCAGCCTTGGCCATTTGGTTCCTTTGAAAGAAGAATAATTATTCTGCATTTATTACAAGTATCTGTCTTGTACAGGGAATTTGTTAAGTTTTCAAAGTGCTTTCAAATCAAGTATGAACTTTTAAGCCTGTAATTAGTCATTCAGTGGGCCCCATTTCTGTGTGTGTAATTTTGGAGGTGAATGATGCTGTAAAGCACACACAGAGATGTAAACTCTGCTTTTCCTATGGGTTTTTTGGGTTCTTCTCATATGTCTGTCAAATCCTCTACTTGTCCTTCACAGTGTCATTCCAAAGGAAGAACATAAGCCACAAAGCCTTGGATGCAGACATCCAAATTAATCTTGGGGAAAATTTAATTACATTTATGAAGTGGGTTTTTCCTTTGACTTATTTCTGAATTTCTGTGGACTTCTAATGATAAATACAATTTGTATAACCTAAATTATGAAAATTTGTGCACTGGACTGTAGGGAATTCTTAAAAAGACAGGATGTCTCCCTCAGTGCAGAGAGCAGCAAGTGTGTAACTAAGTAGTTCTTTTTTCCTTCCACTTGAACTCACTCTTTAGCTTTTAAACACTTGTTTAACAAGCATTTAAGGGAAGATCACAATACCACAGGTAACCTTTGCTGGCCTTGCCTCTTCCCAGATCGATGGTTCCACACTGAGGACACTGTGTTTGCAGCACGGCCCTCTCATCACATTCCACTTGAACCTGACCCAAGGGAATGCTGTGGTCCGATACAGTTCCAAGGAGGAAGCAGCCAAGGCCCAGAAGTCTCTGCACATGTACGTTTCTACTCCCTCTTCCTTTTGTTCCAGTTCTAGCTCAGAAAATGTTTTCTTAGGCACAACTGATCGCTAGTTACGTTAATCTTGATTTTCGAGATTACCTAATGAGAGAGAGAAAAGTTAACTGGGGGTAGATACTGAATGACAGGACATTACAAAACTTTATTCAGCATTGATAATACCCTCAGTCAGGACCTGTCACCTGTAAGGCCACAAAGAATTTGTAAGATGTGACAAGAGTTCCAAAGGAAGCTCAGGGAGAGGACAGGAACAAGGTTTTATCTTTAGAGAGAAACAGAGGGTAAAACAATGCTAAATAAGGAATGTGTTGATGGTGGTCACCTTTTTTTAAAGGAGTTATGAGAGAAGTGTATGACAACAAAATGTGCTTTTTAGGAGTTTTAAAATCCTTGGGACTAATTGGCATAAGGGCTGGGGAATTGGAGTGATAAAATCAGTGCCATTTGGGAGGGTGAAGAATACAGAGAGTGATGTTTCAAAAGAATATTTGTGTGTTTAGAGTTGGAAAGCAATTCCCTTTATCAGCAGGTTATAGCATGAGCATAATGAGAGTATTGAGGTAGTGGGAGTATCACTTGGCTGGTGAGCTTCTGTCCTTATTCCTGAAGAGAATTGAGGCTCCAGGATGTGTCAGTTAGAGGAGGTGGTGGATTTGAGGATACATGGATTTGAGTGTTTGTGGGTGTAGAAAGGTGGATAGAAAACAGGACAGAGAAGGCTTGGTTGAAGAGACAGGGATTGAAAAAGTGAGTGGATGTGGTGGAAATCTTCACCTTGATTTCACCTTGGGGGAAGATGGATCCCTATCACAGAATTGCTTGGGTGGGGAGGGACCATAAAGCTCATCCAGTGCCACCCCTGCCATGGGCAGGAACACCTTCCACAATCCCAGCTTGCTCCAAGCCCCGTCCAACCTGGCCTTGGACACTTCCAGGTGCCAGGGCTTTACCACCCTCACAGTGGAGAGTATTTTCCCAATATCCCATCTAACCTACTCTCTGTCAGCCTGAAGCAATTCCCCCTTGCCCATACTCTCTCCACGTTCCCCGTAGGCTCCTTCAGGTGCTGGAAACCTGCAGTCAGGTCAAGCTGAACAATCCCAATTCCCTCAGCCTTTCCTGATAGGATACCTGTCGCTGTTAGACTGATGGCAGAGCAGAGCAACTCACACAGAAGCCAGAGATGAGCACGAAAGGGAATTATTTAATAATTTCACACATATATATACACATCAGACGGTTGCGTGTTCGAATCACGTCAGGGTCACCAGATGTTACTGTTAGACCAATGGCAGAGCAGAGCAACTCACACAGAAGCCAGAGATGAGCACAAAAGGGAATTATTTAATAATTTCACATATATATATACACATCAGGAGGTTGCGTGTTCAAATCACGTCGGGGTCACCAGATGTCGCTGTTAGACCAATGGCAGAGCACAGCAACTCACACAGAAGCCAGAGATGAGCACGAAAGGGAATTATTTAATAATTTCACACATATATACACATCAGAAGGCTATTCAGATTGGCTGACAATCATCCACCCCCCGAGGATGATTGACCCAGGCGCTTCAGCGCCCGTTTCCAAAACCTCTCTCAATAACATACAACTTTATCTCAATATTTACAAAACTTTAGTAGAAGAAGGGAAAATTCTTGTGGGAAAGCTTCTGTACTGTCACACATACCCACCCAATCACATCTCCCTTGTCCCCTCAGGTGTGTCCTGGGCAACACCACCATCCTGGCAGAGTTTGCTGGTGAGGAAGAGGTGAACCGATTCCTGGCGCAGGGGCAGGCGCTGCCGCCCACCTCCAGCTGGCAGTCCAACACTGGATCCACCCCGAGCCGCCTGGGCTCCTCGGGCAGCTCCCACGGGCTGGTGCGCCCCGACGCCGGCCACTGGAACCCCCCGTGCCTGGGGGGCAAGGGCAGCAGCGACCTGCTCTGGGGGGGGGTGCCCCAGTACTCCAGCAGCCTTTGGGGTCCCCCCAGCGCCGACGACGGCAGAGTCATCGGGAGCCCCACGCCCCTCAACACCCTCCTGCCGGGGGATCTGCTCAGCGGGGAGTCCATCTAAGGAGACGAGAGAAAACGGAATGGAAATAACAATCATCAGCACTAAAGGAAAACAAAAAATTTAAAAAAAAAAAAAAAAAATAAAAAAAAAAAAATTAGAAAAACAAAAAAAAAATTGGTAACCCTTTCCAGTCCCGGGCTTGATGAAGAATCCAGCTTTAACCCATGAGACTGGCAGCCCTCCTTAGTACCTCTGTCCAATATCGAATCCGAAACTGCAGAAGTCCTTGTGAACTGTTCCTGAAACAGTATGGGCTCCTTTGGTCAGTGTCACATGCTAATGACAGGTTTTATTTTTTTCATGGCTTTTTTTTTTTGTTTGTTTTATGTCGTCTTTTTATGTTTGTATGGTGATTTTTTCAAAACCAAGTATAAAAGCTGCTTAGAATAGGTCTATCATGAAGGGCACTTTTCAGAATTTGGGCTGGAAAGGGTTATTTTATCAACTGGGGGGGGTGGGAAGGGGAAATGAAAGCCTATTTAAATGAGCCTGTGACTATTATGCACATTACAGAGGCGGACCCAATAATCAGAAAGGGTGAAGTGTGATATTTACCATTGGTACAGAAAAGTGACGAATCCCAGTGGCAACTCTGGACTGTACAGGTTGAGAAGGGGGGGAGGGAGGGCAGGGTTGGGGTATCTCTGTGTCCACTACTCCCATGGATCTGCCTATGCACATTACCCTTGTTTCATTACTTTTTCATGTCATTTTTTTAAAATCCCAAAAAATATAAAAAGTAAAAAAAGAATTTAAAAAAAATCAACAAAGAAACAAAAAAAAAATTTAAAAAAAAAAAAGCAACAAACCATATCAACATGCAAATACTTGAATCCAGCAGGCCAATAACAAAATGTGAACACTTTCTAAGTTGAATTATTACACTTCCAGGTCAGCATCAGTACACAAAAAACAGGCTCTAAGAATTTTTTTTTTTAAAAAGTTCAGACTCTATGTTTTTGTTGGGACAGATGTGAGTGTGTGTGTGTGTGTGTGTGCCTGTGTGTGCGTGTGCCCACGTGTGGTTTAACTCAACGTGTGAAGTTTTCTCCTTTGGTTCAGTATATGCTTTTTATTTGCTCATTGGTCAAATGTTTAATTGTTATTAGCTTCTAACTTTGCACTGAGTGTCCGCAGCCCTTCTTGTAGCTAATCCTGTAATGGTAAAAACACACAAAAAAACAAAAAAAAGAAAAAAAAAAGGAAAAAAACAAAAAAAAAGGAAAGAAACTGATAGAAGGGGCCGGCGACAATTCACGTGTAAATGTTTACTCAAGGACTCTTATTGCATTTTAAAAATTACAGTGTGTATCTCTGGAGAATAATATGTATATCTACCTTTAGCGGCTTTTTATTGTGGACTAATGCAAGAAAATTATTACCGGAGTATTGCACCATTTTTCCATTCGGAATATAAAGTTTAAAAAAAAAATACTCTTGTTGAACTGTGGCCATAGATAATTGTAAAGAGTTGATAGTTCCCTTGCAAGCAGGAACAGAAACAAGCACTTGGACATAAGTTTTGACTGCTTTTGGAGGAGCCAGGAGTTTTGGCTCCCACCTGTTTACAGACCTTTTTTTCTCCTTCAAACTTTAAAATAAAAAACGGAATTAAAANACAAAAAAAAAAAAAAAAAAAAACAAAAAAAAAAAAAAAAAAAAAAGAGAGAAAAAACCACAAAAAAAAAACAAACAAACGAAAAAAAAGACTTCCATCGTAAAGAAAACTATTTTCAGAATGAAGATATGCTACTTCAGAGCTCTGGGATTGAACAGTGTTGTTGTATTATCCTTTTCTTTGGCCATTGCTGTGTACTATTTTTGTTGTTGTTTTCCTCCTCTTCGTCAAAGTGGCGAAAACTTTGTGATCACTATCTTGCACATGGTGGAAGATGTCTCAGGAAAGCCGGGTTTCCCGAGGAGCAACTCCACACCATTTCATGTATTTTTAAAACCCAACTCCTAGCACTGAAGATATTATTAAAAAACAAAATAAAATAAAAAAAAAAGACAGTAAGAAAGAAGAAAATACCTAATCTAATGTGTAGCAGTTACATATTTACCAAATAATGGACTCAAAAGAAATAGATGTTTGAAGAGTGCTTTATATATTAAAAAATCGCTTTATGTTTAAAAAAAGATCAATGTTTTTGATTGTTTTGAAAGGAAGAAAGACAATGGAATAACATACACTTCAAGTATGTTTTAAAAATTATATGAACATTGTGCTCCCTGCCTGCTTGGATCAGGAAACTTGTGCATTTCATTTTTTTTTTTTTTGGAAGATTAGCTTTTTAATGGTTTTATCAGATTTAAAGGGTCCTGCAAGATTGCAAATTAACAAAAGCTGGTTTTATAGAGGATCATGAACTATGCACAAACTGGGTTCAAGACTTGTTTTGTTTTTTTTTTCTCAAGTTTTAGTAGTGTATTTAGCTGAATAACCTTTCCTCAGAGTAATTGCATCTCATTGCCATTACACGCCTCCTACATATATATTTTATATATATATACACACACACTTATATAAAATATGTATGTGTGTATGTGCGTGTTTACATACAATTTTCCATGCTGAAGTTTAGCATTGAGTTGTAGAAAAACTNCTTTCCTTTTGAATTAAAGATGTCTGTAACTCTGAGATTAAAAAGAAAACCAACAATTGTGGCTTTTAATGTTTATTCTCCTCATAGAATGTGATCGTTAAAAAGAACATGCACCGAAAGTTGCTTTCAAGAGTACGAAGATTCTTTGAAACTTAATAAATTGCAGTTTTTTCTTGGCTGTTGAAATAATGTGTATTTTTCTTTTATGCAGGGGATACTAAATACATATATATTGTTAAATCTGTGAAGGTATTTGTGGGAAGAAGCTTGATTCTGAATGAGAATGCAGTGTACAGCCAGGCAAACCCCTCCTGTGTGCTCACCCCCTGCTCTGCTGCTGGCGCTCAGCAGCTTTTCCACCAACGCTTTGCACGTCTCATCCCAGAGCAGCAGTACCCATTTTTGTGTTCAGGTTGTGTTTTTCTCATTTCTCCATGTCTTTAGTACCACACTAGGTGAGTTTGTAACCCCTCTGGCCAGGCTGGGGCTCCCCTGGCTCCACCCCAGTTCCTGGGCCTGGCTGTCTCTCAAGTGCCAGTTCCACTGATGCTTTTGAGGGGAGCAGATAGCCCCCAAAAAGGGAAAAAACAGCAAAACACATTCATGTTTGGCCTTGCAGGGTTTGAGTTTAGGAAGATGTTCACCACTTGAAGGGTTTTTACCCCAAAGATGCAGGGCTGAGGGTTCCTGGGGGGATCCCAGCCTTGCTCCTTTCCCTGGCTGTTCTCCTGCCTCCCCAAACCAGTCCCGAGCCCTCGCTGGCACTGGGGCCGCTGGTGCTGATGCTCAGCAGGGCTGGGCCCTGCGTTTGTCCAGTGGAGCTCATTCCCCCAATCCGTTTGGGAAGGAGAACGCTGCTGTGAGCAGCTGGGTTATTGAGAGAGGTTCCCAGCCCTGAAACCACCCAGGCTCTCACTGGGGTTGTCCTGGAGCCACGATTCCAGAAGAGAGACCCGGGGGGGTCTGGGTTGTGTTGGCAGATATGGTACAGTTTAAAATACTCAAATCCAGCTTTGGGGTAACTTCTGTTATGGAAACAGCAAAAATTCCCCGTCTTGGAAGCCTGCTCTGCCAATTTCATTGATCTGGCCCCAAAATCCCACAGCTGGTTTTTACTGGAAGCTGCTTCACCTCCCACCTCCTGTATATTTTTCTCTTCCAGGTGTTTGTAATGGAACTTAAAAGAGAGTTGCCTTTTCTTTTCCTTCTCTGATTCTTCCTTTGGTTTGTATTTTGTTGGGCATTTTGTCCTTGGCAAGGAGGGCTTTCAGTTTTGGTGTCTCTGGGCTTTCTTACCAAGACAGAGGTCCCTTATGGAGTCAGATGTTTTATTCTTCCATGAGGTTGGCAGCAATGACTTTTTGTAAATCAGATGCACTCTTAAAATTTAGAACAACCCCGCCCTGATATATTAAAGGAAATTTCAGCTTTTGGCCAAAATCAATCTTTTAGTGTTTTTGTAGCTCTTCATTTTTTTCAGTGTCATTCTTCTGCTTCGATGCTATCCAGTATTTCTTAAATTGTAAAGAAAGCTCCTGATGATCAGGATTCACCCTCTGGCTGCAGAATCTTTACAAGAGAACATTTTTAACACGTGTTTTTCTGTATATTGCGTTTGCTGTACCCTCCATGGCACCGTCACTGCATGGCTCCCTGTCTTTAGGCCAAGAGAATTTCTCTTTCCTAAGTGGTCTGAAACTGTCAAATCTCTTAGTTCTTTGTCTAGTTTGTGGGTGGCACTGGCAGAGCAGATGTTTTGCTATTCTCCAAGAAATATATTATTGTTCTTGCTGATTCAAATATGATTGTGTATGTGAAGGAGCTTTCATAATTAAAAACAAAAAAAAATTGTATATGGCTATCTGTATATGTTAAGCATTACTGGAGTTGGAAGTCTGGAAATGGAAAACCCTTTAGGATTTGGGTTTTGGGCAGCTACAGCGAGGAGCTCAGAAAATGGATTTGGGTTTTGGGCAGCTACAGCGAGGAGCTCTCCAGTGCCAGCAGAGCCGAGGGGAGCTGAGCATCCCCGGATGTCGCTGCTCCAAATGTCCAACCCCACGGGCCCCTCTGCAGGACGGGACACGGAGCTCGGGCTGCCCTCGGTGCCACCTCGGTGCCACCTCGGTGCCACCTGGTGTGCCCTGCCCGGGGAGCCGTGCAGCAACCACGCCGGGCAAGGGCTGTGCATGCCAGATGGAGAAATGCAAAGACCTTTATTGTGCAGCTCAGGTTACCTAAATACCAGTGCACAAACAGGATAGAACCTCATATAAACAGGAAGATCAAATCCCAGGATTTCACCCACTCACCTGGAGCATTCCCTGGATATCACCTATTATGGGAAGGTGTAAATAATCCCATATAAGGCNCAGGCCTGCTCTCCTGTAACCCCCATGGTGGATCCAACAGGGCCGCGCCTCGGGCAGCGCTGGGAGCACCCCGGCCACAGCGGGATCGGGAGCTCCCGGCGGGTCCCAGGAGCTCCCTCAGGTCCCAGGAGCTCCCTCGGGTCCCAGGAGCTCCCTCGGGCCCTGGGACCGCCTCATCCCCGTCCTTGCGTGGCCTCGGCGGCGGCAGGACACCCATGAAGGCCCAGCTGGGCCAGCCGGGCTGTGCCCCTCTCCCCTCCCGTGTGCCCAGAGTTCAGGGGAGCCCCCGCGCTCTCCCCAGCGCCGCTTTCCCAGGCAGGACGGACTCGCCCCTTGCTCCAGCGGGCTCCGGGTGTTTTCCCCCGGATCCATCCACGCCATGGCTCAGGTCACTCTCCAGCTCCAGCCGCAGCGCCCTGCACGGACAGACGGACAGACAGACAGACCGCTGTCCCCTCCACCCCTGCTCTCCCAGGATGTTCCGCTGACACGGAGATGACAATTTTTGTCCTGGGTGTGCTCCCCGTGTTTGTTTTTTGCTGTCCGATGCATTGGAAATGAGTCGCTTGTAAATTTTACTCTGATGAAAACGTGGTCCTGGTGGTAGTCATGATTTCAGGGTCATTAAAACTATGTCAGCAGCACAAAACTATTTGTTTGTTATTTAGTGGAAGTCCAGCACAAAACACTAAACCCTCATACTATGAAATTTAAGACACAATGTAGGTAATTTTTGCTTCTGTCCTTAAGTGGGGAGGGGGAGGGACAGAAGGAAAAGGGAAGTATCAAAAAATAACAAGACCCAGTACAAAGGTGGGAGATTGTGTCATCCAGCACAGACACCTCACAGCAGAGACAGTGATCTTTATGCCCTTACAGCTCAAACACTGATTTTTTGATCTGTTTGAGAGAATCCAGGTATTCTGGGACATTGGAACCCACTGTGGGCACCGTCTTTAGATGACAAAGGGAAACTTTCTGAAGTGAGTCTAAAGGGAATTGGTTGAAGTCTCCTTTTCTACTTGAACCTTCAATAAAGTTAGGAGGCCAAATACCACGTTTTTCAAATGGGGTTATTCTTAGAGTTCTTGTCAATACAAGACATTTTAAGTTTAGCATTCCCTTGGCATAGCAAGAATTGATGCATTCTTAAAAGTGCTCTGCTGGTTTCATTGTCAGTGGTTCCACAGAGGGATCAGTCGTGTGTCCAGCTGCTCTCCTGTGTGGGACCTGGGAGCAGAAATACCAAACCAGAGGATTTATCAAGTCTTTTACCTTTTTTTCTTTTTCTTTTACATATTTATCACGGAAATCTCTGAAAGTTCGTGGTCTGCAAAACAAGAAATGGTTACCAGCACCTTGGGATCTCCCCGTGGTTACAGGACTGCAGCAAAAGGGACACGGGGGTTTCTACAGCCCAGACAGCACTGGATTCTGCTGCCCTGGGGCGGGGATGATCAGCTCTGTAGCGAAAAGCTGGGAAATCACTGCTTAGAGTGGAGATTCCTGCGTTTTTCGAGGTGTTGCCTGGGTCCTCTGTTGCTGTGCCCTCTGAGGCTCCTGGGAGGCACAGCTTTGGTCAGGGCCAGGAACAAACCCCACTTCTCCTCTTTCTCTGCACAGCCCCGCTCTGGGAAGGCTCAGCCAGGAGGGGTCAGAGCTGTCCTGGGGAATGCCTGGAGCCGCAGCTCTGAGGGGTGCAGGGCATCCACTCAGGAGTCCAGAGCAGCCAGGGCTCTGCGGAGCCTCTGGAGTTTGAAAAGCTCCAAGCAAAGCTCAGCAGGCTGAGATTGGAGCTGTCAATTAAAAGCCAAAGGACTGTAAATCCTCTTTGCAAACGCTTCGAGCCCTGCAGTGGGTGGTTCCTTGAGCTCCTGCAATCTGTTGTGTCCGGGGAAGAAATCTGTGGTGGCCCCGTGCCTGTGGCAGGGTGGGCTGGTGGTCACAGGGGTCGGTGGTCAGAGGGGTC
>VZRO01004735.1:1232416-1294373 GCA_013397915.1 Daphoenositta chrysoptera | reverse complement strand
CTGCAACCCAGGACAGATCCCCATCCAAGGGGATGCAAGGACTTGAGCTGACATGTTCCTTTACTCAATGATACTTTTAGACTAAGCAATAACCACATTTCCTCCATTTCTTTAAAAAAATAAAAATGTAACTAGCAGGTGCTAAAAATATGCCCAGAGGGGAAGATCTGGGTTAAGGGTTATGCAGTCTGTTACAGTGAAGGTATACGGCTCTGAAAAATAATATCCCTTACTGAGAGATCCAGGAGTGGCATGGACTTGTCATCTTACCATCTTGTCATCTAGTAAGGCCAGGAGGGGATGACAGACATGTTCTTTAAGTCCCATTTGATCCTCGGGGGTTTGCAAAAATCACTGGAAACTGGGGCAGTTCATGCTGTTCTGTACCATAATCTTCAAAATTGCTTTCTATTGGTATTAATTTACCTTGTGATTAGAAGACCTTTTGCCATTTTTGCATGCAGTATCTGAAGCGAGGCAGTGGTTACAAGCTGCTATTAGCAGGGCTCGGGGTTTTATGTGTCCTTGAATTATATATCTTCATCATTAAAATGAGGTGTATGCAGGGACATCCAGGCTGATGCCAGGCAAGCTGCCCTGTCTGTAAAGCTGCACTGTGTGGGATGCTGACATGGATCCTGAAGCAGAAGCTGTGCAGTCATGTCATGTCATGTCATGTCGCTGCTGTTTCAAGAGCTGCTTCCCTTTCTGCTGCTCTGGGTTTCCCTTCACTGTGTTGTGGTAAAACCACATTCTAAGGAATCCTGTGGATGCTGAATCATAGTGAGAGCAGGCAGGTGCCTCTGGCAACTGCCTGGCCAGGAGTACAAATGCCACTTAGACGTTACAGTAAAGCTGGGCTCATGGCTAAATAATGTGGTCAGTTAAGAAAAAACAAAAACCAAAACCGGTTTCCATCAAGAGCATTCAAAAAAGGTTGTGAGTTGGGTTTTTTTTTTCCCACTATCAACTTACTATGTGAATGGAAGTTATTGCCACAAAATATTGATGATAGTAAGAGCTGAGGGGAAAAAATACTTGCTAACTGCAAGTAAGAATGGTTAGTCTATATTGGATTTTTATATTTTTTATATTTAAAGGGTAGTAATGACTGTTCTTCAGAGAATTTAATGGTAATTATTTAATGGATTACTTAATTAGTGAAAGTTGCTAAATCGTGATTGATAGAAAAGTCCTTAATTATCTGTCATATTACTGCTGGGTTTGATGCACTCTGTCCCAAAGTCTTTGATGTGACCTACTAGACATAGGGTGACAGACTAAAAAACAGCTATTGATATCCTCTAAGGTAATTGTTTTAGGTATGGACTGACTTAAATTGATGATGGTGATTTTCTTTGGAGGGACTATTAAGGGTTGAATTGGAAGTAGTTTCTAGTTGGCAAGGTGCATAATTTTCAAAAATCCCGCTGTTTATATATGGACCTAGGGTTTTTTAGGTGAGAAAGTGAGAAATGTGGTTCTACTATTCCATGGAATTTTGATGTCAACTGCCTTGCAGATCTGCTTTGGTTTCTACATGGTTCTTACAGCATGTAAGAATGCAACTGCTGAAGCATTACGGAGAAGTATAAAGCTAAACGGGGGAAAACTAGACACGAAATGGAAATATTGAGTGTTCCTGGGGGGTGGTGGTGAACTGTTCTGCTTATCCTCAGGGGCTGGGAACAAGTGGAAGTCACCTGCACACCATACCTTAAGGAGACACCCAATTCCCTCTGGAACTTTGAAGATCATATTAACCCTAAATGTAAGTAATTTATTTCCTCTTCCTTTGAAGGGTGCATCTTGGCTTGCTGTTAAAGGAAGGGATGAGCTATCAGATAGATATGTGCTCTTTCCCAGCTCAAGTGCAAACTTGCTGAACTTGAGCCTGTGCAGGGATGTAGAGCCCTTTTCTATTTCACTGTTTTTACTGGAAGATGGTGATAATGCTTGAAGTGTAGTGGAAGTATAAAGACTTAAGGATTTTGAGATTTTAATGTGTTACAAAAGTGTGAAGCACTCCAATACAGGCTGGTATTTCTAACATTGTTTAATTGTGAATTGTTGTCATTGATATGAGTGTGTCATACATATTTCAATGATTTTTTAAAAAACCTACGATCCACTCTGTTCTGGTGTATTTTTTTCCTTCTCTTACTGGGGGTGTGCTAAATAACGACTTGGCAGTACCATCAAGAAATTAATAGTGTGTGACAGAGATCTAAGTTTGCCAGTAATGACAGGTGGGCCTTGCAGCCTCGTCCAGGAGTTACATATGTTTCACAGGCTCATCTGGCCCAAGTTATTTAACACAATTTTCATCCCATGAATTTCAGGTGACTTGGGTTGAGTTCTGAGTTATTAAAACATTTACTGTTCTTCCTCCTGTGAAAGCACCTGTATACAAACCAAAGGAGAGAAATCCTGGGCTGTTGACTTGGTATAATTTCCTCTTCTATTGTAGTGCATTTTACATTCCCACACTTAGGGATCATTTACAGATAAGCAGCAGCACCTAATTTCAGCCAGAAATACAAATCTATTTATTTTATGGACTTTTATCTGTTTTGAATTGTTCCTGAAAGTAAAGGATGAAATTTAGGAGTACAACAGTTGTAAGATTCACTGGAGGATACTTTTGACTGCAAGACACTATGTTTAGAATATGAATAAATTGCATAGAAAATTAAAAGAGGTTCTGGAAGCAGATTTGTTGTAGGAGGAGAGAGTTTAGTTTATTATGAAAAAGGCAAATAAAAGTAAGCCATACAAACTTCTAATCTATTTTTCTCTCTTTTTTTGAAGTGCCCAATATCAGCCTGGATGTTTTGAAGCCTTCTTTTGCAGAAATTCTGCTAGAATCCCACATGGTTATGATCCGGGTAGGATATCATTGATTCTAAATTCTAATTTTCTTCCTCCTTTCTCTTGCATTCAAAAAGAAATAGCACTTTCTGAGAGATCTGGGTGATGGCTGCAAGCTAGGGCAGAATTTACATGCCCAAGCAACCTACTTGAATTTATACTTAGAAAAAAGGATGGTCTTGGAGCTAAATCTTTCAAGTCCAAGTTTGGAAGCCTTAGGCTTAATGCCTGGCTCTGCTGTTGGTGTGATCTAGCTACAGCCTACTTATGTAATGTTTTCCCTACCTTCCTGTAAAGCTTTAAAGTAAAATTAGTATTTGTGAGGCAGGAGGATATTACTGTGGTCAAAATCAGGAAAATCAGCTGAACAGAGACTTAGAAGAACAGTAAGTGTTTGGATTCAAAATGGAAAACTTCTGATTTTTTGCAAGTTCATCAAGCAGCTGTGATTTCTGGTTTCCTATTTGTCTCTGAATATATATTTTTTAAAAAAGAGCAGATTTCATATTTACGAGGTGGACTGCTCTTGCAGTCTTTTCCCATGATTGTTCTTTATACTCTTGGCCACAGCTCTTCTGCTTCCAGCTCCTCAATCCTTCATCTGAAGAATGAGAAGTTACTATTTTGAGAAAGGAGTCTAGGGTTTTCTTTGCTACTGTTTGTAAAGCTCTTCTCAGATTTTAAAGAGAAAAAAAGTAGTCAAGCACATTATTGTTAGTACTTGTAAAGTGTTATTGTAAAGCGTTTCCATGGCAGTCAGTGATAATCCTGTCTCAGGTAAGGAAGCACCTGCATGAGTTTCCATGGGAATAATCTTTGAGGCTTTTTTTCATAGTGGAGGAAAGCTGTCACACTGGTCTCTTAATGAAAAAAGGTCTTGCTTATGCAACATGTACCTTCCGTGACGGAGAAGCTGGAGAAGAAAAATGAGAGAATACTGCCTCTTGTGCTACCCAAAAACCATTTTCACTTGCACAGTAGTATTAAAACATTCATAGTCCTAATTGTGACCATTGTGGAAGATGATGTGTTTATGTAGGACAAAAAAGAACTTCCACTCAGGAAGAGTATTGACGTATGTTTGTGTACACAGACGTTTCTGGGCAGACATTGCAGCATAACTGCCTGCTTATCTAAATTTGTGTTGACTTATCTGTAGGGAAACAGCGGCCTCAAACCAAAGGACAATGAAGTTACATCCAAACCTTGGCACTGGCCCATCAACTACCAGGTATATTGATCAATCCATCTTCCTTTCTATTTTCAAGTGCTTTTGCAATGCCTTTTGAAGCACAACACCTCGTAGTTGCATTGAAATGCTGTCAGCTTTCTTTTGTAGCACCAGAGATGCATGGATGGGAATTTGTCTCACCTTAGACACTGTGGAAAATACAAACTGGACTGATGAATATCTGTTTTTCTCCCTTCTGATCTCTTTCCTCAGGGACTGCGTTTTTCTGGTGTCAATGAGACCGATTATCGGGTTTATTTGCTTGGAAACCCGGTAAGTTGGAGTGGGAGGTTCCAAACCAATGTCTAGCAAATTTTAGCTTAGCCTTGCTTCTGCCAGTGACAGTGTTTCTTTTCCTTCTCCTCGTTTTGGACTGTCTCTCTTATTGTATTCTGAATGTTTGCATGTCACATGCACATGTCCAGCATAAAGTCCCAAATCTTTCTGTTTCTCTTGTGTAGGTGATTTGGTGGCTAAACCTGGTCACTATTGGGTTATATTTTCTGATAACAATTTGCACTGCAGTGGCTCTGAAGAGAGGTGTCCAACTGACATCTGAACTCAAAGGTGAGGTCAGTCTTCCTTTTCATGAATGCCTTTTGCAGGCATCATAAAAGTGTGTGGATGGCAGGATTTCCTGTGTCAAGGGTGGGAAACCACTGAGCTTGGGTTATCAAGCAGTGTCCACAGGGAAAAGAGTGGGAACTTCATATCTGGAGTTTAATAATGAACACCACAGATCTTCTACAAAAGTAGTACACGGCTACCTACATTGGCTGCAAGGAATACAGGCCAGTTAGTCAATGTCCTGCTATCAAGCTCTGCATGTGCTCTGTACTCTGTAGTATGCACAGTGTTTTAAGACAAAAAATGTTTGCTGATATTTATGCAAAGCAAATGACAAATGCAAGAGAAAAAATGATCCTTTGTTACGTCCATTGCCAAGGTTATGGAGCTTTTCACAAGCCCTAGTTAGTCATACTCTGACCATTCTGGTTTACATCAGTGGTTGCTTCATTTTGTAGATCTCCTCGTGGGAAGTCAATTTTAAAATGTGATGGGAAACTTCTCAATTATACAATAAGCTATTGGCTAAGCTGTATACAGACACCAGAGCTCTTAGTCCCTTCCCCAGGCTCTGAAAGCTAGGCACCACTTCTTTCCAGGAAGGACTGACAAAGTGATCATCTGGATGGCTCTCATTGCAGAGACAATGAAAACCATAAGAAACCAGAATCACCTGATTAGTCTGATGCACATCCTGAGAAACTGCACATTTGGTTGGTTTTAACGTAGAGCATGGTCAGCCTCCTGCCATGCCTTGAGACTTAGGTCTTTGTATATCTTTTCTGATAACTGTCCTCCTGAAGAGTGCTTGTCTATTTATAAAGAATGCAGCTAGGATGTTGCAGAGGCTTGATGCAATTCCAGACCAATAGATGACTTCCTGCAAAGATCATTCCTGTTGAGTTTACTTAGTGTGTTAAGGTTTGCAAATAGGAACTGTAGCTGAGTTTTTCTCTGCTGAAGTCTGTTTATTTGTGTTCCAGAACTGTCCAGAGTTGTGCTATGTGGTGGAGGGCAGATCACACTGGGCTGGCTCCTTCATTACCTCCCTTTTTTTATGATGGGACGAGTTCTCTACTTCCACCACTACTTTCCTGCCATGCTTTTTTCCAGCATGTTGACAGGTAAATACTAGAGTCTTGCAGAAGACAAGGTAGGGAAAAAGGTGATATTCTGTTAAATTGAATGTTTTTCTGACTAAAATGTTCATTATTTTAATAGGCTTTATGTTTGCTTGTGCAAAGTGCTTGAAAGCATTGACTTACTCAAAATGTTTTTCACAAAGCAGCTTGCAGTGCCAATATTTGTTTGGTTGGTTTTGGTTTTGGTGGTTTTGTTCGATGTTTGTTTGTTTTTGTTGTTTGGTTTTTTGTTATCACCCTGAAGAGGCAGTCATGTCTAATGCTTAGGGCATTTAAATTTAGAGATGGGATTCCTATATTCTTGTATATAAGTTACTTCCTTCCTTGTTTGCTGCCCCCACTTTTCTGTCATGTCTGTTTATAATTTGGCTTTGGTAGTTTTTCCCGTGATTTTACACCAACTTCATTAGCAGCTGGGGCCCAGATCTCTTTTGCATTTATTCAAATGGAAAGGTAGGACAAAAAGAACCTCTGCTGATACAAAACCATCTCTATGGTTCTGAAGGTTACCAAGGTAAATGAATTTAAAAATTGACATGGTCCTCTGGAGTTCACAGAGTTTTGTCAGCCTAGTCTCTGAACATAGCAGCTCTGTTCTTCTGAATTCTACCTCTTCCTTCTCGTAGGAATCACCTGGGATGCACTACTGAAGTTCTGTGCTGGGTTCTTGTCACCCAGCACTATGGCTAGAAAGGTATATGGAGGCGGTTTCCTGGCACTGGTTCTGCTCATCCTGTACAGGTGAGTGCTAAAAGCTGAACTTCCCATGAATGGAATGTGTGACGGTTGCCATCTCAATAGAAACTTTGCTGCCTGTTAATTATCCTTAGCTGTTTTTTCCTTTTCTCTTCTGTGCTGTATTTGTCAGACACCCTCAAGCCCAATCCTAAATCCTCAAATTTGATTAGATTCAACATCTGTGTCCCAGTAATGCATTACAGAACATCTTTCCATTGCAGGGAATCTTTCTTTTGTTGCAGCACACAGTGTGAACACTCTGTTCTCCTCCAAACCCACCCTTCAGTGGTTTGTGGTTCTAATCCCCACGATGGTGACATATTCTTCAAATACAGGCAAATTTTTCATTGTTGTAAGTTTTATGAGATTCTAAGAGAAAATACCACTTGTGATAAAACTGTGTATATTGGGTTCAGCAGAGATTAGAAAGTCCCCAGTAGAGCTTAGAGCAGCCCAAGGACAAAGGTCCCATAGGCTGCGAACTTCTTGAGACAGAAAACTGTGCTGTGTTTGATGGGCATTTGGTTTCTTTCCACAGCTTCTACCTCTTCCATCCGCTGTCCTATGGGATGATAGGACCCATGGCCTCCGACCCTAGCAGCCCCATGGCAGGGCTCCGGTGGATGGACTCCTGGGAGTTCTAGAGCAAAGGAAGCCTAGGAACAGCGGATCAGAAACATGAGATCTGCTGTGTGTCAGCCTGATTCTGGTGCTTTGAAGACACGTGACTATAAAATGCCCTCTCTGGAGAACTCTGGGTATAGTAACCCTGTAGCTTTGGCATTTGTTTGCACTGCCTGCATTGGAAGATGCAGAAGATGAGAAGGTCCCCTTAAATTAAGACTCGTGTCCTGAATCCTTAGGTTATATTAATGGACAGCTGGCTGCCTAAATGGCAGTTCTTTGAAGCAGTATATGTCAGTCAAACAGCAGTGGCATTCCAGCAGCCAGACCAGTACAAGTTGGAGACTGTCTGTGGTTGCACATACACTCCATGTGTGTGTGTGTGTCTTCCTTCTCATCATCTACTCACCACTACAGTTTGAAGCACTATAGGACTTCTATCGTGATTAACAACCTTTCTTATGGTGAGGTTTTTGAAAGCTTACTGTAAGTATCTGGGGACCTTCATTCTACCTGCCTTGGCTGTCTGAAGGTTTTTCTGTTCCGACCCTGAATTTCAAAAAAATTTTACTGAAAGGGTCCATTTGAAATCTCCTGAGCCATCGTGCCTTGCCTGTCTCCTAGGCCCTCTGGAGAGATGGAAATTGTTTATCCCTATATACTGCCTTGCTTTCTGGTCACCTTTAATCATTTATACAACTCACCTAGCAGGCCTGTTTCCAGAGCCAGACTGTTACAACTCAGCTCTTTCCAGTTCTGTCTGAAGCTGCCAAAGAAATTACAGTGGAAATGGCAGGTAATTTATTTTCAGCCCCAGTATGCTGTGGAGACCAGCATGGGGGTGTAGTAGAGACTGTAATGATAGCTTGGAAATCTTACAGACAGCTGTCATTCAGCTTTTGTTCCCAGCTATTTCAGTGCCAGTGCCTGTGCTTTTAGGGGAAGGCTTCATCTCAATGAATGTGGCATCTGCAAAACTGGCTGCTGGTGCCCAAGTATCTGCTCAGTGTATTCCCATATTGAACAAATTCCTTCTCTAGACTGCTGAACATCAAATTACAAGGAAATGTGAGGCCAGGCAAAACTTCTTTGTCTGTGAAGTGTCAGGAGCCATTGGATGTTGAATCCACCCCTTCCAAGAAAGTGGAATTTGATTTATCGGGTGCCTTTGTCCTGTGTTAGGTCTATTTTTGTCAATGTTCCTTTTATTCCATTTCCTACTCTTCATCCAGTGTCAATTTCTTGTCACAGTTAAAGTCTCTACCTTGTAGCATCCAGCGTGAATGACACTTAGATCCCAGCTGTGTTCCTGTCTCAAGAGGTAATATTTGAAAAACTCTTCTGTGGATGTTTCAATGAACTCATGCCTTCCATTTCAGAGTTCTTGCTTTGCTTCACAGCCTTGCATCAAAATTACAGGTAGAGGGAGAGCAGCAGGTGGATGTGTCTGCCTTTAAACATGGACTGTGCATTTCTTTCTCTTACCAAATCTTGGATTCCAGTACATTTCCTACCACACAGAAGGGCTGCATTAGNGTCAGACTTGCTTTCATTCCTCTTTGGTAGAGATCCATAGCATTGTTCAGTAAGGCAGCTACTTGCTTTTGTAAGGCTCTGGCTTGGCATGTCACATCTCTCCAGAAGCTGACTCCTATAGATACTAGTCAGATGGGATGGACCTGTGCTTTTGGTTCTAAAGGTTTTGAGTTGTTTTCCTGCTGCTTATATGTGGTGGGATGTCATTGCAGTAATTAGCTGCTGGGTTTGGTGATTCTTTTCCACTTGTTATTGCAGGAAGTGCTCCTACCTGCATGAGCCAGTAGGAGGTGATATATAGGCAAGAGGTGGTATATAGGCAAGAAGGATGTGGGGGAAGGCTGCAAACTTCTTCAGAACGTGCCAGATCTGACAGCAGCACCAGAGTGTTAACTGTTGGCAATGTGGAAGGCAGACAGTGCAGTGCTGCCTTGTAGCAATGTGATCCAGCATCTTCTACTCTTGGTGAGATTATTGACTTAATGCATTGCTATCCTCAATATGAGCTTTTCCGAAGGTAGTCCCATTGTCATGGGGAGGATTTGCCAGAAGAGCTGGCAAAAGCCATAATTTAAAGTGCAGAGTTTTTTCCAGGACATACAATTATACACTTCCCGTTAGCATTAGCAACAAAAAACATATAAGAAACTGGTGAGCGTTTTGGAATTACAGTTTCTAACTCTATTAATCAGATTAAACCTTGGGAATGCAAAAACTGAGTCAATAATCTTGGTTTCTTCAGTTATTATGAAGGGGTCAGTTTTGTAGGAGTTGCCTGAGGAAGATTAACCAGTCTGTTCCTTGGCTAGGGTCCCTCCATCCTTTATTATTAATATTTTTTCAGATGTGGATTGGCAGCTGAGCACTGAAGGCAGCAAATGTCATGCTCCCATCCACCTTCCTATGCACAAGTCCAGCTTCTGTTTCAATACAGACACAAGGTTTATTTTTCTTTAGGACTGTCACTTCAGAAATTCTCTTGAGAGCATTTGATTGACATTGAGACGAATCTATTTCTTAGGTCTTGTGTGCTGGTAAGGGGGTGGAGGCATACAGTGAAAAAAAAAATCTAGCTATTCCACAAGGGGGAGCAACTTCCAGCAGAATTTCTATTTTTGATCTGGAGTTAAAAGGATTGAAAGGTCTACATTGAAGACTAGAGGCAGACATTTCCTCTGCACCTTCTGGACTCCAAGGGTTGGGTTTTCAAGTAAGTGTAAATTGATGCAGCTCTGTCTTCTTTCAGGAGAAAAATACCGAAAAATTACTCTAGGAAGAATTTGACCTTCAATATTTGCTTCTTAAAATAAAACCTGTCAGACCATTGCTGAAACATGATAGTAACCGATATTTTGTGAGGTCAATAAAATACAATAATTTGGATTCTCTTCCTGACTCTGTTTTGAAATCTCTGAGTGGTACAGACATGAGGCAATGGCTGCAAGGCACTCTTTGCTTTTGGGATGGAATTTGGGCTGCTTCAGTTCAGTTTTTCCACTTGTGCTTGTGGAATGAGTTCAGGTTCATTTTGAGAACTGCTCATTAGTCGTCTTCTCCAGGCTTGTGGAAAATAGCTGACAGTGCTTTCTGAGGCCAGAAGGTGCTGTTCTCTGGAGCAGCTGCTCTTTTTGAACCTTGCTTGACAGGGCTCCTTTTATCACTGACAAAGTATTTCATCAAACTGTATCCATGGATTCAAATCACAAAGAGCTGCAGGCTGCCACATTCCCTACTTCAAATTCTTTTTTGTGTGTAAACTCTATTTTCAGCTCTTGAGTCTCTGAAGGATAGATAAGAGGGCCTCCAGGCTCATCTAGCTTTATCCGAGGCAATCCATCCATCTTAAAAGGTTTCTGTTAACAGTTGCTCCAGGACATCGATACGCACACATCTATTCCAGCAGCAGGGACTGGCCTATTTCCAGGAACTGGACTACTCATGCTATGAGAGACAGATGTGACTCTGAGGAGGATTTGAATGGAGATTTCTGTGCCAAGGTTGTCCTCGGTCCAGGTGGAGGACTTTGTGTCATCGCTGTTTGCCATCATTGTTCGCAGCCGTGGGAGCCACCACCACTCTCTAGTCTGTACAGGGTTTTCTTTCTGCATCTTGATTGGAAAGGCTGATTGATGCTGATTGGACAACTTTCTTTCCTTGTGGGTAAACTGAGGCACTGAACAAGTAAAGCTGACACCTGGCAAGGGAAGTTAAGAGCGTTGGTACTGTAACTTGAAGCAGCTGTAGATTACGATAATGAAACCCACCACAAACTAAAAACATTATAAATATGTGTTCTCCCAAAGCACAAAAGAGCATTATGATCCTATATTGACAGGATATACTTTTTTGTACCTTCCTCCTTCCTTCCATTTCTTGAAGTATGCCCAAGTACAGGGTATGTTTTTGCTTCCCCCATTTTTTGGGCTATGCATCCATTTCATACAGGTGCCTGAACAAGGGGTAGGACAGGATACCTTGTAGTAGCCTGAGTGGTTGAATACCTGTCACATGTACTGAGAGCAAAACCAGAACCTTGTTACAGAAAGGTAAACAAATGTGTTACTTGATAGTTCCCTCCCGTCCCTCCTGAACCCCTCAGAGAATTGCTTTTAAGGGACTTGAGAGCAAACCAGCTGTTAACATGGAAATGCAAGGCATTTACCTGAAATTCTCCGTTGCCACACTGAGCAGCTTCCCTTCCATGCTGTGACTGAGTGACCCTCTGGGTCGGCACTCTGTGCACAAGCACTGTTTCCTCCTCTCAGGATCCTGCTGGCAATGTGAAAACCTCCTTAGCAGTGCCCTGTGTCTCTGCCAGCTGGGGAATGTAGGTAAGATCTCTTTTTTCCCCCTTTACAGCAAGTGACCCCATGACCCCACACATGGGCAAGTGTGTCATGAAAGCAGAAATGTGTGGACTGTTAGAACAACATAAGGCTCTTCCCTGCTGGGAAAGGAAGGCTGAGGATAAGAACACTACCTCCGTAGCATACTCGCTTTGGGGCAGGGCTGTGGGCTGCAAGCAGTCAGGAGTGAAAATTCTCTTTCTTTAAAGTACTAAGATCTTGGTTGTGTGGTTGGTTGCAAGTTGCTTCACTTTTTAAACTTTTTTATGCTCTTTACTTGAATGTCAAGGGCTATGGTTATCACAAATAATATCTGAGGTGGTGGCATATTAGCATAAATACCACTCACTCCGAATTTGTAATTGATCCTAAAACTTTGCCAAGTGAGCTTACTGTGTTTTACAAGAGGCACTGTTTGGAGCCATCCTTCAAGAACTTGCCCCTGGCTAAGCAGGAGTTTGGAGCCACAGTGAGAGGGGTTCTTTTGTAATTCTGTCCTATATCCTGAACTTTTCTTACTAATGCTGCCAGTGTGTGCGTGCGTGCATCTGTCCGTGAACTGAATTCTTCTAACTACAGTGCAATTACTGTACCATATGGTGTGGATGGGAGAATGTTCCCTTGAGCTATAAATGTGTTTTGTACAGGTGACAGTGGAAAATGAGGTAGAATTTGGAATTCAATTTTGTAATAAATATCTCTTCTTTGAAGCAATCTCTTTGTGTCTAGATCTTGGGGTGGGTTTTTTCCCCCTTTCCTCTCTTCCTCACATACATGCTTGAAGTAACAACATGAACTTTAAGTGGACCCATTGGAGAATTTAATCTAGGATAGTGATGATGTACATCAGGTTTTAGCACCCAAGTGTTGCTGGACTGCAATTCTAGGAATCAGATTTTACCGTAATCCAAGCAATGTGTTGGTAAGCACAACAGGAAGTGAAACTGGTACATTTGGACAAGAATAAAGTACTGTCTGTGGAAGTGGGTTTATTTCTCCCTATTAAAGATGTGGTAAGTTGTCAATATGTATAATATGTCTGTTTAATGGGTATTTTCATCAAGCTTCTGATAGGTTGGTTACCTGTAAACACTTCATTTGACAGGTCAAGCACTTCATTTAGGAACCCAACATGTTTCTGTAAGTCGTGTTCAGTCCGTAGTGTCCATAACACCAGACTGGTGCACAGTTTTGTTCAAATGAGGCCCTTGCTGTCAACTAAATGCAAGAATCTGTAGTAAAACTGGAACACTGAAAATCAGAATCTGGCTTTATATGAGGCTGTAGTGAGACGCTGGGGTATGCTTTTGAGTACAGTGTAATAAGGGGTTGCTTGGGGTGGAACTAGATGGGAAAAACCGAAATACAGACACCTTATCTGGGACTACACATTGATGCCCAGATGGGTGCTGGAGAAGAGCCAACCAGTCTGTTTGGACATGTTCCAAGGGCTGCTGAAGTACAGCCAGGACAGCTAGGAACTGGACTGTGGCCTGTACAGGGTGATTATTAGGCTATTAAATGGTTACTGAAAAGCCTATTGACTTCTTGTATTGCTTCACACAGTGCAAGCTGGTCTTTGGATATTGTCTGATCAGGGCTATTGTTCTGGAAGGGAGGACTGCTGATACAGAAGCAGTGCTAGAATGTAGGGAGATGACCAAAAAAGAAGGAAGTATTGTTTGTAAAATGCTGATAATATCTGATAATATCTGAAGTAAAATTTTACATCTCACTGCCCTTTAAAGGAAGAATGGTTTCTTTCTGCAGGTAAGTGATCTCACAGGGGTGAACACTGGTGACTGATTCCAATTTGCACTTGATTTGAACCTGCCAGATTTGTAGGCTTCTTAGATTCCAGCCATCAGCCCGTGATCTGTTTCTCAAGAAGAATAAGCCTTTTTTACAGCCTGGTGTTTTAATACAGATTTTGTGCTCTTGTCTTCAAGCTGCTTCTTTATCTTCTGTTTTCTAACCAAATAGAGACTTCCAATGCAAGTTGCTTCCTTTGGCCCGCAATCTCCCATGACCCCCTTCTCATTTTTTTCAGTTTACCCATAAAGTTTCCAAACTGTACCATGTCTTCCATCAATCTCCCCAGGCCCATATGCTGAAATCATAGAGATTTTATCTTCACTACACCTGCCGCTGCTGCCTGGTTTATGTCCAAGGATTGTGTCTGAACACTTTGGAGTTGTTTTCTAATACACCAGCACTAACTCTGTAACTCTGGCCCATGTAAGCATGCTCTGGAAGTAGAAAGTTTGTGCTTTATAGAATGGGTATAAGTCTGACAAGCATTATAATAGTTGTAAATTGCTTCATCTCTATATTGCATTCAAAGCCAGTCATCTTGTCATGCAGCTGACAAAAGGTAGCCTTAGGCCTTCATTCACCTGACCTATTTTTTCACCATGTATTTTAGGATGAAGCAGTCTTGAAGTACCTGGGTTTCTCCATTGACCAGAATGGGAGTTTAGGTTATGTGTCCTTATGAAAGCATCTGTGTTGGATCAGCTGAGTCACACCCTGGCAGTGTGCTGGTGCCTTGCAGTGCTTTAGGGACAATAACTGTTCAGTTACAATGTGGAGAATGAAAGCAGCTGAGAAGTGGGGAGAATCAGTTAAGATGAGAATGTGAACATGCATAGGATCGTACATTCTTGACTTGTATCAGGAACAGTGTGGTCAGCAGGACCAAGGCAATGATTGTCCCCTTCTCAGCACTGGTGAGGCCACACCTCAAATCCTGTGTTCAGTTTTGGGGTCCCTCACTTCAAGAAAGACATTGAGGTGCTGGAGTGTGTCCAGAGAAGGGCAACAGAGCTGGTGAAGGGTCTGGAGCACAAGTCTGATGAGAAGTGGCTGAGGGAGCTGGGGAAAGGGAGCCTGGAGAAAATGAGGCTCAGAAGACCTTATCTCTTTCTACAACTACCTGAAAGGAGGCTGTAGCCAGGTGGGGGTCGGCCTCTTCTCTCAAGTAATAAGTGATGAGAGGAAATGGCCTCAAGTTTTACAGGCCAGGTTTAGTTTGAATATAAGGAAAGATTTCTTCACTCAGAGGGTGGCCAGGCATTGGAATAGCCAATGCCCAGGGAAGTGGTGGAATTACCATACCTTAAAGTGTACATAAAACACATAGATGTGACACCTGGGGACATGGTTTAGTGGTGAACCCAGCAGTGCAGTTTGCAGGTGAAAAATTCCTCACTGAACTGGAGAATTATTTTTGACGAAGCCCCAAACCTGGAATGGCTTAGATAGGTGAGGAGGAGAAAGTCTCAAGCCAGAAGTGTTCCACACATAGAAGGAATAATCCATGAGGTTTGCTTTGAGACTAGATGGCTGAGTGCAAAGCTGAAATGTGGGAATGCTGGCACAGCCCTGACATGAAGGAATGGGTGCAGTAAAATACAAAATCTTTGTTTTAATAGATCATATAAAAAATGCTATTCCTGAAGACAACCGCTGTAGGTCAAATGTTTGTAAGAGGTGGCCTAATCAATAGTGTCAATTTAAATTGCAAGGAGGGAGAGAACAGAGAGAGTTGAGATCAGAGAGAAGACGATCAATGACCACTTGAGAGACCAGCAGTGCTTCTGAGACAAGTCCAGGGGAAAACTACAGAGGAGACTCCACAATGAATAAAGTATCCTTTTACAAGCTTTTGCCATGACATTTCAGCAACTGAAGGATGAGCCAGTCCAGAAGCATAAGGACAGTCGGAGGAAGGTCCAAGACCATATGCACCATCCCTAGGTAGGACAGAAGCCCAGTAACTGTGCTAACACAGTGCTTGCCAAGTTGCCAGGCATATTAGCTAGAGCACCATGTTGAGCTGATGAGGCTGGAGAGCTTTTTGCTTGCATCCCACCATCTGGGGGTGCACATACCTCCAGAGCTGTGTCTTTTCACCAAATTCGAATTGTGTGTCAAGACTGACGTGGTCTTGAATTCTTTGAACTCACTTTGGCAGAATGACTTACAAAAAGCAGAGGTTGCTTCTTGGAAGATCAGCCTGGTGGTGTTGGGTTATCATTGTGCTAAGGGGCCCAAGGTGGGATAAGGTCTGAGCATCTGCAAGTGCCAGACCTGGTCCGACGACAGCTCCATGTGATCCCCTTTGACTTCTCACCACAGTCATCCTAGGACTGTTTTCAGCTGCCTGTACAAATATTCTCTAGCTGGCCACAGGATATTCAAGATAAACTTGGGGTCGTCTAGCAAACTGAATTCAAAAGAAGTTTTCATTTTATTCTGCTGTTGAATCCTCCCTCTGCTCCTTCTCCCGCTGCCTATCCCTCTCCCCTTAGCCTAGGTCCCCACCAGTGAGGGTGGTAATGCTGCCCTGCTCCCTCCACAGTCATGGTGGCAGCAAGCAAGCTCTGCAGCTCATCTTAATGATTTTATGGACAAGATTATTATCTCCTGCATCGCTTTTGATTCTTGTTATGCAACCATATTTCGTGACTTGCTTTGCTACTGAGCCGTGCCGCACTGTGGCCTGAGGGGGTAGCATGAGAAGACTTTGGGAAACGTAGCATGATTTCTGCTCCCACCTGAGGATGGGGATGGGAGTCTGGGAAAAAGAGAACCTGTCATATTCTGTGGTTTTGAGACTGGGGACAAGGGGGAACAAAGGGGATTAGCCAAGCCCAGGACTCCGTATCCTAAGTGAGTAGGGAGCCTGAGGCAGATAGATCAGATAGAGTGTCATTATTCATGAAGACTCACAGATGTAGAATTGGAAATGAGCAGGAGTTCAAAGGGAGATATGGGTTTGTTAGTGCAGAAGCTGGGATGAAAACTGACAGTGCCACAGCAGCACGTGCAAAGCAGCCACCCCTGGGCCAGGCAGATGGGGCCTCCTTGGGCAGGGAGGGTTGTTCTCCAGGTGCTGCGAACCCTGAGTGCTGGGCTGGGGACTGGCATTTGTGAGCTTATTCCTAGTTCTGTCACACTGTTTCAGGAGATTGGGCAACTTTCTTTCCATGTGGGTAAACTGAGGCACTGAACAAGTAAAGCTGACACCCGGCAAGGGAAGTTAAGACTGTTGGTACTGTAACTTGAAGCAGCTGTAGATTACAGTAATGAAACCCACTGCAAACTAAAAACATTATAAAGGTGTGTTCTCCCAAAGCACAAAAGAGCATTATGATCCTCTTTGCATGTCAGTGAATTTCTCCAAAAACCTCCCTCCCCTTTCTTCGAGTGGTCTACCGATGATTTTGAAGCAGTCTGTGCAGCTAACCTGGTTGTTCTTCACTCATGAGAGTTCCAGGGACGGTCTTGCAGAAATCCAAGAGCAGCTCAGAAAAGAGCTGAACTGCTAGGTTAGGTACATGGAGCCAAGGGAGCTGGGAACCATCACAGGAAGCCCTCAGACCATGGAAACATTTGCAGTGCTCAAGCTCTTGCTGAGATTCTCATGCTTGAAGGCTCAGAAAACATTTGGAACAAGAAGAGAGGTTTTCTTGTTTGCTTCCTTGTGCTTAAATCCTCTCTGGACTCGACTTGTGCTCTCAGCACCTCAGTGTCGTGACAGCAGGGGGAACTCTGACAGCCACGTAGCTGCAAGGGAGAAGCTGCTTTGCACACAGGCAAGAGCACCGTCTCTCCCAAACCCTCGGTCTTTCAAATCATTTGAATGGTGGTTTGGATGTTTCTTATCCCTGAGCTCTCCGTGTCTCCCATCTCAAGTCCCTCCTTGAAGCTCCTTCCTTCTGTGCTGGAAGACCTATGCTGCCACAGGGGGAAAAATGCTGGGTTTATTAAGAGAGTGGAGATGTATCCGTGCCAGAAGGCAGCAAAGGGATGGATTCACTGTTCAGATGATCAGGGAAGAGGGGGACACTGCTCCTGAATGTATCCTGTCCAGAAGGAGCTGTTTGTTGCTCCTTCTGGCGGGGAGGAGTTCTTGGACTCTGCTGTGTGTCATACCCGTGTGGGGTTTGGGTACCAACAGGTGGGTGGGAATATGGCCAGACCACTGCCCCTTTCATCAGCTGAGGCACCCATATTTTCCATGGAAGGAAGGCAGATCAGGCTCAGCACTCTCATTGCTGAAGGAAGGTGAAGGGGGGAACATTTTGGACAAAAGCCACCATTTTCTTTTGCCATCATGGCTTCACTGCTATTGTCTGAGACACCCTTTCCATCAGGAGCAATGGCTAAACCTGTACTTTGTTGTTGCCCTGGGATAGGGTAGCTGATATGGTGCCCTATGTGGATGAGAGAAAAGGTGTCCCACATCCCAACAAATCTTCAGGAATTGATCACTGTTAACTACAACTTGCTTTTGTGGAGTTTCTCTTCCTCCGCTATCAGCCAGCTCTGAATGTATTAAAAATGTTGCTAGGCAAATAATCAGCCTTGGTTGCTGCTCTGTGTGTACATACGTACTTGAACTCTGCTCCCCGGTATCCCGTGGCCTGGGATGACTCTCCATGCTCCTTTCCACTGCCCTGGCAGCACACCACTGCCTATCTGTTCTACCCTTTATTGTTAGCAGGGCCAGGCTGAACTGTCCAGCCAGGCTCTGGTGAAGCTCCACGTCTGTGTGGCTGTGACAACCGGCTGAGATGTCAGAGTACCTTGCACCGATGACACAGGATGACACTTCGTGCTCGTTGCTGGTTCGCTCCATCAGCCGCAAGATAGCTCAAGGTTAATGTTTGCGTTGGCGCTGCGGGGCTGGTCTTCTCCGCCCTGCTCAGATTAACCCTGTATTTCCCCTGCTCTCCCAGCTGCCCTTTCAGGCTCCTTGCAGCTTCAGCGGCTATCATTGCAGTGACTTATCATCAGTGTGAACATGCCCTTTGAAACCACACAGTTAAGATGCTGTTTTATCTGACTCCTTAATCCCATGTGACAGTTCCTTTTTTTTTTTGAGTTTGTTGGACTCTTCCTTCAAGTGCCCAACTTTAGGACAGGGTTCTTCAGCTTCCTTTACTGCACGTGGAGCTTTTCCTATGCAGCTTCTGGTCTTGTCTGTGCTGAGAACGCGAGGTCTCAAAATCCTGAGAAAACAGGTAATTTATTCTGGCACTTGCAGAGCTGTCTCGGGTGGCTTCCTGCTGTCACTTCAGTCAGTGCTGTCACTCCAGCTCTACAGGAGAAAGGCCCCTGGGAGACAAGCTGGGGTTAAGAACAAAACATTGTGCCTTTGAACTTGTCTCCTCTCAGGGAATGTTTTCAGTTCTCCCACAAGAAGGACTTCTTTTCTGCCTACATTGAGTCAATGAGCTCCTGGGATGGGTTGGAGGCTGCTGTCGTTTCTCCCAATTACCAGAAATAAGTCTGACGTACAGAAGCAGAACTTGTAATAAGATCAGAAAAATAGTTATTTTGGTGCAGACTGTGATGGTTTCAGTAATATTTGCACTTTTGTATTGCTCTTATCCTTATGAAAACTTTAACTTTCCTGACTTCCCTTGTGCTGCTTGAGACCTCATTTGCCTTTTCTTGCTTTGTTTCCTCTGTGCTGCGTAAATCCTGGGGCCAAATTAAGCAGTGTCTGAACAGTAAAGAGAATCTGTGCATCCTGAACACTTTTGACAAAGATGACATGTCTTCTCATCTGTTATTAACAATTTTGCCTGGTTCAGCTGGCATAATTAGCCTTAAATTAGACACGTACCTTGCAGTGTCTAGGCT
The DNA here is from genome assembly GCA_013397915.1 of Daphoenositta chrysoptera. Lineage (NCBI taxonomy): Eukaryota > Metazoa > Chordata > Aves > Passeriformes > Daphoenositta > Daphoenositta chrysoptera. The sequence continues at coordinate 1,275,162 of VZRO01004735.1, read as the reverse complement.
GCATCTGCCTGTGGAGATAGCAGGTGGCTGCGTGGCATCCCGAGTCTCAGTGGAAGTGGCCCAGAGCAAGTGGATGCTGTGGAGCATCGCTGAGGCTCTCCCAAGCAAAGTTACGCTCAAAGGGAACTGTGCTGATGATGAGCGAAGGTGGCCGGGTCCCGGTGGTCTCCTCGCTGGCAGGGCTCTACCCTGCTGCTTCACTTGTAAAATCAGGACGACAGGAAATGTCAACCGTGAAGCAGCTGAACTTTCTGCTCTGCCCCGCGGGCCCGGGATAGGGAAGTTTGGGGATTTTGAATTTCTTTTTTCTTCCTTCCATCCCTCCTTCCTTCCTTCTCCCGAGTGGCAGGTACTCGGTGAGTTCTTCCTTCCCCGGCCGGGGCAGCCGCCCTGGGGCAGAGCGNCAGCTCCTCGCCTCGCCTCGGGCGGCGAGGGGCAGGGCCCCCACTCTGCCATGGAGAGCGGGATGCCGCTGTCGGGCGGGCAGCGGGCGCTGATCCGGGAGAGCTGGCGGCGGGTGAGCGGCAGCCCCGTGCAGCACGGCCTCGTCCTCTTCACCAGGTGAGCGGCGCGATGCGGCCACCGGCACCCGGCCCCGGCCGCCTGCCCGCCCGCACCGACGCGTGCGGGAGGGATGGACGGGCTCCGCTTCTTGGAGAGGAACGCTGCCCTGCGCTTGGCGATGGCTCCTGGCCGGCTCCCCTCCCCTGGCCTCTCTCCCCTCCCGTGGCTGGGCTCCGCGGGGAGCCGAAGCCCCTCGGCCGCCGAGCCGCAGGTGCCGTGGGGCAGCGGCGTGGGGCAGGGCTGGGCTCCGCTCCTGCTTTTCCCACCCTTCGCGAGTGCGAACTTTGCCACGAGGAGACGGAGAGTGAGAGAGAAGCGGCGGGCAGGGTTTTTGCGTTTCTGCCCACTAATCCCCTGCCTTGTCACCGCGGCTTGTGCTCGTCGAAGGGCAGTGTGTCCGCTTGGCTCTGGGGAGTGCGTGGAAGGGGCCGCCCGATCGTTCCCTGGTCAGGGAAGTGCTGTGCAGCCCCAGGCACAGCCCTGGCCGCCAGGGAGGGATTCAGTCTCAGGGCAGAGGAAATGGTGTGCCGGGTGGAATGGCTGATACCCAGCTTCTTGCCTCTCCTAAGCAGATCAATGTATCAATTATGTGAAGCGAACAAAGGAAAAATCAATGAAAAGTCGTTTTAAAAGGACAATCGGAGAGTTGATGAGCAGCTTCTGGAGCGAGTGGGATCCAAATCTCCCAGAGCAGGACCAGAGCAGTGACAACAATGTGGGGGGAGAGGGATGCAGTAGTTTAATGTGCAGGATGAGGAGACGAGAGACTATCTCGCCTGAATTACCGGTGACCTGTTATATCTACCTGGGTGGCTGCTCCTGAGTCCCATATGTGCCTGACATACACTGGCAGGGAGGATGGGGCAGGGGGTGGGGGGAGAGGAGATGGGAGCTGGTGATGGTGTCGGAGAGTGGGGCATCAGCTGAGCTTGTACATGCCCCCCTTGGTCCAGATGGCTGCTGGAGCTTGGAGGCCTTCCCTGATATGGCAGCTTTTGGGTTCAAGGGGATCAAAAAGTGGGAATGGGAAGAGTTGAGACAACAACCGAGACTTTGGGGAGAAGGGCCAGGATGGGAGGAACTCCAGAGGGCTGGGACTAGTTCTCAGGTGCCATAAACATGTATCCGAGAGCTGGGATTATGGGCTAGAGAAACAGAAAGGTTTGGAATCTGGATTGCCCCAAACTAAAACTTTTCAGAACTTTTGGATCTTTTACAGGTGGGGAGGGATCAGTAGGTGGGAAGGGAGGCAGAAGTGGGCTGTGGGTGTGCTGCTGATGGGCTGAGTGCGACTTCAAATAAAGCTGAGGAAATGGGAAAACGGGGCATTCTTTCTTGCTGTTGCAGGTTGTTTGACTTGGATCCTGACCTGCTGCCCCTTTTCCAGTACAACTGCAAGCAGTTTGCCAGCCCTCAGGAGTGCCTCTCTGCCCCTGAGTTCCTGGATCACATCAGGAAGGTGAGAGAGGGGCTGTGGCATGGCTGGAGTGCTGCCTCCATGGAGGAAGAAGCCCTTAGGCAATGATTTGGGACCTAGGTGTGTCTGACCAGGGAACGCATGGGAAGTCTCCTCCTGAGATGGTAACTGCAGGGCGTTTCTCATGCTAGCAGAAGGCCAGGACAAAGTGTCCTACAACAGTGGGGAGGGGATGACAATGCAGGTTATGGTGGCTAAGAGGCACCATGCTGATTTCCACGCCCTCATCTGAGAGTGGATTGCTTCCTGTGAAAGCTGTAAGAGTCCTTCCCCTACCATGGAGGTGCCTCAGGGAGCTCACCTCTGTCCAGATGAGGACTGGAGCCCTCTGCTTGGCCACACGCTGACCAGGAGGTGGCACAGAGCTGGGCAGTGGGCCAGGCTACCCTGGACCCACTGCTGTGGAGAGGCTGTTGGTGCAGCTGCAGAGCCAGAAGGCCCACAGCACCTCTCAGAGAGCCTCTGAGGGAGTGCTGCAGTACACATCCACCTCCCCCCAAGGCAGAGAAAGGAGCAATGCTGAGGAGAGGCTCGTGCATGCACAGAAGTACACCTGCTGCATCCAAGACCCTTTGCTGGACCCTGAAGAGCAGCCACGCTGGGGCAGAGCTCAGCCTTGGCTTGCAGATGCCTTCATAAACTGCCTGGTTCTATCTTTAAACCAGTTCAGTGCTGTGTTAGCCTGTTTTTATTCCTTTTTAAGAGGCTGTTTCAGGACTGAGGTCCTCTGATAGCTGCAAGCTTTCTGTTATTTTCCAGCTTCTCTTTATTGGCAAAGTTAAGATTACTGCCTTGAGCTGAAATAGTTTTTTGCTCTTGTTGGAGATAAATTCCCTGTTGAAATTATAGAGCACAATTCTATCACCTCTTGGCTTTGCCAAGGTAACCATGCCCTGGCTTTAATCTCTTCTTCTAATTTGGTGTGTCTGTTCCCTTCATCCTTCATTAAATCTTTTCTGTCCTGTTTCAATTTGGCTTTTAATGCTCCTGGGAGACTATGGTATGTGTTTTACCAGACCACATCAAGAGACCTGGTTGTATTCTCCACCCCATGTCTTCAAAACACCTTGGCTGATCTTAGAATAGGTGTAGTCTTACTCACAATTGCACCATTTTGGCAACTTCTAATTGGAAACTCTAGTCCTGGCAACTTCTGGGGTTCCCATGCAGTTGTCCTGGGGTCCTAGGAGCTGTAATGACTGCATCAGCTTTAGGTCTTAACCTGCAGCTGCTCTGCTGTAGGGCTGTTCACCCCCCCTGGGTAAACAGGGTAGTCAGCAGTGCTGCTTGCTATGCAACTCTGGTAGTGTCCCATGGAAGGTTGTGGTGTGTGCTGCTGCCAGCCTCACTGATGTGACACACGGATCACAGTAGAGCAAAGGAAAGCTCAGAGGGCATCTGGGCTGGGAGGGGGTCAGGCTGACAAGGGTGAAGTAGAGGGTCAAATACTTTGTTTCCTCTGGGAGGGAAGCAGAACCTTTCTGTTAATGCCGTTCTTCTTTTCTGCTCCTGCACTAGGTGATGCTGGTGATTGATGCTGCTGTGAGCCACCTGGAGAACTTGTCCTGCCTGGAAGAATATCTCTGCAACCTTGGCAAGAAGCACCAGGCAGTTGGTGTGAAGGTTGAGTCTTTCTCGGTGAGGTGTCCTCTCCTGTCCCACTGTGGCTGTGTTTGTTCACCCCTGCCTGCAGCCCTCAGCTGTCCCCATCCTTCTGGGTTCAGCTGTCTGGAGAGAAAGCTGGTGGCTCAGGACAGCCTGTCCAAGGTGCTGATACCAATGTAGTGACACTGTCCCAATGAGGGAAACCCTTGAGCTCCTCCTGTTTTCTGCCCTTGCCCAGTAAGCCCAGGCAGAAAGGACAGATGGGAGCAAGGCATTTCCACTGTTTGAAGAGGACCATAGTTTAGGACACTGCAGTCTCTCCTGTGCCACAGGGCTGCAGGCTCAGCTTTTGCCCTGGATCCCCTGCATCTAATGCTCTGGGCAAACCTCACGCCACCTGGAACAGGGGGCATCCACTTCTCTGTGTCTGCACTGGGATGGGGTTGCTGCACCTCAGCCCCTGCTTCCTCCATGGCAATAAGACCTGAGCATCTTCTATATTAAACCCTTGATTACTCCTCTCCTGCCATCAAGACAGAAATGCAGCAGGGAAGGGCAGGTTCAAGAAAAGCTTTCTAACCAACACGTGGCTCATTCCTGATATTGCTAGCTTTTGTTCTCTTCAGAGGGAGCAGGGTCCCTTTTGTTTGGGGTAGTGATCCCCACCAGCCCTGCAGTGTGGGGGTGCTTCTACATGGGGCTGCTCACAGCTCTGTGAGGAGCAGTGCCCTGTGGAGAAGCCTGAGAGGCACTGAGGCAGGGTGGGGTCTGATCCACTCTACTGACATCAGGGCATTGCTCAGCTCTGCTGCTCCACTTCTGTGCCAAGGGATAGGGCCAGCTACCTGCACCTGGGAGGCACAGAAACTGGATGTGTACCTCTCCCCTGGTGTTACATGTGCAGTGTCAGCCCTTCCTCCCTGACTTCCACTCCCCACTCATCCATGGTGAAGGCCAGAATAGGACAGGGGAAGGGGATGACGTGGGCTGGTTCTGGGCCCCCTCTGATCAGACAGGGACTGGAGGGGCCTGGTACTGTTGGTGGAAGAGGAGCAGGTGCCCTGCAAAGGGAGAAGCCAAAAAAGGTGGCAAAGTGAGACAAGAGACTGCATGTCATCCTCTGCTGCTGAACTTGACACCTCCCCGTTTGGTTTGCAGACTGTCGGCGAGTCCTTGCTGTACATGCTGGAGAAATGCCTTGGCGCTGCCTTCAGCCCAGAGGTGCAGGAAGCTTGGAGCAAGCTCTACACTGCTGTGGTGAAGGCCATGCAACGTGGCTGGGAGACCCTCCCAGAAGGGGACTAGATCCTGCCAGCCATCCCTATCCCTGACCATGCAGTGGTCCTGAGCACGGGGAGCACTCACGCCACACTCTCTGCCTCTCCCCACCTCTGTCTCTCGGTGTGCACCAGCCCATGGCTGTCTCCACACTCACACGTGCTGCGGGGCTCTCCCGTGATTCCACCCTGCTTCAACACGAGCGCGTCCCTGCCTTTGCCAAGGGCAGCAGGGTGTGTCCCTGCAGCGAGGCCTGGCAGTGCCACAGCACAGGCGTGCCACCCTGCCCCGAGGTCCCTCAGGAACACCAACACCCCTGGACCTACTCTGGTTTTTAGCTTGCTCCTCTTCCCTCCTCTTGCACCCACCCTAGTTAGGTGACAGCCGGCATAGGTCTCTTGGGCTTATTTGCCCGAAACCCTATCTGCTGTGCTTTACCTGCCAGCTCCGACACTCCTCAGTCCTCCTGCGCTGCTGCGCCTGGTTCAGCTGTGGCAGTGATGGATTTGGCTCCATCCAGGGGGAAAGGTAGCAAGAGGGCGGGGCTGGTCGCACCACGTGGCTGTCCTCAAACCTTGCAGGGAGTCTTCCCCCTCTGCCTTCATCAACACATTACTACCAGATGTTTAATCCTGGTGCTTTTTCTGCCTTGCCTCTGACCTTGATGGGATTCCTGGCTTTTCCCTGTGTCAAGTTGGCCACAACCCAGTAGGTTTCCTAGGGATGCTTGAGGCAGTGGTGTCATATTAATCCCAAGGTGAGACTGCTTTTGGCAGGGCTGGGCTGCCAGCTGAAAGGCTTTGTTTTGATTTGGCCAGTTGGCTTCACCTTAGAGCCATCTGAAATGCAGCAGCAGCAGCAGCAGCAGCAGCAGTGTTTGTTTACTGCTTTGTGTTAAGGAAAATAAAGTAAATCCAAGGAAAAGATGTCTTAAAATAAAAATGAAGGTTGCAATCATGCCATAGCAACAGCTTCCAGTAATTCTGGCTCTTGGCCAGAGGAAGCGTAGCTGGAATCTTTTTGCTGATGCTGTCAGAATCTGGAGCGCTTCCCAGCTGCTCACAGTACCCATCTGCAGAGTTCCTCACCCTCACAGGAATGAGGAGAGAGCATCTGCTAGAAGAAATCCCAGAGAATTGCTGGGAGGCAGCACCTGAGGGCTCTGGGGAGGGGGTTGAACTTGAGCACCTTGAGGAAGAGTTCATCTTTATGGGGGAGGCACTGTGGAACAAGCAGAACCATGTTTCTAGCCACCACTAGCCCCGGAGCACGGACATGGAGCAGTTATTCAGTTACAGCCAGCACCCTTTCTTTTGCTTCTTCTTCAGGACGGGAGGAGCCTGGTGTTGAGGTCTGAGATGGTCCTGCTCTGGAGACACATTCCTCCTATTCTCAGATGTCCTTCACTCTGGGGCAGGAGAAAGACTCCTGCTCAATGTAACTGAGGTCTCCTAGGCCCATGCCATGGAGGGGATGATGGGGTGCCCTCTGAGATGGGTCTCTAGTACCCTGCCACCAGGCCTGATGGTAGCCATGAGCTTCCAGCAAGCAAAGAGCCCTCCAGCTGTATTTGGGAGGCAAGCTAACAGATGTGAAACAGGCAGTGAACATCCCCATGTTCCTTGTCCTCCCCATGGGACTGTGTTGTGCCTCTGCAGCCCTGCAGTGTGGTGGTGTGTGTCCTGGCCCATGGCTCTCTCCATCAGCTGGGTCAGGTGAAGTCCTCCCCATTCTTGCACCCAGCAGTGAGGGATGGAGGAGCTGGGGCTGGGGTGAGACACTAGCTTTGATGGCATGACATGGGGCAGGAGGGTTTGGGAATGGGGATGTCCTCTTTGCAACCCTCTTGTGGGGCATCAGCCCTCAGCACCATGGGAGTGGGACACCTTCTGGCTCCGTGTGACAAGTAAGCAGCTGTGTGATGGGTGGAGTGTGGGTGTTACTGCCCAAACCATCCCTGCTCCCTCTAGCTTTCCCAGCTCCTTGACTTCTGCTCTTCTGTGCCACATTTTGTGTAACTCCCAAGAGAACTGAACTAGTCTGTGTGCCTCTTATACCCAGCTGTACTGTTTATTAAAGAACAACAGTGAGTCTTAGTCCTTTTTGATGCCTTGTGTTTATTTTAATATAAAAGGTCCAAGCAGACCAGAAAAAAAGGATGACAGAGAGGGGTTTACTGGGTTTCTTGTTGATTCTAGCTTTGGAGATACGGGTCACTGGGAGTACTTGTGTATTGCAGCTTGACTGACATGAGAAGGCATCCAGCAGCTAAAGCCTGTTGGGAGCTTTTGTGCCTGGTAATTGAGTGGGTGAGCAGTGGAGGGGCTAACAGAAACACCCTGCTACTGATTGCTCAGACCGTTCAAGTATAACAATCTCTAATGGAATTAGAATTTTAAGCAATCAGCCTAACAATCTCTTTCCTGTTGTTCAGCTGCTGCTTTTGTTTTTTGACATAGCATTGGCTCACCTGCTGCTGGTCACCTGCTGCTGGTCACCTGCAGCAGCAGAGCATGGCCTCATAGTGAAGTCCTGTGTGGCTCCATGGAGCACCCACCCTGCCAGCTGGACTGTGGAGTCATTCCAGCAGCCCTGGCCAGGGAGCAGCTGGTGAGGATGCAAGAGGTTCTCTCTTCTAGCATGTTCTAGCTTTGACATGATGGGTTTCCAGCCCTGGGAGAGTTGGGCACTTGATGCTGAAGAATGGTACCTAGAGCGAGGAAGCCAGCTCAGGGTCTGTAATAGCATCTCCCAAAGGCTGGAAATCCCAGCCCTGGCACAGGAGAGAAGGGAAAATACCTGGGAGAGCCATGCTGCTCATTTAGGATGGGCTTGTTCCACAGGGCAATGTGTTATGGACTGTGAAGGGCAGGGAGAGCAGCAGAGATCTGATTGCAAAGAAATACCCCCTTTGGGTCATTGCTAAAATAAGTTCTCCAGTTCTTCCTGGCCTCAGGGCTGGTGGTGGGAGCCCAAACCTGGCACTTCAGGGAAGGGCCAGCATGGCAGCCTCCAGCAGCACCCCCATCTTTGCCTGCACCAGCAGGGAGGTTTGCACAGCTCCCACAGAGCACCTGTCTGCTGTGGCTGCTGCCCAGTGGGGATGCTGCTGTCACTGCCTGCCACCAGCCGGCACAGTGGGACTGCATGCAGCTGCTGGGCGCTGGCTGTGAGGGATTCTGGGAGTGCGGGCTGCACCCAGGAGCGGGCTCCTGAGCGGGTTCCGAGGTGGAGGTGCAGCGTGATGGGGCTGACACCCCTCGCTAGGCCGTAATGAGCTTCCCGGTGCGAGGGCCGGGACAGCTGCGACCAGGGGCAATTGCAGCCCTTGCTCACAGCCAGAGCTCCTGCCCAGCTCCCTGGCAATGCCCTGTGTTAACTCTGGTTACCACTCATTACAAACCGTGGGGGGCCTCTGTAGGGGCATGAGATGGGGGACTGGGGTTTTAAATTTCCCGGTTTTTCACTCAAAGGGAAGCCCTCCCCACGCCTTCTGCGCTGTGCCATAAACCAGAGTGGCAGGGCTCATCCCAGGGAAGCTGTGGAGGAGCCAGCAGGAGGAACCTGCTGAAACCAGAGGCAAATCATTCAAGTAGGAATTCAGGTAAAAAGATTGTGTATTTTGGGAGGGAGGAGGGGGTAAAGAGCACTGTTTTCTCAAAATCTAGAGAAGGACTTCCAAAATGGTGTTCCCCCCCCTTCCCTGGGACCTGGTGGTGGGCAGTTCATCCTCACATGGGATGGATTCCTCCTGCCCCTGCCCCTTGCTGTGGTTCCAGAGGGGCTCCAGGCCACCATCCTGCTACCTCCAGGCAGCACCTGCACCTTTGGTGGTGTTCTGAGCCAGCTCTGCCAATGGAGTGACTACTGACAGAAGGCGGGCAAGAAAGGCACAGGACTGTCCCAGGACTGCAACCCATCCCCAGTGGAGGGATGGTGCCAAGGGCTGCGCCAGTCTATCTGATGGGACACAGCAAGGTGCTTTTCCACTCTGGAAACTTTGCTGCTTCTGCCCACTTGTTGGGGTTTGTTTTTATGGGGGTCATACTGGGCAGTCTGGAGGCAGGGATGTGCCCAAGCAGTCTCCTTGCCACTGAAGCCTCTGCAGGACATCCCCAGGCAGTGTCAAAAGCAGCCCACAGGTGGGAAAAGGTTCCAGTGGCAAGGGTACCCCCTATACTGGTGCCAGGAAAGACGCATGCGGTGACAACGCCAGGCAGCAGCTGGGTGAAGTCATTTTATTCAAGGCACGGTCATAGCAATAAATCACAAGAAGGTACAGACCTCTGGCACATTCCTACAGTGGGGCAGCCAAGGGCAATCAGACCAGCAGCCCAAGCTCCCGAGGACACGGTGCCACTAGCAGGCACTTGCTTCTACCCTCAGAGAGGCCACCAGCATCCCCATGCCCTGCCTGGGGCTGCCTCTGGAGCAGGGCAGTGAGGGGAGCAGCTGAGCTGTGGGCAGCTGCAGGGGTACCTGGGCAGGAAGCCACAAACGCCCCTCTTTTTGGGATTGGAAGGGAGTGTCTGAGCTCAAGGCTCCCCCGAGGCAACCGCTTTGTGGCTCCTGTGCCGCAGCCACTGCCCCAGCATGCAGGGGTGTAGGTGGGATGGGGGCCATGGGACTGCCAGCCGGCCGAGCTGAGACCCACCAGCCCCACAGGAATGTCCCAAGGGCCCACTTGATACTCTCACCGCTGGGCTGCCTTTTAGCCTCCCCTCCATCCCAGAGCTGGCACACTGTACCCCTCCTCCCACTGGCACTACTAATGCTGACCAGTGCCATGGCTGAGCATCTGCCTTCACACAGCAGCACTCCCCATGCCAGCAGCCCTGGTGCTGGCAGAGCTGCACTTTCCTCCCTTCCCCCCCTGCACTGCCCTGGGACGGTGGCAACTCTAGTTGCTCTGAAGCTAGCAGGAGGATCAGGGACAGGAGAATCAGCCCTGAGGCCAAAGAAGGGCTGAGTGAGGAGCCAGCATGCCCAGGTGGGCTATGGTGGGAGAGGAGCTGAGCAGGATGAGGATAAGCCCTCATCCCCAGGTGCCACCACAGCTACTCTGTATGAGCTGGAAAACTCCAGGGATGCTGTCTGGGCAGATAATGGCGCATTTACACAAACCACAGCACGACTCACACTCGAGAGGCAGTGTGGCTACTGGGGAGCATCCCACAGCTGCAGCTTGTGGACAAGGGCAGGCAGGATGTGGTAGACCAGGAGGACCTGGAAGTTGGGTCCTGCCAGCCTCCACCTGTCCCCCCTGTTCTGTTGCATTAGGACAGAGCTATGCTGGGTCCCATGGGCAGCCCCAGTGAGAGCATGAGCACGACGGGGTGCTGCCAGGGAAGAGGAGTGACAAGGAGCTGTCCTAAAAGCCATTAAACACACTTGCCTCTTCACCTCCCACTTCTCCCCAAGAGCCCAAGGGCACAGGCATAGTGCAGCAAGATGGGGGGATGGGGTGGGAGGTCGAGGAAGAGCTGGACTTGCATTTGTTGCCTGCCTTGGTGCAGGGCTGCTGGTGCTCATGTAGGGGCTCTGGTGGCCGATGTAGGGACACTCACCTCCTCCACCAAAGCACATGCATGTCAGCAGTCCCTGCTAAAATGGGAGAAGTGGGGCAGGCAGCAGCCTGCAGGCCAGCAGCAGGGGAGGCAGCGGGACAGCTGCCCAAGCAGAGGTTGGATGGGGTAAGATGGTTAGGGGCTAGGGGTGGCTGTCCCCTGCCACTGAGGACGCAGAGGACAGCGTGGTGGCAGGCACATTCATCTGGGCTGTCTGGGCTGCTTCCTCATCTCAGAGGTGCGAGGGCCTTCCTCCCCACAAGCATGGCCTCTCAGAGAGACCTTCTCCCTATACTGCTGCACCCTCTTACTCTCTCTGGGCTGGAAGAGGCAGGTGGGAACAGAGGGACACTAGGGGGCTCAGCCAGTGCAGACAGCGGGAGGGCCCATAAGAGCCTCCTGCCACTGCCCATGCAATGGGGTCTCCCCCTCACATCAGTCCTGTCATCCCGTCCCATTAGCAAGGTGGCCCCCACCAGCGCAGGGAAGGCTCCTTCCTGCCCATGGCACGCCCTCGGCTCTCAGCACAGTCTGTTCCCAGCCGGCGCCAGGGACGGTCACTGGTAGCGAGCCTGGCTCTCTATCACGGGGCCGCTCCTGTAATCGCCCTCCACTGTCTCCAGCTCTGTCTCGAAGCTCTGCAGCCCCCCATCCTCCCCGTCCTCTGCTGGCTCCAGGTGGTTGCCCATGGTGCCATAGGACTGGTGTGCTGGAGAGGCTGCTGGTGTCAGGCTCAGCTCAGGCTCCTGCAGGACAGTGGCCACGAAGAGCTGCCCCAGGGGGCAGTGGGCCATCAGGACCCAGGGGAGCCAGAGCAGGTGGCCGCAGCAGGGCTGGGGAGGGGTACTCACATTGGAGTTAGGGGTGGAGGAAACGCTGCTCCGCTCCACGTCATTGAAGGTGCCCTCAGACTGGTCAGACATCTGAGGAGAAGGCGGCCATGAGGAAATTATGGTTTGGGGGACCAGCTTTGGCTGGGGACAGCCAGGTGCTGTCAGACTCCCCATGGCAAGAGAGAAGGGGATGCAGTGGGGTGAAGGAACAGAGTGGGTGGGTGGCTGTGCTCACCTGGTAGCTGGAGGGTTTCCGCGGCTGCAGCTTCTTCAGACAGAGGCCAAAGAAGGAGAAGACGATGCAGGAGAGGAGGACCACAAAGGTGAAGAGGGTGACAGGCCGGGTGGGACCTAGAGCACAGAGACACTGGGGCAGCACATAAGCCTCCAAGAACCTGCTGCATGTCCAGCTGAGCCCCAGGCTGGTGCCTGCTCTGGGTTTTGCAAGCTCTCAACCCCCTTCCCAAAACACGAGCTGACACCTCTTTCATCTGCCAGGTCTTCACAACACCTTACCCCTTACCACCCTCCATGCTATGCCTAACTCAAGGGTGACACCAGTGGCTTGTCACCGCCAAGCATCAACACGACCCTCAGCAGTGGCAGGACGCAGCCCCAGGCTCTCCCTACCGAGGCGCAGGACGGAGAAGAAGAGCAGCCAGAACATGCAGAGGATGGGGGCCACCACCACCTGGCTGATGGCGGCGACGTGGAGGCGCTGGTTCAGTTTGGTGGGGATGTACACGTAGTAAATGTTGTACCGGTCAACCATGTGCTTGAGCAGCATGTAGAGCAACCCTGGTGGGACAAGAGGAGCCATTTGGGAGGAGGGCAATGGGGACAGCCAGGACACATGGGCCTGGGGATGATGCCCAAGGGTGCCCTCCTGTACCATGCAGGAAGCCTGCGCTCCCATGCTGCTGCTGGCAGCTGGGACTGGCTGTTCTTGGCATGGCTGGGACCATGGGCATGGGATCATACTCACCAAAGGGGACAATGATGGGGCAGGTGATGCTGTAGGTCATGACAACAGAGAAGATACAGCAGGTCCAGGCGTACTCTAGTCCAAACTGGAACTGGTAAGCTTGGCTCTGGGGCACAACCAACAGTGTCATTGCCGCCTCTGTCACTGCAAAGGCTGTGCTTGCCTTTGCACCCTGGCCCACAGGACTGCCTCACCCCCACTAACCCCCAAGGGGTCTGCAGAAGTCCCCACAAGCATCCCCACAAAACCACGACAGCCTGAGTTTCCAGTGGGTGCATCTCTGCTGTGCTGGGGGTCACGTAGGCTCACAGGTGACCAGAGCCACATACCCGTTTGACGTGGAGCCGCTCGGGCTCAGACTTGGCAAAGCAGAGGCGAGCAGTGTAGACGAGGAGGCCCGGGATGCGCAGCAGCTCCATGGCTGTCCCAATCAGGCTGGAGGTGACTACGTAGTTGACAAAGAAAGCGCCGTTGTCTGGGAGGAAAACGCACCTGCCCCAGGGACAGAGAGAGGTGAGACAGTGAGAGGATGCTCAGGCAGGAGCTGTAAGAGCTGCTGGCACCAACAGCAGGTGCTCCTGCTTGCCTGGGAACTTTGGGAGCTTCCTGCTACTCACTGGAACTTGACTTCAGCCTCATCCAGAAAGTGGGTGTCGAAGAGCCAGCGGAAAAACAGGTCCAGGCTGGAGGGGAGAGAAGAGGAACAGCTCAGAAAGAGGGGGAGCTATGTGAGAGACACCCAGAAGACATGTGCTTTCCCCTGCCCTGAGCAGGCAAGACCCTCTAGACCCTACACTGCTGGAGCAGCCCCCTCTGCCACACAAGACCACCGTGGAGTGTGTGCTTGCCTCCCAGATGGCCAGGATTGCTGTAGGTGGGGTTATGCAGATACCTGACCAGGTCCTTTTAGGGTCTGCTGAACCCAAGCAGAAGCTGATCACTACCACCAGCCCCCTTGGGTCAGCTGTGGCAGCTTGGTAAACTGCTCTGCTCTACTCCTCTGAAGGGAAGGTTTTTGTCTGTGACCATCTGTGAGTGGCTCAGTACTGCTAAACAATGTTTTCCTCCCCAGAGACTGCTGTGTTTCAGTGGTAGTGAGACCTTAGCCCTTTGGGGCTCGTTTGCCAGGGCGAGGGGCCTGGGTGTGATCCTGGCAGCTCGTGAGCAGGGAGAGCAGCATGGCAGGGTGGTCCGTACCTGCTCAGACCCAGCGAGGGCAGGATGATAACCATGAACACCAGGAAGAAGAAGCACTTGTGCATGGTGATCTGATTTTCACTTGACCTGCAGAGAGGGAAGACAAGGAAAGAACACTGCACCTTTTTTGGAAAGAGCAGCAGGTGGGATGAGGGGCTGGGCTTTTCACCAAGGAGTTACTCCCAGCCTCACAAAGCTGTATGCATTTCATCTGTGCATCCACTGGGGCATTGCAAAGTCTCTCCCAGGCCAGGGTGTGTCACCATGAGGAATCTGCTGTAATGAAAGCTCTCGTACACCCAGCCTCTCACCTCCTTCATCCATGCCCTCTCCTGCCATCCCTGCTGGTACAGACACCCAATAAGAGGCAGATGGGTGTCTAGTGTGAGTTCATGACCTCCCATTTCCCCCAGAAAAAGGAAGGGAGGTGATGACAAAGCTCCTGCAAGGACTTATGAGACCAGGCACAGGGGCTGGGGCTGATGAAGGGTCAAGATAGAGAGAGCACATTGTAGGAGCTGGGCAGTTTCCTCTACTTTAAGCATTCTGAACGCATACTTCTGCCTTGGAGGGCTGGGAGCATGCCTGGGATGACCCTGCTGCTGCCAGTCCACCATCACACCATCCCTCTCACAGATTTCTTCAGATCCATCTTAAAATCACCTGACTTTGTCAGTAGCCTGAAAGTGTTCAGGACTATGGGAAGAAAATGGCTTCTTTCTATGGAGAGAAACACCCAGAGGCTCTGCTCCACTGTGGGGGTCTGCTGCTCACTGCCTGTCTCCCTGCAGGGTGGGCTCCCCTTCCACTGCAGTTCCTCCCACCTGTGGCAGCCCTGGGGACTGTGGGGCCAGCCCCATTACCTCGTCCAGTGAGACTCGAAGAATGCGGAGTAGTAGACAAGGAAGGGCAAGAAGACGGAGAAGGCCCAGAGCAGCAGCGTGGGGAAAAACTGGGTGATGATGGGGTTCTGCAGGAAGAGAGATGCCAGACACACCCTCAGCAACCCACCAGAGCACAGCCATGCCGGAGATAGCACATGGTGGTGCAGCAGGTGGGCTGGGGCACGCCCTCCCTGAGCAGGGGCATTTGTTTACGGAGATAAGAACTTGAGGCCAGCCAAAGGCACCACAGCCATGTTCCGAGACCCAGTGCCCACCCAAAAGCTCACAGGTCAACGAGTAAGGAGATGTGCTGCTGGCAGCTCCTAACATCTCCTGAGCTCTTTCCAGACCTTTCTTCCTGAGTGGACAGCAGCCTGCCTGCCTCCATGGACACCAGCACCAAAGCTCAGGTTTGCATAGCTGCCCCAGGGCTCTGCCACTGGAAACACAAGCAGAAGGGGATGGATAGCAAGCACAGACATGACCTCATCAATGACCTTTTTTCTCATCAATGCCCATCCTAGTGATGGCTCCTCTTCTTGGGCCAGTGTAGATCTTGTACGCTCTCCCTGTCACAGACAAGCCTGGAAATGATGACCTTTTAAGAAAATTGGCATGGGTTAGGGACTACCTTGAGGCTCTCCACAGGGTGTGTAACATTGAACATGTCCATCGTGTTGACAATGATGGCTGGTGTAGTGAGGAAGAAGAGGAGGACGAACAGGCAGATATTAAGCAGGATGAATCGCACCCACCAGGATGTGCCACGGACTGATAAATTCTCCCTGTAAGAGGAAAACACAGCTTGGACACGATGAAGAGGAAAAGCCATGTGTCCTGGGCCTCCCAGCACAGCTTAGCAAAGCTTTGCCTCCTGCTATCTGCACCGGCCATCCCGGCAGCCATTGTTGTGAGCTTGCCCTCTTCCTCTCCCTGCGCTGCTTTGCTGTCACATGCAGAGCCCCCTGGACCAGAGAACAGCCACAGCAGAGGTCCACACCACCAGGAGACTTTGGAATCAGGTTGTAGAAATGGGAGTCTGGTGATCACACCCAATCTCAGCTGGCTGAGCCCTGCCACCCTTGGGGTGATCACCCCAATCACCTCTGCTGACTTCTGCTATGGCAATGGGAGGCATTTGCAGCCCTTGTCACTCTGGGAAAGTGTCCTACAGATAGAGACACAGTTTCCCTACAGCTACATGGGCTCCTTATAGCTATGGGCATGAGCTTCCCCATGTCTGCTTGTTCCCCGTTCCCCCCTCCCTTCTGCCGTGGGGGTTCACCAGATGATATCGCTGGGTGCAGGGGCATAGCAAACACCCCAGTGGTGTGACTTGACCACGGTGGTGACAGAGGACTGCTGGGGGTGCTTGCGGCAGTGGATGTGGCTGTAGTCCTTCAAAATCCTGCAGGAAGAAGGAGCCAGGGGTCAGGTCTCACTTCTTGTGAGACCCTTCCCACAGCCCTAACAGGGCAGCCAACTCTGCAGATGGCAGAGGCATAGAGGAGACCGACCCATTGCCTGGCTTTGGCTGGAAAAGCTGGCAAGGTGCCCCAGTTCCCTGGTGGTGGTGGCCAACAGGCTGGGGGACATGCCCATGGCCGTTGCATGAGGGGCACTCACACAGCTGTCATCCGCTCGTCCTGGAAGGTGACGAAGGCCATGTCAAGCCGCTTGAGCGTGATGCGGTTGCGCTCCGCATTGAACTCATCTGTGAGCTTCTCCTCCAGCTCCCCGTAGTACTGCTCAGCATCCACCTGCGGGAGCAGCCAGGGCTGTGCCGCATGCTGGGCTGGGGCAGGGCAAGCTGCCACGCTCTGCCTTGCCCATGGTGCAGGTGTGCTGCCTGCAGCCCTGTTCACACCCTCCTACCTCATCAAAGCCACAGAAACGGCAGCAGAAGATGCGGGCGCAGGGGTGAGTTTTGATCATGATCTTCCCCTCTTTCTGTGCCTTGGTGGTGAAGTAAAGCCGCCCCTTCATTGCTTTGCGCCTGCCAGGAAGCCAGTAGGGGCGAAGGTCATTTGGGGAGCATCAGACATACAAACAGAAACCAGACTGGGTGCCTGGATGTGGTGGGCAGGAGCAGTACACCCACCCACAGAAGCAACACGGACGTGCACGCACTCACCTCTCCGCATCCAGCTTCATCAGCTTGCGCACGTCGAAGCAGAACTGGACATTGGTGACGGTGCAGCTGGGATAAGCCTCACTGCAAGCACAGGGACATGGTGGCACCAGGAGCCAGGGGATGGGGACAGTCCCTGCCACCTGCCTGCCACTCACCCAGCAAGGCTGTGACACACGGCTACTCACTGGAAATGCTTGATGATAAGGGAAGGGTCTGTGATCTCCTTGGGGATGTGGGTAACCATCAGTGTCCGGGCGACCTGGGGGATGAGAAGAGGCAGAGAAGTCTGCAGGATGGATCTGCAGGATCTGCAGGGATCTGGAGGGCATATCACTGCCACCCTGTTCATCCAGCAGTGAGCTGGGGCACCGACTGCCACCCCAGAGGCTAGTCAGCACAGACCTCCTCAATGTCCAGTCCCAAACCCTGGGGGCATAGCCAGACACTGCCATACCCCAGACAGATGGATACAGCAGAGCTTCAGTCTCAAGAGACAAGACAAAAAGAGAGACATTTGCCTCCAGGCTGTCACTTGATCTAGAAGCTAGTGAAAATCAGCCATATCTCTCCCTGCCAGCCCAGTTCCAGGCTGTTCCTAAAGCCCTCTGTACCTACTGGGACCAGAAACTGTGCAAAGCAAGAAGTCATCCATAAGCACTAACCAAGGCAGGGTTGGAGGAGGGGTGGTTTCTCACCTTCTCGTTCTCTCTGTATTCCAGGTGGACAGAGTGGTGAGCCATGCAAAGGATGGTGAGGATAAAATAGATGAGGGCGAAGATGCTGTGCAGCCACAGGAGACGGTCTCTGGAAGAGAGGAAGAGGGGATCAATGAGCACTGTGGTGAGCATGTGGCACGGGGAACAGCATGGCACTCAGCATCTCACCCATGGCCACTCCTTCCACCCAGCAGGACCTCCCTGTGCCAGCTGTCAGACACCCACCCCAGGAACTAGAGGGGCAGCAGCCATGGTGTTGACTGAGATACTACAGAAATGAGGCCATGCAGCAACCCCAAGAGTGCTTCTGCCAGCAGTGGGGTGAAACGAGCACTGCCATTGTGTTGGCTGCCCTGACTGTGCTCATGTGTAGTACAGAGAGACACAGGGCCATTGTGAGTGGTGTGCTGCTCACATGGACCTGTCCCCGTCCCCAGCACAGAGCTGTGGTAAGTTCTGTGCCTTGGTGCACCCAGCAGTGCCCACCACAGCGGCAGCACACACAGCCCCCCTGCCCCCAACCTACTGAGTTGGGATGTTGGCGATGGTTGTCCGGCCAAAGTGGGTGGGATTGTGTCCTGCAGAGGAAGAGGAGAAGCAGAAGGTTAAGGGAAGCCAGGGCAGTGTGCATGTCCCTGTTGCAGTTATTGGCTCTGGTCTTTGCTCCCTTCTTTTCCATCTCCCAGGTCCCCACTAAGTTCCCACTGCCCTGAATTTCCCAGCCTCTTATGTTCCTCTGTCCCACAGCTGATGGTGGGCTACTGCTCACATGGGGGCTTCTGAGAGAGGGGTTTTGTTGCCTTCTGTCCCAGAGGCACAGTGCTTGCCCAAAGGCCTGGAAGCTTGCATTGGCATTCCTGAGTCATCCTGTGACTAGGGAAGCACCTACCCAGGAGGTCCCCTGAGAAGTTGACAGGCAGGATGACAGCCACGGAGAGCACGCAAACCAGCATCAGCAGGACCAGGAGGTGCCGCTGGAAGGAGAGGTAGGTGGTGGCATCGATCCCACACTTGCTCTGAATCTCCTCGTCCCTGGAGAGAGGCAGGTGGGGGTGAGTGCTGCTGGTTCCTCCCCACCACCTCCCGCCATGGGGACACTGGCTTGCTCCAGTCTCTCAAAACCCACACCAACTCATGACATCATGACTGTGGCACAGAGGATTTGAGCACAGAGGGAATGAGGGACCCAAGCAGCCTTCCAGCTGCCATCTCATTACAGGACTGGTTCCTATCAGGAGATGTTGAAGCCCTTTTCTTTGGGATAGGATCTAGGGGCCAGGAGGAAATGCAGGGGTGAGCTCTCTGCTCTCTCTCCTCAGAATGGATGTTTTAAGAGGGCTCTCCTCTGCTGCTGGTCCCAGCAGCTGCGGGTGATGGGCCAACACCTGTGGGCACCAGCTCCCCAGGGGTGGGCAGTGGTGGGGCATGACCATAATGCCAAAGACACACACTTACTTCATCTGGTAGATAGAAAGGAGCCAGGAACAGAATCCCTAGAAGAAGGGAAAAAAAGAGTCAGGATGAGACAAGGGCAACCATCCCCACCTCCCCAACGAGGGGCTGGGTCACAACATATGCTGGGGACACATGCAGAGATGGTGCAGTGCCTACGGCCAGGGTGCTGAGCAAATGGAAGCAGTGCCCAAGGCAGCTCAGCAATCCTCAGCCCAGTGGCAAAGGCAGCTGCCTCTGGAGAAGCAAGGAAAACACATCCAAAGAACTGGTGTGAAGCTGAGCACAACCTCTCTTCCAAGTGGCAAAAGCCCTGAGGGACCATGCGACCTTCCTGAAAGTGGTGATAAGAGAATTCCTGTGAGGGGGAACAAGGTGTATGCTAGGGCAGGAGTATAAAGGGACAGGGAAGTCTCTCTCCAAACATCAACCAACCTGATAGCTGTCAGGTGCATATTTTTGGCTGCAGAAGGATTTGCAGAGGAAGCTGAGGTCAAGCATTAACCCACTGTTTCAGGGGTGACTTGCTGGACCTCAGCTTCCTCTGAATATTAAGGAGCATCACTGTAACAGGCTCCTGCTTCCAGAGCTCCCTCCTCTTCCCCCTCCCTGGCAGCCCCTAACATTCAATGCACTTTTTAGACCACTCTTAAGTGCTGAGGTGGCACTGCTGTAGAGTGCTACAGGACAGCCCAAGTTCTTGTGTACTAGCTTATTCCCTGTCACTGTGTATGCACAGGGGTTTTCTCCCCTATGTACTATTTTACATTGTACTAACACCAGACATCATGCAAGTTCAAAGACCCTCTGCAGTTCTCCAGGTCATGGCTGTGCCAAATAGCACTCACCCATCTGGCCTCTTCACCACTTTCTGGAGGTTATATGGAATAATAGAATCATGAGGTTAGAAAAGGCCCCTAAATCCTTAACCATTAACTGAGCAGTGCCTAGTCCACCACTAAATCATGTCCCTAAGTGCCACATCTACATACACTTTAAATACCTCTAGGAATGGTGATTCTATCACTTCCCTGGGCAGCCTGCTTCAATGCCTGACCACCCTTTCAGCAAAGAACTTTTTCCTAATATCCAATATATTCCAATAACATGCTCTGCTACAACTTGAAGCCGTTTAGTCGTGTGTCTTGTTACCTGGGAGAATACACTGACCCCTACCTCACTACAGCCTCCTTTCAGGTAGTTGCAGAGAGCAATAAGGTCTTCCCTGAGCCTCCTTTCCCTCTGGCTAAACAACTCCAGCTCCCTCAGCTGCTCCTCATAAGGCTTGTGCTCCAGAGCCTTCACCAGCTCTGTTTATGCTGACCTTGGATAGGAAGGACACTAAGCAGCTCCCCAGGGGATTCCTTTACTCTTCCCTGTGAGAGCTGGCATTTCCTTCCTCCTCTCCATCCCTTGATTTTATTCATGCCTGGACATTCCTCCTACCATACAGCTCAGCTTTGTCTGATTGAAAGCCACAGGAGGCTTTGGAGGTGCAGGCATACCCACATCCCCAACAGCTCCAGAGGGGCCAGACACTCCCTTATCACAGCCCAGAGGGTTCCCCTCCTATGTCCTACTACAGGGCTCTGCTCCAGACAACCACATCTAGGAGGCTGAGCAGACCCCAAGCTCTCTGGGCTGTAATTTCTCAAGTTGTCCAGAAACCCTCTTGAAAAAACAGCATTTATCAGCTGATTCCACATTCTCAAGGATTCCCACATGCAGGAGAGAGGTTGCACACTCCAGTCAGTAGCCTGGCTTTTCATCTCAGGGTGAGTGAGAAGTCCTGTGCCTGCTCCTTGGAATTTCTGGTGGCAATAGAAATTTGTCAGGCTGCTTTCATTGCAAACTCGTCCTCCAACCTCGCTGCTGGAGGGGTGTTCTAGTGCATCCCCACAGAGAAGGACTCCTGGGCACAAACTGGTCAATCTTCTCCTCACTGATAAAGGTACCAAAACCTCATTTAGCTCTCCAGCAACATTTTTGCCTTCTCCAGAGAATAGTTTCTATCTTCAATATCTAACAGCACTATAAACCCACTGGCAGGTTTCCTGTTCCTCATGTGTGAAGAAAAATCCAGTACTTCTTTGCATCAGTCTTCACTGACAAGACCAGTCCTCAGGAATCTCTCACCCAGGAGATCAGGATAAAGGAATGTCAGAAGACAGACTCTCCCCTGGTGAAGGAGGACTGAGTTAGAAAACACCTAGGCAGACCTGACATCCCCAAGTCCATGGGCCCTGACAGGATGCATCCACGACTGCTGAAAGAGCTGGCGGATGCCACAGAGAGGCAGCTCATGACCATCTTTGAAAGGTCCTGGTGATCAGGAGGGGTGCCTGAGGACTGGAAGAAAGCACCATGCACTGGAACAGATTGCCCAGAGAGGTTGTGGAGTCTCCTTCACTGGAGATATTCAAGATACAATCCTGTGCCATGTGCTCTAGGATGACTCTGCTTGAGCAAGGAGGTTGGACCAGATGACCCACTTTGGTCCCTTTCAACTCTACCCATTCTGTGATTTTGTGATTCTGGGCTTTTTATGCTCTCTGCAAATTTCTCCTCAAAACTGCTCTTCTCCCCTCTTAGTGTATTTTACATCTAACCTGGCAGAGTTGAGATTTTCCTCATTTGTGAACAGTTTGACTTTTTAAAGGATGTCTTATTACTTCTAATAATCTCCTTTAATCTGCTTTTTAGTGTGCTGGCTTTTTCCCTGCAGTCTTTCTCACTTATTTTTTTATAAGCAATATACATTTGCCTAGAGCATCTGGTACAGACCCTTTAAACTGGCCTCCTGCCACCTGCAAGGATTTTGCTTCTTTTGCTTCTTTCCTGCCTAGATTTTTAAGTAAGTCATGACATTTTTTCATAGTTGTACCAGTGACTGATTTTTGAGCTTTTGCTGCCAAAAAAGAAAGAGGCAGCAAAATGTGTCTGTCTGTGTTTGTTTCCAGCAAAGCCCGGTGTGGTAGAGAGAAACAAAAGATTGCTTTAAATCCCACCATGCTGGCAGAGGAGGAAATGTGGTGTGGGAGACTTAGTCCTGAGGGGTGGGAAAGATCCTGGCAGGCATGCAGCAAGGCTCTGGCCATGCATCCAGCTAGATCCCCACAGCTGCAAGGACAGCCATGCAGCTGTGAGACGCCTGCCCTGACAGGAGCATCCCCTCCAAACCACCATTCAAAATACATGCCTCAAAGAATCTAGGACAAAAAACCTCCAAATTCCCCACTGCTAAAGGGTGTTAAGCAGAAGATTTAATTTCTCCCATTTAACTTCTGATCTGGGTTTCTGATGAAGAACAGGACAGGCTGGGCCGGGACAAGCCCAGCCCAGGATCCCACTGCCACAGCCACTGGCACTCACCACATCCTTGTTGTCAGCATCCAGAGGGCTGCTCTCTGATGGGGACTTCTCCTTCTCACTCTGCTCTCCATAGAAAAGCGACGTCAGGCTTTGCAGTGAGGGGAGGAGTGGAGGGGTGTGGCAGAAGAGAAGCAGCAGACAGAGAGGATAAGCACCCTTGGAGAAATCTCTCCAAGGACAGCAGCCCAGGAAATGCCCCCCCTCGCCCCCTGCATCCTACACCGGAGCTGGAACAGTGATTACTGCTGGGCTTGGGATAGAGGGGTTGCATCTTGCTGCCTCTGCACCAAGTCTCTCTGGCTTCTCTGTGGCCCTGACCCATGATGGGCTCATGGAAATGTAGCCTTAGCTCCATTACAAGGGACTGTTGAACCAGGTATTTTCTATTCCACTGTTTTCAGATGTCTCAAATGGTTTTACAGTAAAAAGGAATGTAATCAGAGCTTGCATTTTAAGTCTTGACTGCCCTTTGATCTCACTGGTGAAGGGAAAACATCACATATTCATTGCCAGACTCAGCTCTAGATTCAGAGGCCAAGAGGAGCTAGAGAGGGCAGAAGGCAAGAGAGGGACTTTAACAGAGCTTGCTCTTGTGGGCTGCCCAGCCTTGCACTGACCCCGCCTGTGTGCACCTGCAAAGAAAGATGCTTTGTTGCCCAAGGTGAGCTGTGCTCTGGCAGGCAGGCTGTCGTGGGCAGCACAGTCCACCTGGAAATATAGTCTGGGCTCTACTTTTACCAGGACACTGCTTGTTTTTGTGGAATTCTGCACCTAGCCCAAATGATGGGCCAGGCAAGTTGCTGTGGTGACATGAGGAACAGTGTTATTGCTGTGTGTCTCCCCCAGCCCCCTCCACCTGCTCATCCCAAGAGAGTGGCAGGAGAAGAGGCAGTGGCGCAGTCCCCACTCAAAAGCAGCTCTCGGGCCTTTGTCCTTCCCAGAACAGAGCCCTCAATGGCACCGAGAGCACTGTCACCAAATGCTACAGGGAATGAAAGCTGGCCTGGGCTTTCCGCCTTCCTGCCACAGATGGTGGCTGTGTCTCCATGGGAAAGGGGGGCACCAGGCCATTCCCAGTGGGAAGGAGAGACAGGAGCATGTGCTGAACTTCTGTGTGTGTCACCCTGCAGTGCTGGCCTTCCTTCCAGCCCTCTTGAAGAGAATGGAGCTATCACCTGCAGCAGCTTTGCATCCTCCTCACCTATCATTGTCCATCAGCAGTGCCAGGCGCCCATAGTCCCAAGCTGCTTTCCGAAGACATGAGAAGACCAGAAGGAGAAGCTGGAAGAAGAAGAAAGGGAAATGTTTTGCTGCAGGGGATCTTCTCATACCCCTCCTTTCTGCTTTCTCACTCATGAGCCCAAGCTCGTGCAAAACTCTTGCACCAAACTGTTCCTGCTCCATGATCTCACCACTGCTGCCCAAGTACCCTTTGCTGCCCACCATGATGAGGGCAAAGCCCTTGGACTTCGGCACTCATCCCTGTTCCCCAGTCAGCCAGGGGCACCGGTGCACAGGCTGCACTTCTGTGTGGCTGTCAGTGCACGTGGGGGCTGCAGAGCCCATGGAAATGGCACCCTGCAGGCCCTCACCAGCCAGAGGGTGAAGTTGATGGCGAGCACGGTGGGCACGCCGCCGAAGGGCAGCCCCTCCAGGACGGTGCTGCGGGAGCGGGCGCTGAAGCACTGCTCCTCCGTGCTGTTCCCTGGTGCGTCCAGGAAGATGAGCACATCCAGCGAGGTCAGGCCAGCACCCGATGGTGCTGGCTCCATCGAGTACACGCCCTCCATCAGTGCTGGTGTGGGGTCTCACCCTGCAAGACAGAGGCGGGGGTGTGGATGGAGAAGCCTTTGCTTCTTTGCATGGCTCTTCCAGGTCTCTTCCATCAAGGTCTGAGGAACTCACTAAGGGTAGGGAGGGGAGAGGATTGGCTGGTGACCTTGGAGCTTCCCCAGTCCCAGTCTCTCTCAGGGAGAGGTTGTTGGATACAAGGCAGAGGGTGTTGCTGAAGAAATCTCACAGCTATTTCCTGCCCTTTCCCCACCCCATTAAACCCCATGCTATTTGGTTGTCTCTGTCATACCTGAGACAGGACAGGTCTCTCACCACCTCTGTCCCTCAGTCCTGGAAGCCAGGTTGAGTCATGGCCACCCTGGTGTGGTCAGCAGGCAGGAATGAGAAGCCGAACCATTTGTTTGAATTTCTGAAAAAAACAGCAATGATAATATTCACAACAGGGCTGCAGAGGCTTCTCTCCCCACAGCCAGGTACCTACTGCCTATGGAATATCCCTAAGCCTGCTGTCCTCCTCCAGCACCACGGTCTGTGTGACTCAGGGGTTATAGGACTTCCCTTTCATCTTTCCACCTAAGCAGAATTGCTCTTTCTGAGATATCTTGATCTCTTCAGAAGAGTCAGCTTCTCAAAACCCTAAATGCCGGGCTTCCTGCCACCTTCCCCAGGGGCTGATAGCATAGGTTACAGTCTTCACTGGCAGGAGACACTTAAAGGCCATTAATGGCCACGACTGCAGCTTGTTTCCAAAACCTTTCCTACCACCATGCTTTCGATAGGAGAGGATCGTCTCCAAACCTGCAGTGCCTCGAGCCCCTGGGAATGAGCACCCTACAGCATGGTTGTTACTCATGGGACAGTGTCAAACAGCTGCTGCACTCACCATACAAAGATGAGGAGAGGGAACCCTCAACACCTTCAGCCAGCTGCTTCTGGTGCCTGGAGAGCTGCATGGCCTTCAGAGAAGAACAGCTATGTCTGTGGTGAGACCATCGAGTCTGGAGGCCTTGAGCAGTCAAATAAAATTTTGAAGCTGGCCCGGCCCTGAGCAAGGGCTTTTATCAGATGACCTTCAAGGGGGCCCTTCCAACCACACTGATTCTACATCCCTATTCTCAGGAACCTGTGCTCCTGACAAGACCATTTTCAGGCCTGTCTGAAGTTTATAAGGAGCTATATAAGTGCCTTACCCTGCAGACATGATGGGCACAGTATATTGTGGTCAGTATATTGTGACCAGTGCAAAGGCTATGTGAAAACTCAAGAGTGGTTTATAACATACTCCTGTGAGCTTTGCATTCAAGCCACTGGGCATTCATTCTTCTCCTTGCTTTTTATCTATATTCCAGCCACAACTGAGACCCTGCTATGGCCCCTGCAGTTACCCAGCACCGGGTGATCCTTGCTAGAGGACGCTCAAAGCCCACATGAACAGGATGGAGAAAGAAAAGCAGGACCCATAGTTTAATTAAGCAGTGGAGGAGAATGCAAACAAAGACCTCCAGAGATGTGGAGATGTAAAGTGCTTATGGCAGTTTTTGCCACCAAGACCAAACAGGAAACCTAATCTTCATCAGGAAACCTTTCTTCAACACCAAAGGAAACCTAATTGAGAGGTCCTTGGGGAGCACAGAGACAGAACACAGAAAATGACTTGGCTTAGAAAGCGGATATTCCTAAGTTCTACACAGACTTGCTTTTGTTAGGAAACATTTACTTGTGCTGTGTCAGTGTGACAGATGGGGGACTACAGCTGCACCTGATTTTATATGCATGGCTGTGGCCTCAGCCTCTCTCTCTTAGACCTTGCAGTTTGCTGCTTGAAGAGTCCTGTCCTGAAGTTCACAAGGAGAAGGAGATTAGTCCTGTCCTAAAGTTCACGAAGACCCCAGACACCCCCATCCCACAGCTGACCAGAATGCGCAGGGCAAGGCTGCTGCTGCAGGAGCTGACATATGTCACATGCCTGAGAGACTGACTCTCTCTGACCTCCTCATCCAGGGAAAGAATAAGCTGAAGGGGGGGGGAGGTTTTCAAACACAGGAGTTGACAAAAGAAAAAAAAAAAGAGGAAATTAAAAAAAAAAGAAAAGAAAAAAGGTCTGACAGCCTAGCCACTGAGAATTCCCAAGGGATTCTCAACCCAAGCTCTCCAGAGGGTTGAAGAATTTAAGAACTACTCTTGGTGCTTGCAAATTCCAAATTAAACAGAAAAAAAAGATGGTGACTTGCTATTTTCATTTCTAAAGCATAAATTCCATCCCAAAGAAAAATCTTCACTGGAAGCCTAAGAGTGGCTGTGATGACTGGACCAAGGCTATGAGCCCAGAACAGCCTGAGTCTCATCCCACTGCAGTATTAGGTTGGCACCTGACTGCCTGCATAGATGCCTTGAAGGGATGTCAGAAGCTGCTGAGCTACAGGCACCACGTTCCCCAGGACATGCAGACACATGGCAGTCCCTCTTTCTGTGCAGACGGTGCAATGTCACCTGAGCCATGGGCTTCAGCGTCTGCTACAGACCTGCCCATGCTGCATCTTCAGCTCTCCTCAGAGGTCCCTATCCATATACACATCCATCTGTCCAGTCTGTGGCTTCTGAAGACATCACTGCCCAAGCTAGGACAGCTGAACATTAGTGAGACTCTCAAAAGAACTGCCAGGTCACTTGAGATATGCTGATACTTCTCTGAAGGGCATCCCAGTAGACTTGGGGCTGATATTGCAGCCAGGTGTGGAGCACTGGATGGGCTGGCACAGTTTCCCTGTAGAGCCCTCAGTCACAGCCTGCCTGCCACAGCTGGGAGTCCTGTACTTCAAGGGCCAGCACGGACCCATCAGGATAATGACCCCTGACAAGGGACCTCCAGAGGAGACCTGTAAGGAGTCAGGGGGCTACTCTGGCAAGCAGCAGCTGTTTGCCCTGGCTTACCTGCCTCCTGCTTGCCATCAGGCAACCAACCTGGGCCACTAGGACCTCCAGCCAGGTCTGTTCTTTGCTACGGAAATGCTCTCAATCTGTTCCCCACCATGTGCATGTCTCCCTCTCTCCCCTCCTCCTGTAAGCAGCAGAGCCATTGCCATCTGGCATTTTCAGCTGCTAAATAATTCACTGCCTTTTTGTTAACAAGGAGAGTGTGTCTCTGACCGAGGGAGCTGTTAGACCATCAGCAAATAAACAAGGAGACTCTTAGCAACCTCCAAGTTCCTTCTCAGTCACCACCACTCCATTACCCAGCAGTAAGATCCTGCAGCTTGTTTCTAGGCACCGGCTTCACGCTCGTAGGAGGAACATCCTGTTGGAGGATGGCAGGGTGAGAGGGATTTTCACAGGAATCTGTACAAGTTGTGTTTCTCTATCAAGAGCTTGTTGCTATCCCCTTCTCTCTCATATCAGATATTTTGCTCCTGGTGGCCAAAAGCAATGGGTTCCTCCTGGAGATGGTGCTAATATCTCCTGCTCCCAGCTCTCCTGCCCAGAAACCTCCCAAAAGTAAGCCTTCGCCCTTCCACCCCAACCAGCTCATTTCTCTCCACACAGCACTGCCAGTACAATGCCAGACTGCACGGAGAAATTTCAGGAGCAGAAGATACTTGAAGACCCAGTCCAGCTCTGTCCCCTCTCTCTTAAGCACCTCTAATGCCAAGGGAGCCTTTGCAGTGTATCACAGCTCCTCTGAACCAGATCTCAAGCCACTCTGCCGCCTTTTTGCTGGTCCTTTCATTGCCAGATAGCCACAGAAACTCACCTCCAAATACCTGAACCACTACTTTTCTAGACCATTTGTTCCAGCTAGTCTCACCTTTTATGGTGCTGCTCTCAGAAAAGCTTATGCAAATTATATAGCTGCAGTGTTACCATTAAAATAACTATTGGGGGCAACCAGCTAAAAGTAAGTCATGTGTATGTTCTAGGAACAGCATGCAGCAGAAGCAGCGGAGGAGATTTCTGCTCACGTGCACCAAGAACAGCCTAAACTCAGACCTCTAGAACATGCTCAAACTCCCTCTGGTTGGAGAGGCAGGTTTTTTGGTATACAGAATGAGAAATCACAGGGACACTGTAGGTCATACTTAAAGTCAATGTTGAAATGCCTCAGCTATATTTTCACAACATACAAATGAGAAATTTCAGCGTTTTGCAATACTCAGTTGTTGGCACTCTGCAATAGTATCTGAACGGTTGAACAAAACCCACAGCATCACCAAGCCAGTTCCTGTTCCCAGCTATGCCACTGCCATTATGCTTTTCCCAAACTTTAGGTGCTGAAGGAACAAATACTGTTGTGAATAACAAAGCTGGATGGGTAACTCCACCTACAGAAGGTGTCAGGACAGCTTCCCATTAGCTATGTATGAGGCATGGCCTCTAGATGTCAACCACAGGCAGATAGATGTCCCTCGGAGCAGCCACTGTCTGGACAACTGACAGCAATGGACTAGTCAAGAAGCAGGGGTAGACAGGGTTGGAGGTGGGAAAATGAAGCAATAATATAAAGGCAGAAATTTCAATATATGGTCTGTTCATTATAGGTCTTACTTGGAGGAAAGATACTAAAATAGGGTCAGAAAAAAGTCAGAAAACATGTAGGGCAATTTTTTCTCCCCTTTGTGGCCTGTGAATGGACAGTGAATGCATGAGATCTGCCATTGAAACTGATTTGCTGGATAATTTCTATGAAGCATTTTCAGTGCATGTAAGGTTTGCCTTGAATATTCAGTGCCCTCTTTGTTTTGTTGATACATCAGCATATGTTTCTTCTCTCCAGTTGGGTGGGCACTAATCCAGAGAATCAGATTTCCAATTAAAAATAAGGCATGTCTTTTATGCGAATGCAATTTTTCATAATTTCTCTTTCCCTTGAAGCATCCTGCCAGCAAACTCGTTTGCTAGGGGATTCACGGACAGCTGGAGTAGCAAAACATCAAAACAGTCTTGGGAGCGTTGAGATGACTAAGCTGGGTTTCCCAGCATGCCTACGCTCATCCAGCCTTAGCATCCCACTCTGGCACAGGTGGGATCACTGACTTTGGCTGCTCAGAGGGCAACCAGGGCATGGGGCTGCTGATGGAGCAGTCTGTGGCCACATAGAACAGCCAGGCTGAGGACCTAGACAACAAGCATCTATGCTACCTGACTGCTTCTACATCCTTCTTCCATCACAAGATCATGGCCAGGCTGAGGAAGGGAAAAACAAGAATGCTGTAACTGGGAGATCAGGTTCATGCCCTGGTGTGCACAGGACCAGGCAGGCAGGCAAACCTCCAGCATCCCACCCTGCAGGACTGCAGTGACCGACCTTGCAGGACTGCAGTGACAGGGAGGGCAGGAAACCTGAGCCACTGCCACTTACTCAGCAGGGCTAACCAAGAACCTCAGGATGGGAGAAGGCTCATCAACAGCCAGCTCAGCACACCCCCCCAGCAGTTTTGGCCCCACAGGGCATGGTGACCTCTCCATTCCTGTAACTTGGTGCATGGGAGAACAGGCACACCACGGGCCACATCTGTCCCCAAGGGGTATAAGCACAGCAGGGATGGAACCAGAGACACAGCCCTCCAAAACCCCACAGAGGTCCAAGACCTTGACCCTGAACCCTCCCTGTTTCTCCCTTCAACCTTCCCTCTTAAGAAAAATGGCCTCCAGGTCCAAAAAGTAAAGAGAGGATCTGGCTGTTCATGGTCTGTGAGGCAAGCACCTGTGGGGCAGCAGCATCCCTGGGCACGGCTCACTGACACCAGTGTGAATGCTGTGCCCACACCCTGTCAGGGTACGAGACAGACAACCCACCAGCAGAAGACCCCATCCTATCACCAGCAGGACATGGGACATACACCAGCCTCTTCTGTTAGCAAATCAGATGCATCTTTCAAACAAGGAGGACCATACCACAAGCAGCAACGTGTCTTGTGGGCTATGGAGGCTGGGGTTAGTAAGGTTTGAAGGCAAAGGACCACCCTGCAGCAACAGATGACTCCTAACAGGTACAAAACACCTGCTCAAATACCAGTTTTATCATTGCCAATGAAGATATGATCACTCAGAGAGGTCAGAAGGACTCTTTCATTGATCCTTCCCCATCTCCCACCCACACCCACCACTCAATGAGAAAATGAATGTGAGTGCCCGACTGCGCAAGATGAACCTGCTTAAAAATGGTATAGATAAACTTCATCTTCCCTACCAGTAAGCTCTGGCACTGCTCTCTCATTGAGGAGTACCAAGCCAGGCTCACTGCCAGCCAGGGCAGGAAGGCTGGGGAAAGAGCCAACCATGAGCCCATCCAGGCCCTGGGGATGCAAGCCCCACAGTGAGGTCCTTCTCCTCAGTGGTGAGTCTGCCTTTGGCACTGCTGCTCCTACCCCCAGTGCTTCACCATTCCCAACCTGCCTGGCCACACTGTTCATCTAGATAATGTAACCCACTAGGAGGCTGAGACTGACCCCGTTTTGGGGAGCTAAGCAAGGTTTTTTGCACTCAGGATTGGCAGGTTGCCACTACCTTCAGGTCATGCTGCCCCAGGGACTCACCTGAAACCAATACAAACCCCTCCCCTGCTCTGTGTCCCTGTGGTGGCTGCCACATCACTCACAGCTCTCTGCCCTCCCCTTCTTCCCCAGCACCACCATGCAGGGCGGGTTTTTGGCACTTGGACAGACTAAGTTCCATGAAGTTTTTGAACAAGAAGGCATCCCAGTCCTCAGCCTCCGTTGGGACTCTCTGCAGGACAACGGTTGTGGCCTTCCAAACAGCCACCTGCATAAGCCCCTTCTCCTGCAGGGACGCTGTGGCCTGAGCAGGCCAACACTGCCTTGCTGCAGTGCTCCTTGGCAGAATAAAGCCAAACCCCAGGCAACCAAGAGCAAACAGAGCTTACAGTGAGATCTACAGCCAGGGAGATTTGTTTGGGCCAGCGTGTGGGAGATGCTGTGCACAGAGCAGCTCTTCTCCAGCGCCTCCTCCACACGTGCGAGCCAGCGGCTGCTGGAGCCAGTGCACTGAGATTGGGAAGGAAGAATCGGAGCGGAATTTATTTATTCCACCCCCAGCCATTTTTGCCACATTTGACTAAGCTGCCAGTGCAGGCTGGCTCTAACCCGTATTTGGTTTGCATTTCACTCTCCCGCTGTGCGCACAGCCCCTCACAGAACACTTCGTGTGTGCAATGCACCAAACAAACATGAGCTAATGGGGCTGCAAGCTCCCCAGAGCACCATGCACCCTTGTCCTCTGATAAAACTTAAATCAACATTCTTCAGCACAAAGGATTACCTGGACCAGACCCAGGCCAAGCAAAGAGCAGGGCACTGCTGGGCTGCCTGTAGGTGATGGCTGGCAGCAGAGAGACGGGAAAGGGGCCTTATAATGAAGATGGGAATAGACTTCTCAATCGACCTTTGTAATGACATGGTTTTAAACTAAAAGAGGGTAGATTCAGACTAGATATAAGAAAGAAATTTTCTAAGTTGAGGATGGTGAAACACTGGCACAAGTTGCCCACATAGGTGGCAGATGCCCCATCCCTGGAAACATTCAAGGTCAGGTAGGACAGGGCTGTGGGCAACCTGGTCAAGTGGAAGATGTCCATGCTCACTGCAGGGGCATTGGACTAGAAGACATTTAAAGGTCCTTTTCAACCCAAACTTTTGTAGGATACTATGACAAAGCCAGGGTTGAATTCAGGGAATGGAGCTCACACGTGGGAAAGAGGAATGGTATCATCCCAAGGCTCTCCATTAACCTATACACATGCACACACATGTCCATTCAGAAATGCAGTATTTCAGGAAAACAGTAAAGAGACATCCTGGTACCATCAGATCCCTGCTCCAAGCTGGGCTGATGCATGCTGTTCACAGTCCCCAGAGCAACCCCTGCACTTGCAATTTTTTAATGATGATACACGCAGATGAGAACAACTCCCAGCTCCTGCTGCCTGTGTGACTGAGGGACATGGCAGCAGCTGGCCCCAGGGAAGAGCTTGGACTTCCCTGCAAAGGGTATCTCCTGGTTCCTTATTGCCTCCCAGCTCCAAGACCACAGCATGTGCCCCCACGCAAAGTCCACTTTGCAGAGGCAGCTCCCATTTGGCATTGAAGACCAAGGAAGACACCTCTCAGCAAGGCTGCAATGGTGGTGGGATGTCAGGCAATTACAGGCAGATTGGTTCTTCTGCCACCCAGCTTACAGTGCTCACACAGAGGAGGATTTTAAGGCCTTTGTGAAGGAAAGTGCCACCTTAACAAGGAAAAGCACTCCCTTGTGGAAACCTGTACAGAAACCAGGAGCAGCTGTGCCTTGGTCAGGGCCCAGACCGAGGCTGTCATCACAAGTCACAGGCATCTTTCACAATGCCACAAGGTACCAGGCGCATTTTGGTTCCTGGAGATAGGGAACAAGACAGGATGTTCCACTGTTTGGGGAGCAGGGACCTGTGGGAGGTGGAAAGGAGAGTGGCAGGTTTATCTGATGCCTTTTATAAAGCCACCTGCTGCAGAGACTGCCAGCCATGGGAGCAGCCAGCAAGGCTGGAACCATTGCCCGAGGGAACTCCAGCTGAGGGCAGAGGGAAGGAGACCAGCAAGGAGAGGAGTTGGGTTGTGCATGAAAGGGATGCAGACTGGGAAGCCAAATATTGCACTGGCTGGGCCAGGCAATACTGGTGGCTTTGCACCCCAGTGTCCTGCCTGGCCAGGATAGCATGACACACCTGGGGATGGTGGGGACCTCACTGCTGAGTTGGTGGAGAAAGCAGGCACATTTCAAGCCCTTGTGCAGCTGCTCTCAGCTGCTGAGCTCCAGCCAGCCCTTCTCACGGCCGATGCCCATCAGCCTGCAGCGCAATGTGGAGTGAGCCACCTCAGTGGGCTACCAAGGGCCTGGCACTTGTGCTGCTGGGCACAGCTCTGCTCCATTCCAGCCTGCTGCTGCCTGACAGGGACTGGGAGTGCCCTCTCACCAAGCACCCTCATCCCACAGCGTCCTCGGAGCCAGTGGGCAGTGTGATGGTTATCCTGTTGATCCCCTTCTCCTGGGTCCAGATGTGCACCTTCCTCCACACTGCTCTGGGGGATGCCTTGGTGCACGGCTGCCACCAGCCTCTCCACCCTTCACTTCTCCCCATCTTCAAGCAGTCACAACATCCTCCACAGCTGACACTGCTGCAGAAGCAAAGAATCATTCCTGCCCTGCCCAGCTCCCCTCTCTGCAAGCACAGAAGCTTCTTCCTGAGAGCAGTGGATTACAACACTACAGACATATATATACACACACACAAAATATGATTTTAGAGCATCTAAAATCTAGAGCAGAGCTAGAACATTTCTGTTGTCTGTTCTTGGAGCCAAGAGCAGAGTGAGGTTCGCGCTGCAGCGGGAGCCCATGAGCACAACCGCTCACCAATCCTGGCCTTGACAAGGCTTTCCTCCCACCTCTGACCAGCTTCTGAGCAGATTTAGGTAACACCATATGACTGGGATGAATCACACTGCCCTGGGAGCACAGGAGCTGGCAGCTCAGTGAAGGCTCTGGCACCAGTGGGTTGCACAAGTGGGGATGGCCCCAGCAGCCGCTGTGCCAGTCACATCCAGCCATGGTAGTTGCATCCAACTGTGCCAGAGGGATTAGCACTCTGCACACCGGTTTGAGTCAATAGTGCATCAAAGGGAAGGGAAAGCTTTTGATGGTGTACACCATGCAGGGCAATCCTGGCACTGCTTTTCACTGGGGAAGTGGAGGCAGCAGGAAGTCACTCTCCTCCGGTCACTGAGGCACACATCCAGTCGTCTCTGCAGCCCACACAGCTTTTGGGGTAGATGAGAGGAAAGCTGCTGCTTCAGCCAAGAAGGAAGATAGCCCTTCCAGGCACATGTGGAGCTGCAGACATGTGGCTCTGCAAAGCACGACTGTTTCAACCTCCTTCTAGTGCAACAGGTGCTCATGTATGGTGACAAGACTTGTCCCCATCATTTGCATCATCCCCAGGAATTCCCCTTGCCCGAGCACAGCTACAGTCATGTACCTGTTGCAGGGCACAGCAGAGCCAAGCAGAGCAGAGCAGACAGCCCATCACCCACCAGTCTGCTCTCATCTCCATGGAAAGGATCAGGGTAGTCAAACGGCCCCAGAGCACCAGAGATAAGATGGAAATCATAGGACTTTTGGGACAAAAACTGGGGTTCATGATCCCCCCAACACACACCTATCACAGGCGCGTGGCCCAGCACAGGGGATGAATGGGACACAGATGGTCAGCAAACAGACTCTTGTGGCCGTGCCGCAGGCTGGCACTGGCTGCACCCACTGCACTGCTGTCCTGCCCTGCTCTGGCTATCCCCACTGGCCAGCAGCTGCCCACACCAGCGCAAGGGGTGTTGGGAGAGACGGATGTGATGGAGAAAAAAAAACATAAGAAATGTTTTTTTCCCTTCAGGCAGAGAGGGAAGTGTCACATCTGGACATGTACAGCAGCCAGGCTGGGAAAGGGACAAGGCATTGGGAGAAGAGAAGCCGTGGGCTGGGAGGCACAGCATCGCCCAGAGGATGTGAGACAGATGGCAGATTTGGCAGCGGGGCGGTCACAGAGCGACCTGCAAGCTTTTTCTGCTGCAAGAGCACACAACACAACACAACACTGTGCAGGGGCTGCCAGCCCAGCCTGGCAGGTTTGCTGGGGTGGTCACATCCTTTCAAACATGCTGCATCCAAAAGGCAGCATCAGAGATGCTTCATGGGCAATTCAGCCTTGGAAAAAGGCTGTCTAGGATCAGGGGGAAAATGGGAGAGAAGGCAGAGAGATTGTCCCCGGCTTCTCTTCACAAGCCTACCTTCCCTACACACAGGGCCAGGCTGGTGCTCAGGGAAGGGCTGGCAGCCCCTGAGCTGATTTGCCCACTCTGCCAGCAGCACAGGGTCCCCAGGCAGCCACGCCCTGCCCTCCACATAAACACTGCTCACATGGAACAGAAAAGAATGGGAAATTAAACACGAGGCACTGCAGAAGATGGCTGCAAAAGGAACTTCCCCAAGTTCATGCCTCCTTGTTCTTCCAGGGCGGTTTGGGCACAGCAGAGCCAGCACTAGGAATATAGCTGGCTGGAGATTTGGGGACCCAGTTTCAGCAGGATGGTATATCTCTCTCTGATCCCTCCACCTGGCAGGGATCAGTGTCCCAGCAAGAGCCACTGCAAGCCTCTCCACAGCCCAGCAGCTATTGAGGCCCTGTCACAATTAGCAGGAATCCGACAGGCTCTGTGTCCATTTTGGAAGAGATGCTTGGGGGTGTGGCATTGATATGGAGGTGTTTGGGGAGTGGCTGGGTATCCTGGCCCAGTCCCAGACAAGGCTCCTTCTTTATGCCTGGCTTTGCATATGCTGTTCTCCCTGCCTGCATCCCCACCCAGCACATCCCAACTTGCCACCGTGTACTGTGGCTCTGCACTGAGCACCCCGAGAACCTGATCCCATATTCGACCTCTGCAGCACCAGCAAGGCATTTACTAAATGAGTGAGGGTCTCCCCCTCCTCATGCACTATGTGACTGATGTAAGGGGCAGTCTGGTGCTCACTGTGCTGCACAGCTGCTGCCCCTGCTCTGGGAAGCATCTTCCCACCTGGAAACACCGTCAGCCAGTTTGGGAAAATGCAAGGTGCAAATGCATGAGACCTCAGCACAGCTGCCACCTCCCAGACTGACTCCCTGGGGCAACCAGCACTTCCAGTAAAGCATGGACACATCCTGCAGCGAAATACCCCTCTGCTTCACTATTGCCAGCAGCATGCCCGCACTCACTAGAGACAAAAATCTGTGCAATCACAGATGCTATGGAGGTTCTGGCTCATCCCAACATCCTTGTGCCAACCACAGCCCTGGGAGGGTGAGCAGAGCTCTGAACAGGCAGCCCAGAGCAGTGGGCATCAACATTTAAGTGAAGCTGAATCCCACACTGTTGCTTCTTCCCTGGGGATACACTGATACCTGCAGGACACATGGGTCTCCAAACTCTGCCCAGCTGCTTTCCATGCTTCTCCTGGAAGCACAGCTGTGTCACAGGGCACATGAATGTCATGCTGGAGGGAGGGAACCAAGCAATAACAAAAGCCAGGTATGAGGAGCCACAGGAAGACACCGGAAAGGCTCCTCCTAATGCTCACCATGTCACGGAGAGACCCAGTGCTAAATGAACTGCAGGACCAGACTGAGCCTGAGAGCTCCAAGTGCTGCTGCTGCTGTGCAGAGCACCAGGCTGGCCACGCACAGGGCACGGCCACAAAACCCAGCTACCCGGCTTAGCTCTGTTCAGCCAGGGGGAGAGGTGCCATCCCGCTGACACAAACACTCTCCCTGCTTCCTGCCTCTCAAACAAGGTGAGCTCTGAGGAACAGAGTGCTTTCCCCAGCGTCTTCAGGGA
Organism: Daphoenositta chrysoptera; assembly: GCA_013397915.1. Lineage (NCBI taxonomy): Eukaryota > Metazoa > Chordata > Aves > Passeriformes > Daphoenositta > Daphoenositta chrysoptera. Next base: position 1,238,894 of record VZRO01004735.1, on the reverse strand, counting down.
GCACACAACCAGCCTGCAGCACTGAGAGCAGGACTGGAGCCGAGGGTCGGCAGGGTCCCATCAAATGCCTGTGCAGCTCTTCTCCTGCCCCAGAGGATGGGGAGGACACGGCAGTGGCACGGAGGGCTCCCATGGGCAGCTGGGAAGGTGGATGGATACCCCCGAGTATCGCTCCCAGCTAGGACTTTTAAGGCTATACATGTACAGAAATTTATGCTGCCTCCAGGATACTTTGCACAAAACAAAACCAAAACCGAAACAAACAAACCCCAAAACAACAACAAAAAACAAAACAACCTCAAAGAAAACAAAACAAAATCCCCGAAAATCCCCTCAAAATCCCCCAAAACCAAAATAACCCCCCAAAACCAAAATAACCCCCCAAAACCACCAAAAAACAAAAAAACAAGGCCCAAAGAAATGTGGAGTGAAACCTCTTCTCTGCTGAAACAAACTGCAATATGCCTTTTAAGAGGGCTGGAAATTCACCTTCTCATTATGGAGGGAAAGAAACCCCTGAAGTTTAACCCTGTGCAGGGACTGTCCAAATAAACAGCTGGTCCTTCAGACACAGCTGCCAGGATGAAGGAATCCTGAAACCTGGAGCACACACAAAGCTACAGTCATCATAGTGTATGTACATACCCGAGACAAGACTTAGGGCATGGTCACAGTTTCTCTAAGTTCAGTTACTAGGATTTTCCACAGCTAGCTTTTTCCAGCCCAATGTGTAGGATATCAGAGGACTGTATTTGCAGACATCCATCCTCTGACTCCTGAAATGGCTGAACAAAACATGGAAGTCTTTAAAATGCACAATTCTCAGGAGGTTACACAGCTACTACCACAATTATTATCAATATTCCCTTTGTTTGGGCCTTCTTTGTTTTTAAAGAAGGAAGAATTTGATGAAATTTCATTAAAGAAAACTTAAGAAATTAAAAACTTGGATAAAAGAAAATTAAGCTTGATGAAAACCTCCCAACAGAAAAATCAAATGAAACTGCATGATGAGAAGATTAGCAGCAGTAATATGAAAGGAAAAAGCAATAAAGAGGACTTGGAACCAGAACAAATAAAAGAATTATGACTCTTGGAAACATACACCTGACTGAAAAGTAATCAGATTTTGTCTGAACGAAAAACTTTTTAAATTAAAAAGACAGCCAATTTAAAACTAGAGGTTCTTAAAGCCTACACACTAAGACCTCAGATCCCTCTCATCAGTGAAAAATAAGTCACTAGAAATTCATGCAGTATGTCCTTGCTGCCAGATCCGCTCAGTGGCTGAGCACCTGGAGCTAAAGCCTGATGAACTGCGAAAGTGGCTCTGACAGCAGCAATCTTTTTTGAAAACAGAGGGGAAAAAATGTTTCCATTAACTTAGTACACTGATTAGTTTAGTAAAAGTTCTGAAAAATTACTGCAGGTTAATGCAGGAAATCCTGGTTCCCTTTCAAAGCCTAATGAAGATGAACTGTGAGAGGACAATCTCTACTAGTTCTGAATTCTTAAATGTCAGAAATAATCAGTTTATATCACTGGCTATATCTTGTATCTCCTATAATAAAATTCTGTTTCTATGATACAGTATTATAGTAATACAATATAAAATATAGTACAGCAGTATAGTATTGTTAAATTAATTACATATAAAAATAATGCCTTCATATATTTTAAGCAGTTTTATTCAACCAACTGGAAACCACCTTTAAAATGCTGACATTCTGCATTTTCAATTGGACTTAATTTTCCACTGAAATACAGTTGGACCAGATTTATAATAAATAATTAAGTGATATCTAATAAGAAATAAACTCACCATTTTTTAATGCAAGAAATATAGACATGAAGTATCTAAAAAACCATATGTTAGCTATAAACCCACTCACTTAAGCACAGTGCAGCCTCCTGCTCAGCCCTAAACCCTACATCATGCTCATCACTGAGAATCAAATTATCCTTAGGAAAAGAGCAGAAATGTACAAACACAGCAAGATTAAAAACAGGTACGTAGGTCGTGACTTTCTGATCATTAATTTAAGTCCTGACTTTGATCCATCCATCCTATTCAGCAGCAGGTCAAGAGCCAAACAAGGCACAGACCAAGTTTACTCTGAAGTCTATAAAGTTTGTTTGGTTCATTTTTCTGTCCTCTTTGCCTTTACACTTCCACATAGTTCTGCCCTCCCTGAGAAAAGCAGCCCAGAAACACAATGAACAGGGCATTCAGCCCAGCCTGGAGCCTGCAAGCCCTGGCAGTCTCCTAGCCTTGTAGAGACCTCCAGAATGCTGCTTGCAGACAAAGGGAAGATGGGCAAACTTCAACTTCTGGTCATTTCTCAAATGCTGCCTTGGGGATTACCCCATGGTGACTGAATTTGTCAGAAGACAGGACAAATAAGCTCAGAAGCATTGAGGCTGAAGGGAGGTCATGTAGTTTCATCTCCCTTCTCAAAGTGGGGTCAGCTAGAAGAGGCTCCTCAGGGCCATGTCCTGGTGGTTTTGAACATCTCAAAGTATGAACACTCTGCTCCAAACCACAGCCATGCCAAGAAGACCACCCCAACCTGCTGTTGGAACCAGATCCTCCATCCAGGTGTGTCCCAAGCCCCATGTTACTAGAGGCTATCCCAATGCTGGCTGGCATACTAGCAGCACAGGTGCCTGTGGTCCTTGGCCAGCCACTTCCATGCCTCAGGAGTCAACCCCAGCTTGCCAGCCCTCACACGATCTCAGCACCTCAGCCTGTGCCACTTCCCCAGTGTCTCACCTTAGTGTGGGTCACCTTGCTGCACGGGTATAGCACAGCAAGGGGATTCCTCTGGCAGGGCCACCTCGGCTTGGCCTATGCAGAGGCCCCAGACCTTGCCTCAGGATACCACAGGCTCACTTCAGGCAACAGCTGGGAGACACTCCCCAGCTACATTTCCAAAATTGTTGTTTGCCCTAACTCCCACACCCCTAGCTTCTCTGAATTTTGGTCTCCCCTTGCCCTTCCAACACAGCACATTAAGGGGCTCATTGTCTCAATCTCCATCACCTCCTGCCCCAGCTGTCTCCTACCACCAACTCCCAGCTAATAACCAAGTGTTCTCCAGTGAAGCAGGGCCAGAGCCCTTTCCTATCTCTGTCAGAGGAACTCAAAATTACATGATGACATATTTTTCAACCTCTCACGAGCCGCCTTTTAGCACTTGGGGGTGCAGTGGAGCCTGTCTTGCTCAGATCCTGCCTTCCTCTCTGTTCACCCACAAATCTGCGGATGACAAGACACATGACTTTGGTGCTGGGGAGAGGGGAATCAGGTCACCCAAAGTTTTCACATGCTCCCACTGAATAGGACCACTGAATCTCTCTGCTCTGGTACTCTATTTTAAACACATCTTTATTTAAGATCAAACTATGACGCAAGAAGCCCCTTCTTGATGAAAATGGTAACCCCAACTTCTCATGGGGACTCTGCTTGGAACTACTCAACTGATTCCAGTGTTGAAATGCTTCTATACAGTGGGGTTCGTGCTCCTCAGAGGCTGGACAACATTATGGTAATTTCAATTAGGAAGCCAATTTCTCAGGCAAAGAGGTTTTCTCTGCAGCCCTTAGCATGGCTGCAGTTCTTAAGTCAACACAGCCATCAACCAAGGGAGGGCCGTACCAGGCAGGACAGGTAAAGCAGGACAGCACTGGAGCTAAGGTAACCATAAAGATGAGCCATAAAAAGCAAACCCGGTGAGGAGGTGTGAGATCAAGCTACAGCTGAACTGCCAGGGAGGTGAGGGTAACACAGGGACCAGGGCAGCAGGCTGGGAGAGGTAAGCCCATGCCCCCCTCCAAGCTACTCTGCAGAGAGGCCCAGACGGAGCTGCCGTGCCCTTTCTCACCCATTAACCAGCAACAATAGTGGCCCGAGGGATGGGAAGGGCTGTGCACCGCTCTCTGTCTGTCCCATTGTTGCTGTAACAGTGTGAGCAAACTGCTGATATTGTCCCCACCTAATAACAAGATGTGATTACAGCCGAATTACTAGTCTCAGACTCATTTGAAGCAGTAACTTCAAACAAGCTTTGAAAGGGTATTTAGGCACCTTAAAGTGCAGGTAGATGCCAAGTGGGATCTTTTAAAGCTCTAAGTCCTCTTATGTTTGAATATGACAGCTGGTTAGGGACTGAATGTATTCGAGCCATAGCTGAAGGAAATTAGGACTGGAGCTGCTTCTCCAGTGCTGAAATCATCTCAAAGCAAACTTGCTTTTGCTCTGAGCACAGTGCATCAGCAATGCAATGTTTTCTTCAAACTCAGGGCTAAGTACACAAAATTTATTTGCAGCAACTAAAGTAAGTAAGAAACACAGGAGTGACAACAGCAGAAGGCTTTGGTGTTTGAAGAACTCGTGGAGGAGTCAGCATTTGCACAGCACACTGATGTTTGCCTAGGAGTTTAGGTGATTGATTAGTTTAATATCAATTCAATTCACTTGTGGGTGTTAGAAACATTTCTCCCTCTTCTTGCTGCTTTTGGAAAGCTCAAGAAGTCTCTTAAGACACCAGTATTTCCTGCAAGAAATATTTTAAAGCAGAAACACTCATCCTTTTACAACTCTGCAGATGCAGGCTCTGAAGCTGTGCTGAAACCTGCCTTATGTTCCCGTGGGCCAGAAGTCTCTGCGTGGAAGGAGGACAGTATTTACCTGCGAGGGCCTACACACACCCTGATGAGCATCCCCAGCAAGCACCGCTATTTCTGTCCTTCACAGGACCACCCTATGCTTACCATTGTCAGCAGCCACCAAACCAGAGATGAAATAGTTAACCTCAGGGAAAGCTTTGAAGAGGAAAGGAGATACAGAACAATTTAAATGTTATCTTAAAAAAAAAAAAAAAAAAAAAAGAGATGAAAGGCATTGGAGTGGAGTTTCAGGAGCCAGGATGGAGCCATGGGAAGGAGGCAGAGGTTTAAGCTCACAGGGAAGCCAGAAAAGCCCATATGTGCTATGGAGTCAGAGGCTGCAGAGGTGCTGGTGGCTCCCTGGTTTTATTTATTACTTATTTGTTTGCCAGTGGCTGTTTGCCAGGATACTTTAGACAAATCCTTCCTGAAGGAGCTGCTTCTGCCTCCCTCTCCATCTGTTGCCCAGCCTTGACCACCACTTTGCAGGGCAGCAGGGAAGGCAGCGAGGCCAAGGCTCTGGTCTGGTACCAAAATCAGTCTTTCTGCTTCCTATTTTTTCCACTTTCTCTCCTCTCCCCTCTGAACAAATACTGCAAACCATTACAACAGCACCTTTTCTCCCAAATGGCATATTTTGTTGTCTCACTTCTGCTCAGACAGGCAGCCTGACTGGTTATACAGAATTGTAAATCTCCAACATAGGACAAAGTGCTTTCTCATACCTTGTTTCCCCACCCAGTTTTCCCTTCACATCCTGCTCTCCCCTGAACTCTCTGAAAGGGGAGAAGGCTGGCATGTACATCAGTCCTCGAGATGGTGGCTAAACAGTTAAAAGGAAAAAGATGTTCATGCAGAAGTAACATCTGTCAGCCAGACAAAGGTCTCTCTCTCTCTTTCTCCTGGACAACACTCCTTCTGTTCAGGAGGTTTGTGAACAGCAAACCCACTGTGCAGCAGTGCTGCTGCTAGTGAAGATGCGGAAGCAAACAAGGGAGAAGGCAGGGCCTTAATCCATGGACAAATCTGGATGAAGTCATAAACTGGGGGAGAACAGCTTGGCCAGAGCATTAGATCATCCTGACCTACCAGCCCTCTCAAAATCATCAGTATAACAAAACTGGAGGGAGAAATGGGGAGAGGTTCCCCTCCTCTCCCCTGCCAGCACAAAGCATATCTAACACCGTCAGGTGTAGCCCCCAGAAGGACGATTTTGTGGCCAGGATGACGTGGGGACTGAGCACAAGCCATGACATGACACAGCGGTGGGGTGACATTTTATCTCACATCACAGGCCAGTGGCGCAGGCCAGTGCATGTGCACTGGGAGAGGACACTGAGGAGCTGGGGCTCACTCCCTGCTTCTGCCACCAACTCCTTACAGCCGCCCAGGGAAGCTCCTGTGCCTTGCTGGGCCTCAGCCGCCCATCAAACAGGCAGACGCAAGCATTAGTTACAAACACTTTGGTACATGGTCCAAGCTGAAGGCGGGCAAACAGTGTCTAAACGGAGCCAAGTAGCCCAGACATCTCCCACAACACCGACCCGAAACCGTCCCTGCCCCCCGGGCCCGCAGAACGGCCCTGGCGAGCTGTCCCGGGCTGCTCGAGGGGTGGCTGCCTTACCCGCCCGGTGAGCATCCCCCGCCGCAGTCGCACCCGGCAGGCGCAGCTCGGCGTGGGCGGGCCGGGGTCAGTCCCACTCACGCTTCCTCTCCACCCCAACCACCGCACCGCCAGGTCGTGCCCCCGGGTCCGTCCTGCACCCCAGGGGCGCCCAGTCCCCAGTCGCCGGAGCCCCGCTGCCCGCCG
>VZRO01004735.1:1185014-1218470 GCA_013397915.1 Daphoenositta chrysoptera | reverse complement strand
CCTTCCCTTCCCTTCCCCCCACCGCTTTGGCTACAGCTTTTGATGTTCCCTACGCAGGCAGGCTTAATGTCTTTCATGAGATGCAGTCCCTACCGTCGGGAGTCTTTCATGACATGAAAAGATTTCTCTGTAATTTTTTTTATTATTATTTTGATGTAAGCTGTTAAAATATGGAGAAAACACTGTCTGATTATTTAAAGATAAAACCTAGACTGGGTCACGTATCTCTATTGCAAGGCTCAGTCTACTTTAAATTGATGAGTTGAGGGAATATTGGAGGATTTTTATTCTCAGTAGTCGTGACAGGAGAATGAGGGAGGTGGGAGTGAAAACTACATCGGTTCTGAGCAGCTTCCCCTTCAGTTCTGCCAGAGGTGTCTCTTAGCTGTTCGTCACTGCAGATCCAGTGCCTCCAGGCTTGGTTTGCACTTGCTTGTGTTATTGGCATGGCTTTTCCCAGAAATGGTGAACCATGAAAGTTATCTGGGAGAAAAGTTATTTCTAATAAAGAACCCTTGAACACTCGGTTGCTGTCATCACCTTCCGCGCTAGTGCACGTGCAGGAGACAAGCACAGTCGCTCTCTCCTCCAGTCCTCTCTCCCTAGAAACTGAGACATGAACACACTTTCATTTTGCTCTGAACCTTCAGGCAAAGGGAGTCTCTTGTGGATAGCACAGTCTGTGCGGAGGGGCTGGCCAGTAAGCCTAGGACCTAAGAGTAGGTAAAATGCATTTGTCTTCAACAACTTTCACCAGTGCAGAGTTTGACTGTGTCGAGGGACACAGCTGCAGCCCAATAGCCCTCTCCTCTCCCCTTCTCCTGTCATGGGTGGCTCATCTGTGGAGGGAGACAGGGATGCTGTTCATCAGAGCTGGGAAGGTGCAGCACGTAGGTGTGTAGGAAAAGGAGAGGCTGTGCACAGAGCCTGTGTAGACAGTACAAGGATAGCGTGGGTGGGCAGAGGGGGGTGAGGGTGTGGAGCTGTCAGAGAGCAAACACATGTCTGCAAAACTTCTACCAGCACCAGGCTACTTCTACTGTCCAGGCACCATCTGCCCAGATCAAAACCTGTCCTGCTTGTGTTAAGGGAGGCTTTGAACCTGCAGAAACTCCCCCCCACATTTCCCCTTGCATCCATTGCTGGTTCCAACAGGGGCAGCTTTGGGGCGGCACAGGGACACACAGGAACCTCACTTTGCCTCCCTCACCCACACTGTGGTAAGGAATGGTGTTCTGCGGGCTAGAGCAGTAGAATGCCTCTTCCCACCCTTCTGATCTCCCGTGGGACTTGTCAGAATCTCAGAGGTCCAAGAACACCTTTCTCTTCCGCTGGCCCGGGTCGTGCTCGGTGGGAAGTGGAAGGACCTGCTGCAGGTGCGGGTGGTGCTGAAGGGACAGCTACGGTGGGGACGGGCAGGGGCGGGGGCAGGAACACGGCGAGGGTCGGGAAGGGAGAAGACCGGACAGAAGAAGACAGACAGACAGAAGAAGGACGGGGGAGGGAGATATAGCGAGGGAGGGAGAAGGAGAAGTCCGGGGTCGAAAAGCACAGGGACAAGGACAGGCACGCCGAGAGACACGGGACATTGGACGGAGAGAGACAGGCAGGGGGCAGGGGCAGAGAGAAGAGGGGCAGAAAAAGAGCAGGAAGGGAGAGGAAGAGGAAGGGGGAGAGGAAGAACAGGGCAGACTCCGGGCTGCGCTCCGGCTCGGCTGCCGTGGGGATCTCGGCATGGACGGCTGTAGCAGCGGCTCCGCCGGCGCCAGACACGCCGGTACCGGGCGGCACCCGCCGCGCCTGGGGACAAGGGGACTGCAAGGTGGCAGCGTGCAGCCCGCAGCGCCGCGGGGCCGAGGCGGCTCCGGGGCCGCCGGGGCTCTGCAGACACCGGCGCTGGGGAGTCCTTGGAGCTGCCGGCGTGGGTGGGCTCGGGGCGCCGGGGCACCCCCACCGCCACCCAGCTCGCTGCCCGCTGCGTGTGGTCCCCCGGGCTATCCTGTGCCCCGACGATGCAGGCTGAGCCCCGGGGCCGGAGGTGTCCGCCCGTCCGGCGGGGATGCGTCGTGCCCGGCCAGAGCTGCGGCTGCAGCTGCGGGGCTGCCCCGGCTCGGTAGCCGAGCGCCGCAGGTTGCATCCGGACAACACTTGACCAGCTGCTTTGTATATTTTCTAATTTCGTGCAGAACAGGGCAGCGGTCATAGAGGTAATCTGTAGATCCGTGGCTTTAAGGGATAAATTAGAGCATTGGATTTGATCCGTATTGCAGTGGATTAGAGCAACCTCTCCCCCCTCCCCTTCTCCTCCTCCCACCACTCCTTTCCAATTCACTCCCCCCTCCTCCAGCACCACCTTTTTTCCTCTCATGCAATACCAAAACTGACCCTGCCTGGCAGAGAGACTCTGCTAGGCGAACAGAGCAGTGCTCACATCGCCGGCACACCGCGGGAGCCGCCTCTCCCCTTCCAGCCGCTGCAGCCCCTCCGGGGCACCGCTGCTGCAAGTTCCCCGGAGGTTGGCGCCGGGGCTGTGGTGTCTCCTCCGGGAACCGGGGAGCGGTCGCTGCCCACGGGCTGTCCCTTTGCCCCGGCCCGGCTGGGGCCGTGGGGCGGCGGCGAGGGAGAGCGGCCCCCGGAGGGCATTTCCCGAAGGCAGCGGGGCCGGGACCCGGCAGGAAATGGAAGGATGAAGTGTGCAGCCGGAGCGGTGATGTTCCTTCTCTCCTTGCTTTCCCCCGCAGGAACGTAATCCGCAATGCTAGTTCTCAGGTTGCTCAATGTTGTCGCTCCAGCCTACTTCTTGTGCATCTCCCTAGTGACCTTCGTCCTCCAGATCTTTGTCTTCATCCCCAGCATGTTCAGAGACCCTTCCACCACCCCACTTTTCTCGCCTGCTCTGCTGCATGGGGCCCTCTTCCTCTTCCTCTCAGCTAATGCCCTGGGCAACTACGTCCTTGTGATCCAGAGCTCCCCCGAGGACTTGGGCAAGGACTTAAACTTGGGCAAAGGAGCCGAAGTGGCAGACTGGCTGGATGGAAGCAGGTCCCCTGGCTCAGCCTTGCCCAGCACTCACTTCTGTAGACTGTGTGCCAGAGTCACCCAGAGGCATGACCACCACTGTTTCTTCACAGGGAACTGCATCGGGAGCAGGAACATGCGAAACTTCATCATGTTCTGCCTCTACACCTCCCTGGCTTGCCTTGACTCCCTGGTGGCAGGCATGGCTTACATTTCTGCTACGCTTTCCATGTCCTTTGCGGACCCACTGGCCTTCCTCACTCTTCTGCCTCACTCCATCAGCCAGTTCTTCTCAGGTAAGGACTCCTTGCTCAGAGATGAGGAGCATGTTCCTCCTCCAGGGCTCCTGGGATGGGGGGGACCTGATCTTCCTTGGATAGCTGTCTGTGTGGAGGTGTGGTATGGACATGGGCAAGAGGGGCAATTGGTCTTCTTTGGAGGCTACAGCCAGCCTTCTCAAAAGACTTTGCTTCACCTGAAATAGAAGCTGGGACCCACTCCAGGTTACAACCATAGCCATATTCCTAATGCATTAGGCTCTAGAAAATGCCCCATAACCAACTTGGTGGTGATAGAATAGGGCTATCTGTTGTGCAGGACATGTGTTGTAATTAGACAGAGGAGATGGATTTCAGGTATGGGGGATCCTTTGCCTGTCCTACAGGTAGAGGTGGGGGGGTCTTGTAGGTTTTTGTACCCTACAAATCTGCAGGTTCCCCATATCCCAGAAGGTATATCTTCATTCTCTTCATCCAGGTCCACTCACTCTCTTCACTGTCACCCACCTCCTGCCTCCTGGCAGTGCAAACTTACTGAGATTTTTTCATCCTTCTAGCACAAGAGAATTGGGGTTTAGGCAACAGAAACCAAGAGAGGAGTTAATGTGACACGATTAGGTACCTGTCTTGTGACCCCAGTCTGGGACACAAGTCCACAGAGAACCAGGGGAAATTCTCTGTGCTGCTCTTTGCAAAAGCTCCACACCAAAAGCAAATACCTCCTTCTCCTTGCCACCATCCCTTACCCTTCTTTCTACTTCCCCTTTCTCCTCTCTCCCTGCCTTTCCATAAATCTCCACAACCCTTCTCCTGATTTTGCTCCTGTAACTCATCCTCTGCTCTTGCAGAGCAAGAAGCCTTGCCTCTTCATCTTTCAACACACCCTCAAACTCTCCAACCTCAACCCTTTCTCTGTCCAAACCCAAGAGTTAGACAAATTCTGACCTCAGAGAAGGGATTGTGCAGACAGCCTAGATTGTTACTCTGCCCTGACAGCGACTGCAGAAAATTGCCATTTCCCCCCTATGCAGCTCCTGCCTCACACACTTACATCAGCTTTTACTAGACTAAAATAGGTATCCCATATATTTTAGCTTTGCAGGTTCAGCTGAGCTCAGTAAGAATGGAGTATCTTTTGGCTTGTGCACTGTCACCATAAGTGTTGATTAAGATCTGAGTGTGGAGACTCCACTGCTGGGGATACAGGAGCCAGAGAGGCCCCAGCTTGCTTTTCAGATTCCAGGCTGGGTTTGCAGGGTTGCCATCTGAAAACAAACAAATATCTCTCTACTTGGCAAATTAGCAGATTTGTCATGGTAATCACTGAGAGACAATAAACATGAAATCCTGCCATGGTATTTTTATGGAATCATTTTTCTAGCTAGAAGAATTTTTGTAAATAATGTTGCATGAGCTTTGCTAGCATTAAAAACACTGGGAATGATTTTCCCCTGTGCCTAAGCTCTGCTCAGCACAGCAGTCTGGGAGGGGGAGCAGGGATGTGGGAGGAGATTATCAAGGAATTAGTTGTCTCTGACTCTGAGGGCTCATCTGCACAGAGGTGGGTCCTGGCATATATTTGCAGAGACACTGAAGTGCCCCAGCTCTGGTGTCAGCAACTGTGGTGGCAAGATAGAATGTGGGCATGTTTGAGTGGGACACAATGGGGCTGGGTGCAGGGCTAAGAGCCAGAACACCCTTGAGAGGCAGCAGCTTCCAGCAGCTCCCACCAAACCTCCAATTCTGCTGAGAAGAGAACTGCTGCCTCACACAGCAAGAAATAGGCACGTGGTGTCTTGATTGCTTGGGAGGAATGGCCTACTGGGTGTCTACCAGCACATTTAACGTCCATTTCAGGAAAGAAAAACAAAGTCTTGAACAGTTACCTGGACTATTACTTCAGAGTTGTTGTATGATCCAAACAGAGAACTGCGATAGCAGGGAAAAAACTTTATCTTTCTTCTTCTCCATCATGCCCATTGTAATGCAAAAGTCGTAAAGGAGGGTGAAGGGTGAATCTGCTGGTCTTATGGCAACTAAGTGTTCCCTGCTTTCATGCTGGGAAAGTTTTCAGCTGGCTCATTCTGCCCAGACTGTACTCAGGCATGGATTTCAGAATCTGATCCAAAGTTTACAACTGCAGCCTACAATACAGCTTTTCTGGCATGGATAAGATATGGCAATATAAGCTTGAGATCACACTGGGTCACTTAGAGCAAAAAAGAATCCGAGACTAAAAGAGACTGTGGGGATGAGGCACAAATGGAGACCACTATTGTAAACACATCAGATTGGACCCACAAAAGAAATGATAGAAAAAACTTTACGTAGGAAACCTGAAGAAAAGGTTTAAAAAACCATGTATCTGGAAAGGATGGCTCAGAGAGGCTTAATATTTTCAAGGGGAAACAAGGGTAATTACTTCCTGGATGTTGAATTTCAGCAAGTCATATAAATAAAGCTTATAGCCGCCTTGCAAAGGGTCTACAGAAAATGTCTCTCTCCATACCCAATCTCAGTACCAGCTGCAGGAAAGAACAAATGTCTGTCACACTCTGGTCCAGTTAAAGAGGGACAGGGAATCCAATATTTGGCTCTGGGCTTCCTACCTGGTAGATTAAGTTATTCTGACAGAATTGGTATGAGGATTTGTCATTATCCTAAGGGGCTTGTTCTTCTCTTGCTGTGTTTCATATGGAGCCCACTGAGCTGAATGGGATCTAATAAGAAAGGAAAGATGACATTGCATTTAGGAAGAAAACTGAATGATTCCTGTGCCTTTTTCAAGTGAGGACAGTCTCTGAAAGCTTGAGGCTGTAGTCAGTGTCCTTACAAATTATCCTCAGAGGAGCCTGCCCCAGTCCCTCACTTACAGCACTGCCAGGTGGAAAAGATGGGATTCACAGATTGCAAAACCAGATGATACCACCTAATCCAGCCTTCTGCATAAGGGAAGCAAGAGATGCATATCCAGTGACCCTTGTATTGAACCTAAAACCTGAAGCACCCATGTACATCTTTTAGGCAGCACACCTCTATTGTCCATGCAATCCCTGCTCTACCACAGTTGCTCTTGTAGGGCCCATGGTCTTCCAGAGGAACAGAAGCATGTGAGAGCTTTTTTATTGCTAAACCTTACAGGAACCAGTGAAAAGATACCAGCTATTTATACCAATATTGACACACATTTCATTTCCTTTGGGTAAATATGCCTGTGTGAAAACATGGGTGTTTAATAATATACCAATATACACAAAATACGTGTATAAACATCATATGGGAATACAGAGAATATTATATTAATGGGTTGAGATCTGCTTATGCACTGAAAGGTCACTCAGTGACACCTGCTGTTATACTAATATTTTCCAGAAGGAGTTGTAAAATCATTGTAGAGGAAAGGGCCTACTGAATATTTTTATTCAAATATATTAATCATAAATATATACTAAAAACCCACCAGTTGAACTAGGAGCTTCAGACATTCAAAGTATTTTGAGTATTCTAGCAGCAGCTAATAAAAGGAATTTGGATTGTATTTTAGAAAGGTTTCTGTTTCTTTCTTGCATTCACATGAAAATTGTCATTCCCCAAAGGTAGGAAAGTCATTATTGATTTATTTTTCTTTTTTAACATTTATATATATATGTGTGTGTGTGTGTGTATACACACACACATACTCATATAGTAGAGATGGACAAAAAGAGAGAGAAATCTCAAATATTCCTGCCTTATGTTAATACAAACAGTAAGGCTTCTAGAAGGATCTACATGCTGTAGGATTCACTTTTCTTTTCAAAATCCTAGAAATCTTAGATTCAATGTGATGCACAGGTAAATCCTTAAATAAATTAATCATGGTTCAAAATAGTGCTGGAGTCTTACAGATATACTTCTGGCTGAATTTGTCCTTGTAATCTAGATCCTCACATTAACAGCAAAAGGAGAAGTGTACAGAGACCATTGTCATTTTAGTATTTCCCCAGCAGGTCCATTGCATCTGACACTATGAAGGAAATAGTTTAATATAGTCAGAGCAACCAGCCTGTCTTGTTCCTACCTCCCCACTTGTGGCCAGAGAAAACATGTGGTTTGTTGGTTCCTGGGGCTGTGTTACACTGCATGTGAGGTGTGTCTAAGCTCTTTCTTTCATTGTCCTCCCTCCTCCCAACTCTTGGTTTGCAGGAGCTCTCCTTAGCTCTGAGATGTTTGTCATCCTCATGCTCTACCTCTGGCTTGGGATTGGACTGGCCTGCGCCGGCTTCTGTTGCCACCAGATGCTGCTGATCCTGCGTGGGCAGACACGGTACCAGGTGCGGAAAGGAATGGTGGTAAGAGCCCGGCCCTGGAGGGAGAACCTGCAAGAAGTCTTTGGCAAGAAGTGGCTGCTAGGACTTCTCATCCCTGTGCAGAACGTGGAGAGTAACTACCATAGGCAGAAAGAGAAATAAAACCCCCGTGCGTGTGCATCCCACACACACAACACCTTCCCTGTTCTCTCCCACTGTCTCTTGGATCACTACAGAGCTGGGCTACTCCATCTCTCGGGATTGCAGCCGCTGTGGGAGGAAAGGATGGGCTATCAAACAGAATAAATTTAGCATATTAACATGGAAATCACAAACCATGTAGATGAGACACTGCAGCTTAGTAGTCACATCACTGCACCTGGATATGTGGCAACAGTCTTTGAACTAGCAGAAAAATTAGTCAGACCCTCCTGTGGCTTCCTGTCTGAATCCTCCAGTCCCAAGTCCCATTAGTCACCCTATATAGTCTTAACAAACTGCAGCAGGAGCCTGGGCTGTTGTGGAAGACTGTAAAAATGGTGTCTAGTCCTTGGCAGGGTTTTGTGGGGTGCCTTTTTGGCTCTTATATACTTGAGGTAACTTCACATGGGAGCATCATTCCAGAAGTGTTTGGACTATGATCTCAGGTACATGCTGTGATGCTTGGGATTGTCCTGTGCAGGGCAAAGAGCTGGATTTCTATGATCCTTGTGGGTCCCTTCCATCTCAAGATATGATTCTTGATTCACAATACTGAGAAGTCCTTAATGACAGAACTGCAATGCAATCAAGCTGTCCTAGGAAAAGGCTATGAACATGGTTAATGCATCAGGTAAACCTTCTCTTCCACAGGCTAGAAAATCAGGAGGAAAACAAAAAGAAATTGAGAATTTCTCATTTCTGTTCTTGATCTGTTCCCTACACAATGATAGGTCAAGACTGTAGCTCTGCTGCTTATTTTTAGCAGTCCTTTGTCCAATGACAGAGTTCAGGCAAAGCTGCCCTTCTGACAGGGAGCAGCAACCAGATAAATCATGATCAGATGGAGGGACAAGGAGAGGAAACCACAAAGGTGAATGAAAATGCTGTGTTTGAGAAGCTGTGTGATGAGGCAGGCTATGCATACCTGTAAGAGGGACAGAAGGAAGTGTGGCCACACAGGAAGCAGTTGGGAGGGTGCCAAGAGCATTGCTGCTGTGTCAGAGCCCTGATGCATCACCCTCTCACAGGGGACACCTTCACCATTAGTGCTGTGAAGAGTCCAAAATCCCAGAAGACAGGGAGGTTTTCCAGCCCATCAGGGCATTTCATTTTGCACTAAAACAAACAGAAAAATGTGTTTCTCAGACATGTCTGCCACACTTTAGTTAGAGGCCCTCTAGGGCAATTCCCTCTCGCATTGGTGCAGAGGGCTAATTTCATCCATGTTACACCTCCGTTAAGGATGTTAATAGAATTACTACAGGGATTAATCAACTTAATGTCTCAGTTGTTTTTTAGCTGCAGCAACAGCCCATTAGATCAGTGCTGAGATCCTATGCTTATAGATGCCTTAAGAAAGGATACCATGACATCTCTACCAGGATCATAGCATTGGATTCCCCAGCAGCTGCAACGAGAAGCCTCTGTTTTCGCAAACTGCATCAGCTTATGTGGGCTGGAGAGGAATCCATTGCTTCTCTTTAATAGGCTGGGGAGTATGCTGACAAGCTGTGAAAAATGTTATTTCTTCCTCAGAAATGCTCTCGGTGCATTCCCGGTAGTGGAATGCACCTTGCTTTCATCCTGGCATTTCTCACAAGCCAGAACGGAGGCACTCATTCCTACAGGCTTTGTAACCGTCTTTGACCGCTTTACACTTGAATACATGTTTGAATCAATAACAAACAGGGTCTGTTGTGATGAGCAGAGTAACCTTGAAAATATACTGGAAAAACCCTTAGCTGGATAACTAAAACATGGAGGATATACATCCTTCCACAGTGTGTGTTCGCATGAACACACCATTGTTTCCATGTGTAATATGCTGTATTTTCTCTAACAATGAACAATAAAAGGTGTTCTGATTTTTTACATGAGCTGTATTGTGCTTTTTGACAGTTAGCTGTCATTAGCTGTCTCTGTACATTTGTTACAGCATACACATGGATGTGTCAAAGGAAGAAATTAGGATTTGTTTATTGTCTTTGCCAACAATTCATCATGTGATTTTTGACAAGTCCTTTCATCCTCCCTGCTTTAATGTAATGACCAGTCTAAAAATGCATTGAATAACCAATTTGCAGACCCATTCCAATTTCTATTTATAAATTACACTACCAAATTCATAGCTTGTCAACTCAAAGCTATGGGAAAATTAAGCTATTATCATCACCCACAAACAGCATCTCGACATAAATTATTCCTTCCTGGCAAATGGTGTCAAGGTGAGCAGACAGTCACCTAGACACTGGAGCAAGAGCCAGAGTCTCATGCCATACATTTTGCCTTGGAAGGATTATTCTTATTCCAGAGACTCGCTGATCCAGCTTCTCCCCTTTTGTAGACTTAAAGACAACAGGCTTTCAAAATTTCAGCCAGAAGCTACCTCCCACCAGCAGAAATTATGGTTTGACATCTTCGCCCTCTGCTTTTGGCTTTTGAGGGACACTGCAGTCTCAGGCAGCTCATGGCACTTGGCACCTGCTGCCACAGTGCCTCGGGCTCTAAAGCTCCTTAGGACTGCACACTGAGAAGGGCAAAAACCTCAGAGTTTCAGTGGGCCACTCTGCAAGGACAGAATCCATTCAGTACAACATTAGTTGCCCATGAAGCCTGTTGCCTCTTCACATCAGGGCTGGATTATGTCTGGCCCCTGTGTCAAGGTTACAGCTGTCTGCCCTCACCACAAAATTTCAGTCCTTGCAGAAGCACAGATAGATCCCAGTTCGAGTCACTGCAGCACAGTCACGCACAACTATTCTTCCTGTCAGACACCTGTGTTCCTGGCTGGAAATTGCTGCATCACCATTTTATGCAGCTAAATGGTTCATTTGCAGCAAACTACTGGGTTTCAGCAATTGTGGTGGGACTTTCAGATAGATACAGCCTTTATAGTTATGATCCTCTGGGATGGAAAGAGCTATAAAAATGTAACATTAGACTGACCCTGTATATTATTCCTCTGCTCAATCCCAAGTGTGCAGACTGCCCTGTTTGGGGTAGTGGTTCTGCAAGAACAGTTAAGAGTATTTTTTAAATTAGTCAGCTGCCCTGACATTGCTTCCTTGTCATACCTTTCTATACTTACAGAAATCCTTGGCAAGAAAATGTAACAGGGCTCAACAACTGTGAACAGAACCTTTGCTCTTAGATACGATTTAGTAAATGAAGGCTGAGCTTAATGGCAATGTCGCAAATTCTAAATCTGTTCAATGGCTCTAAAGTTTTCTAAGGATAAATAATAAAAGCTTCTCATTTTCTGTGCTTAAAGAGTCATTACTTACTATTTGCATTTCATTACATAGCAGCTGCAATAGCAAATATATTTTGGAACATGATTTCTTGTGACAATGTCTAAATACTCGCAAAGGTTTTAAAAATAAAGCACTTAGGCTTCTCTGGCTTTGGAAGATCAGATGACCACCAGATTTCTTCTCTGGTAATGCTAGTGGCTGAAGTAATAGCTCCCTGTTGCAAAAAACCTTGCACAGAAACCACAGACTTTTGCTTAGTGGCTTGTCTATTTTAAGTGTGACTATCTGAAAAAAGAGTGTCACCTCTAAGGTCTCAGAAGTCTTTGCAGTGGCAGTATAGAGGAAATTAGGGGATGCAACTCTGAAGTAAACCAGAAGTCTGTTCTTATATATAGTAGGGATCTCATACAAAGTAAGTAGTAGATGGTGTTCCTCTTCATACTGCACTACTGGGTGGCTCTGAAGGCCTGCACGCCAAAAGGCCTTCATTAGATATCCTCAGAGGATATAGAGTTAAAACGTAAATGTCTCAAGTAATAAGGCACAGGGAACATAGGAGAAAAGATGACGTGAAATAGCATTTATCTTAAGAAATAGCCAACTCAAGGGAGATGATCACAGTCTAAAAATACTTTCAGGGAGACAGACTGAATGAATGAGAAGACTCATTAACTGTAAGGATATGGCTGGAGGAGGACAAGCAGTCCTGGACTGAAAGAAAAGCTGAGGTCGAGAGCAATCAGAGAAAGTGGCCCCAGTGAGAGCAGAAGTGATTTGATGTGCGTAGGCATGATGAGAGCCATCAGGAAGTATGAGGTATGACAACAGAATTCAAGTTAACTTCATTGATTGTTGGCTGAATGGACACAAAGAAAGTTAAGAAAACTCATTACTAATCACTTTCTGCTCAAAAAACCTCAAAGCCCCAGCAGAGCCAAAAGGGTTTTTCTCTCTTGAACAGCAAATTGTGTTACAAGAAAAAGATGCATGGATAGAAACCATGAGCAGCAACAGCAGAATCCATATAGTTCTCTTTGAGTTATTTAAAGAGCAGCCAGAACTATCATAGTTGAAGTAAAGCAATGACCTACTTGTCCAATACAAATAAAGGAGAAGAAAATTTAAACCTATGTGGAGTCTCTGTGTCCTGCTAGATATTTAAATTTATGGAAATACGTCAGACAACTTAACAAACAGCAACGTGGTCTTTAGTAATGACATGTCCACATGTGGGCTTTTTGCTTTTCCAGCTTTTTTCCAGAAAGCCAGGGGGATAAAGAATCCTTGGAGATTACACCAATAGCCAGCAAACATGGACCAAAGAGTGCTTCAGTCCTCTTATGGAGCCATCCTGGCAGCAGCTTTGTCTTTATTACGCCAAAGAGCTTTTAGCATTGGTTGTCCTACTGAATCTAACTGGCAAGTGATGTCAGAGCTCCAGCATGCCAGTCCCATGTCTATTAGGGTTTTTGGAGCCAGATTTTTCTACTCTCCCCAGATGTTTACAAATAAATCTTTTAAGTTCTCAAGTACCAGGGTGTAGTGGGTTGATCCTGGCTGGACACCAAGCACCCACCAAAGCCCCTCTATTACTCCCCTCTGCATCTGGACAGGGGACAGAAAATATAACTAAGGAAGGGTTCATGGGTTGAGATAAAGACCGTGAGAGATCACTCACCAAATACTGTCTTGGGTAAAAGAGATTCGAAGTGGGGATATTAATTGAATTTATTACTAACAAAATCAGAGCAGGATAATAAGAAGTAAAATAAATCTTAAAAATGCCTTCTCCCCACCCCTCTCTCCCCTCCTTCCTGAGATCTACCTCCTCTCCCCCAGAGCAGTGCAGGGAGATGGGGAATGGGTGTTATGGTCAGTTCATCACATGTTGTTTCTGCTGCCAGTTGGGGGGAGAAGTTCCTCCCCTGCTCCAGTGTGGGGTTCCTCTCACGAGAGACAATCCTCCACAAACTTCTCCAACATGAGTCCATTCCATGGGCAACAGTTCTCCATGAACTGCTGTAACATGGGGTATAGTCCTTTAGGTGCAGCCTGCTACAGTGGGGGTCCCCACGGCATTCCAAGTCCTGCCAGCAAACCTGCTCCAGTGTGGGCTCCTCTCTCCATGGGTCTGCAGGTCCCTGCCAGGAGCCTGTTCCAGCACAGGCCTCCCACGGGTTCACAGCCTGCTCTCAGGCATCCACCTGCTCTGATGTGGGTCTCTGCCATGGGCTGCAAGTGGATCTCTGTACCCCTGTGGTCGTCTATGGGCTGCAGGGTCACAGCTGCCTCACCACGGTCTTCACCACGGGCTACAGGGGAATCTCGACTCCAGCACCTGGAACACTTCCTCCCTCTCCTCCGCTCAGCGTCCTGCAGAATTGGTCCTGTCACGTATTTTCACCCCGCACATCTCTGGCTGCAATTACATCTGCTCAAGAAGTTTTTTTTTTCTTTTTAAATATGTTATCACAGAGGTGTTACTATAATTCCTGATTGGCTCAGCCTTGGTCAGCAGCACATCTGTCTTGGAGCTAGCTGGTATTGACTCTGCTGGACATGGAGCAAGCTTCTGGCAGTTTCTCACAGAAGCCACCCTGTAGCCTCCCCACTACCAAAACCTGGCCATGCAGACTCAATATACAGTGTCATACACTGTTTGCACAGTGCCTCCTTTAACATGTTGTCAGTCACCTTAACAGTAGTTCCAGAGTTGCTATCAATTAAAAATAAATGGAGCATGTTCATCAGTTTACTTCACAAGAGGCAAGGTGGGAGACGGCAATAGCAAGATCTGTGTGCCAAAGTTTCATTTGTCTGCTACTGATTTTACTGTACATCCACCAGCTTAGGGGAATGCACAGCCTCTGGCTCCTATTTCAGCTCTTTTGCTCAGTCTGTCTTTACCACCAGTCGTTCCAAAATTATCATGCCTAACTGGAAGATTTTCATTAGCCGTCAGGTCAGTCTTTTAGCTGCTTGTGTTGGACAAGAAGAGATGAAGACCTGAACCTATGTATCATCAGACTGCTGAAAGTACAATAGATTGGTTTGTCATCACAAAACCCTTAATAATGTTATATATTCACTGGGCAATGGAGTTCACACAGTGGACCCACACTAGAGTCCCTAGGAGTTAACAAGCAACTGCTGAATGCAACCGTGTCATAGGCTGTTATCAAGGAATTATGTTATCATCCAGAACTGCTTGAGACTAGAGATGAGCTTCATGGTCAGTGATAGAAAAAAAGGATACATCAGCCAGGACTCCTAATGGTTTATAATTGCCAGAAGGAAACACTTGACCAGTACAACAGAAGCAATCTTTGTAGGTCTAAACATGAACTGCCAAAGTCAAACAGTCCCACAAACTCCAGATGCGATGAAAGCTGCTTTAAGAAAAAACTTCAACATAGCATTACCTAAAGGAGAAAGTGATTCACTAATTAAGAATTCCCAAGAACTCAATGTTAAGATCAATGTTTTGAGTCCTTCAAGACTTGGAGAGCCTGTCCCTCTACTGACAACTTTCAAGAATCAGTTCTTTATTAATGTCCACTGAGTTTGATATTTAAGGCTGTCACTAGATGTTCTGCCAAAACATCCAGTGCTATATTGAGTGATTTGCTCAAGACAAACATATAACCAAGCAGTTTATTACACTACAGAAAACTTGACTGAGATTATTATCGTCAAGAGAAATAATTTTTCCTTTTCTCTTCAAGCCACAGTACAGGTATGAAATAAATCTTCTGGACTGAAATTTATTCAATAAAATTCATTCAATAAAAGTAACAAATTTATTCAATAAAAGTAACATGGAACAGAAATAGTTGTGTAAATAAAGTTATATATAGGTGATATGTGTTGAAAGCAGCAAAACCCAGTGTTTTAGTCTTCTCTTCATAAGCATGGTATTAGAGCTTGATTCCCTTGGCTTCTGTTTGTAAATGCTTCAGCAATGATTGAGAGAAAGCCAATAATATCACGTTATATTCCTAAAGTAGTTTTTGTTCAATGATGAGTTAAGCTGTTATTTCTCCGGATTTCAATAGGACTAAGAGATACCCAAGCTGCTTATGTTTTTACCCTTTTTTATACTTTTAGGGACTGTCAGAATGACCACTCTGTGTCTGTGCAAACTGAAGAAAACATACTTATAATTCTATTTGAATTTTTTTAACCTTGAAATGAACAGTTAAGTATGCTAATTTCCCATAACACAACTTTCAGATGGTTTGGAAAAACGCTGCCAGCTAAGAACTTCTGGTAATGTCAAGACCCTCAAACAGAGCAGCTACAAAAACACATGCAAACTGAGATGTCATAAAAGATTTAAGATCACTTTTGAATACTGACATAATTTTAAGACAGTCTTTCTTTTTCTTCTTTATTCTTGCTCCTTTCCCCTCTCCTTCCAAATAATACATGGAAAGATTTTTGATAAAATACAGCAGGTCATATAGAAAAGATTTACATGGAAGAACTGGGAGACCTTTACAGTATGTGGGAAATACCAAAGAGGAGAAAGCAGACATTTCATTAGCTCAGCTATTATTATTTATGAATCAACTAGAATGACCTTTTATACTTGTTTGATAAAATTTACTCACTGAAACCCCAGTGGAAATGTATCCAATTCATAATTTAGATTTCCAGCAAAAGCCTAAAATTAAAGTTCATATTTAAGTGGAAGTGTTAAGAGGCTGTACAGATTTTCACTCCCCACAGGAAGTCCCTGAGGCATAAGAAGCATTACTCTGGTGGTCACAAGTCTCCAGCACTACATCAGAAAAAGTAATGATTTTACAGTTAACTAGCCAAATGTCGAGTCTTTTAACAAATGTGAATTTTGGGAGGAAGGCTCAATCAACTGGGTTATATAGGTGCACAAATGGCAAGACTGTGCCCCTAAAGGTAGGGACATACAAGGCATACAAAATTTCCACTCATTAATGCACTACTATAGATTAGAAGCCATCTGAGATTATTTTAAAAATTTACACTGTCTCAAAAGCCAGTACTTACAAGTCCTCATCCTTTTTACCTTGGGTTCTGACAAATCCCAGCATCTCTCCAACAAAATTGTGCAAACTATGTAAACACATGCAAGCAAGCAGGACAGAAGCTTCATGGATGAAGACAATAATGAAAACACTCAGTCCTACAACTAGCAGAGAACTCTAGCTCAGTCCAGGAAAAAGACTTGAGCATATTCTTAGCTTCTAACATGGACATAATCCCATGACTGCAGCTGCACTACTCACACCCTTCATTGTACTCATGTGTTTTGCAGGTTTGCTGGTTAGACTGCAGAACTCAACGTCTTCCAGGAGTGCATTGAGGGCATTTTTCTGATTTCAAATACTGTGACTTTTTAGACAGAATAATGTGACATCTCTTAATTCTCTAGGCTTTTGACCCCAGTTTCACATGTTGCATTATTACAGTTACATGAAGAGGTTTACATGCTGGAAAGGAAAATTACATGCATGGGCATAAATTAATACATGAGCGGGGCACAACAGATGTCAGTTCACACCACAAGAGGGTTTTTTAGTGTCTGCAACACAGCCAACTAGCACTCTATCCATTCCTCTAGCCTTGTCAACCTTGAGATATTTATAAAAAGTTTCCCTGGATAGGCATAGAAGTAGAGATTTTAGTCAGCTATATTTTTTCCTTTCAGTTTTCCAAACCATAAGAAAACAGTCTCTATACTCACTTGTGGAATTACATTAGGGAAATTAACCCAGTGAGTATGTAGTTTAATCTATTAACATGAAAGAGTATGTAGGTTAGTATAACCACACAAATGCTCAGCCTTTAGAAAATCTAGCACCAGAACCATGTCAGCCCACTGCCATGAACTGTTGTTCTAATTCTTATACAAGAAGCTTGAAGCACTTTATAATAGGGAACAAGTTTTGCTTTTCTCATTTTAGAGTGGAGAAGATCAAAGTGCCTTCTACAAGGGGAAACAAGAAACTGAGCCTGGGGCCATCTCAATTCCAGCCATATGTTATTGTTTGAATTATTTCATGCAGCAGTAGCAATGCCAGTGCCAAGTGCTTTTGAGGTGGGTGTGATTTGTGGGATTAAAGCAACAAATTTAAGCCTACAGCATATTTTTTGGCTGGAGGAGAGGAGAGAGCACTCAATGAAAGCAGCAAGTTAGTTCCTCTTCACCACCACGATACATTTCAGCTTATACATCTAAATCAAATGGGGGAAAAAATCTTTGTGTTTAAAAACAGATTTTTGAAAAGAAACCTGGAAAACTGGTCTACTGTGTGGACAGTTACCTTAAGATCTATTTTCACACATCTGTGAGAATAATCTTTGGTAACATTGGTGTTCAATATTCTTTTCCTTTCCTTTGCTTTTGTTCTTCCTCCTTTACTAACAGCTGCCACCTACTTATGGCAATGATTTTGTGAAATTTACTTCATCTTTTTCCATTTTCTTCATGTCAAATTGACAAAATTTTAGGTGTCAGCCATATGGCAACCAGTCCCTCACTCAAAGTTCTCTTATTTTATCTTCTGCATGATGTGACAATTTAGACTATAGAAAAGCAATGGAAAATTACAGTGCATTGACAACTGTGTGTGATTCAAAACAAATACTTTCTCATGCCAAGGAAATATTGAACATTAATAGTAATCACTAAAGTAAGACTGAGAGCTGATGCTACACATCATAAATATCACATTTTCATAGAGATATTTTTTGAATTAAGAAAGAGACTTGGGTAAATCTCAAAATAAGGAGGAAGTCCAAAAGCATATGTTAGACACATCAGTGCTAATGGCACTTGTAGGACATTAAATGTGAACACAGTTGCCAGTATCAATTTCATGCTGTTATGTGTTCTTAGGTTAGAGAAGTTCACACCTGGAGCTTGGGTGCCATGGAAGTGTATGAAGATCCAAGAAGAACCGAGTGCTGCTATACTTGTTCTCATCCCAAACAGAAAACTATCTCAGGCAAATTGAGATTTATTTTTAGTCATATTTTGAAGGGAGCTAAAATGGATGCAGTTGCCCGTTTACTGAAAAATGATGTGTTAAGGACTGATCTTGCATCAGAATAGGTTGTGATAAAGAAATAACAAAAGTGTGCCCAAAGAGAAACTAAGCTGTGGAGAACAATGGAGTGTTTTCCTCCCTTCCCCATACTAATATGAGAGGTAGGCAGTGGCTTGTTATTGCTACTGTCATTATGTTTTATGAAATAGTGAATCTCTGCATGGCTGCTGAGCACTTGATTGTCACTGAGCTGACTGCCAGACCAGTGAGATGAAGCAAGAATGTGGGCATTCCTCTGAGGTGTTCTGCAGATAAACAGATGTTGTAATGTGGAAACAGGAAAAGTGGTATCAAGGCATCACTTGCCCCCTGGAATAGAAGGCATCCATCTTCTTCCACTCACCCATCAAAGCTCACTGATACACCTTTCACATCAGATGGCTGTAGTGTCTTGTCTCAGGCTGGCAGGTGTTTAGGTGCTGGACAAGCAGTGGAATTTGAAAAAAAAGCAAGCCTTAGAAACTGCAATTATCCTTCCAATAACTTTGCTGGCTCCAGGATCAGACAGAGGCCACGCATCATTCTGCTTCTTCTAACACCACTGTTTTAAGTTCGGCTGCAGAAAAAATTGAATGGGCTAACAATTTTAACATGCAGGCAAGTTTGACCTTTGCATCCCAGTCTTTCAAAGAAATAGAGCCTTTGGCTTTGGCCATGAGGTGCGTGTTCAGACTGCCCAGCTCGTTTCTGAACTGCTAGTCAGACTACCTTCTGAAGAACTACCTTCTGAAGGTAGTCAGGGCCATTGGTTTATCTGTGCACCAACATCTCACTCTCAGTGACAACATCTGTCTTAACTACAGTCTCTCAACAGTCTCTACCCAAGTGCTGCTACTGCACAGGACCAGGAGCACTACAGCAATAGACCTCAGTGCAGTTACTTGCTCTGCTCTGTCCCAGTTTGGGTTGGCTGCAGCTCCCATTATACATGTGGAGGCGTTTCACTATTTAGATGATTACCATCAAGCTCAAACTTTCATCCTTGCACAATCAGTTGCAATCAAATGTTTTGGAATACTTCCTGGCCATTTATCACACAATTAATCTCAGCAACTCACTTCCAGAATGTTCTCAAAAAGCATTAATGTGTAAGTGTACTGCAAGCATGGTTAATGATAGGATGCTGAACTGTGAGAACCAATTTCACTTTGATATAGACTATCCTATTCTGACTTCCAAGCATGTTTGGATATGTATAACGTTATCATTTGCACGGGAGACAATACTTAGCAAGAACACAAAACAACAGGCATTGCTAACATTCACCCCAGGTAAAACAGCTTTCCTACTGTCTGCTCATGTTTCACACTTTGCACACTAAACACTGCCCATTTCACAAAACAGTCACTGCACTGCATCTGCCTCCGGCAAATGTAGAACAAGACCTATCTGGCACCATGATGTTTTATGCCAAACAAAACCCTTTTTTTCTTTTTTTTAAGTAGAATTTTTAGGGTGAAAAAGCAGTATTTGTACTCACTGAGCCAGTGATTTTCTCAGGAGATGCTGTTTCATCCTCACTTACTGGGGATCTCTCTATTGGTCTCCTCTGCCATTGCAAACAACTGAGCAGTTTTGACTGTCTGTGTGGGCATCTGCTTCCTCAGTGTGAGGTGGTGGAACCACTCATCAAACTTGGGGTCCTGTTTCTTGCACAGGCAACCCAAAACAATCCAGGTGAAGGAGATTAAGGTTTACCTCATTTCTTTAGAGAAATAACATCTTCTGCCCTTCCTGCAGTCCAGACTATTTCAATAGTGCTTGAGATTCACTGAAAAAATGAATGCTATGACCAACACTGAAAAACGCTTAAGTTTTCAGCCAAAAGACGACTTCATTTTCAAAGAAACCACCCGAGTTTTCCAGTGAAAACATACGAATTTTTCTAACAGTCCTATCTGTTAAAAACCAGTAAGGATTGGTATGTCTGTTATTGCATTTCTTAGTGCTGGCCTAAGTATGTGGCCTAAAAAAAAAATCCATACTACTGCTATGGGAAAAAAGTAAGATTGTGTTAAGTGAGTATGGTAAGAAGCATTTCAGTTCCAATTAACTAAATTAATTTAATCACAGTAAGAACATGAAGAAAACAATTAAGAACTTGATGAAACTCCCCTTTTGGCCCTGGAAAGTCCATTTCTTCAATTTCTTAATATGTATGAGATGCAGAAGAAATCTTTGCTGGCAGAGCTTCAGTTCAAGATAAAAATTATAATGCTGCAGTGCACAATGGCAAAAGCATTTCACAAAAATTCCTGTTGAGCAATTAGAAAAGAGATGTATTATTCCTCTCCGATCATAACAGTAGCTTGATTTCCACTTCAAAAAGTAATTCAGAACATTTCAAACAACAGTTATTATGCCTTTTAAATTCAGCAAGTCTGAATAAGTTGTGACTGAAAATTTGACAGAGCTAATCAAGAAGTTCTCTGGACCACCAATACTATTTAAATGAATTTTACTCTACTAGGAAAGATTTCAGAGGACTGAGGTGAGGAAAAAACTAATACAGCATCAGCTTTTCAGTGAGTAGGTAGACTGATTTAAATTTATACAGCAGGACAACAGAAAGAAAAATAATGGAATAACCCGTAACTTTTGATTATTCCAGGACACAGAAAGCAAAACTAATTGAAATTATTGAAATTACTTCTTACTGAAGTAAGAAATAGAGCTGGTCAGATAAAACTGACTCCTTATATTGATCAGCTAGGATTAAAAACTGGTTGAAGACAAAGCCAACACACATGTAGTATTTATACTACTGAGGGGCATTTAAAAGCGTGTCACATGACAGACTGAAGCTGGATTTATACAAAACTAACTGGCTAGTATGAAATGCATTGCAACTATGGTTTCTGAATTGTATACAGATATCCATTAAGCACAATCTTCTATTCTTATTTTAAAAACTGGTTCTTTACTATTAACATTATTTAATATTATTTTCAATAATTGAAATACAAGATAAAATTACCTTTCAAATCTCATCTAAAGATGAAAATGTCTCAAAGGAGAGAAGCAGAGAAAAACTAATGAATACAACCGGCCACTTGCTAAAACCAGCTAGCTTGCTTTGTTTTCTGGCTGCAAACTGCATTCAAATGAATGTGGATATATACAGGACAGGGGTTCACCAACCACAGAAGCAACAAGCACAGGGATTATTTAGACTTCCAATCCGATGTCATGACCAAGACTGTTATAAATATGAAGTAGAGTAGCAGTAGGGAGAGTTGATACTGTACAATTCTTTTACCAGTCCTGTTTTGCTATTAGTGTTCCAATTAAAAATGTATTTAAATTATTTTAAAGAATCCAAAGAAGAGTGCCACAGACAAACACAATCCAAAAGACTTGAGTCTATTTACTTACTTTAAAAAAGAAAGCTGAAGAGTGACTTGTTCAGTTTGTAAATGCCTACAGTGAAAACAGCAATGTCACAGCATGCACTTCAGTTTAGCAGACAACAGACAAAAGATCTGACAGCTGGATACACAAAGACGACAAATTCAGGCTCAATATAAGAGGCAAGTGTTTAACAGTAAGTAATGATATTTTAAACAATTTGGGTGGATTCGTAATCTTAGGAGCTTTCAAATCAATGCAGGATGCTTCTTCTAAGAACAGCTTTAGTTCAAACAAGAATTTGAGGAAGTCTTGGAAACTGCTATGCAAGAGAACAGACTGAACACATGGTGCTTCCTTCTGCCTTCTGAATCAGATTACACTGGAACTGCTACACTTTTTTTCATGGAAATACCTCCAAGGAGGTAGATTTAAAAAGGGAAGAAAAGTGGGCATGAGCACTTTTGACACGTTGGACCATGCAATACTGTTGGGACTATATGGCTGCATTACACTGCCACCCAAAAGATGCATCACCTAGGTACAGCAAGAGTGTAAAATTGTGTAGGTAGGGAGGGACCCTACATTTTTGTACCAGAAATTATGAAAATGAAAGCAGTAACAGCATGCTATGTTCAATCTAGTGGATGCCAGAAATTTTGCATGCCAGGAGATTGCTCAGCCCAAGCCTGTGGGGGTACTGTTCCTTTCAGACTGTTTTTATCATGAGAAAGAAAGACAAGACAGATGCAATACACCTGAAAGAAGAAATTCACCGTTTTGCCCTTGGTGAAATAAAGGTGAAGAGGCCTGACATGCTGAAGATAGACTTAACCATGTAAAGGAAAAGGTAGTCAGAAGAGAGAGAAACCCGAGAATTTCCTGCTTGAATTATATCCATACTTTTATGAACATAAAATTTGCAAACACTGAGTTTCCCGTCTCTGGAAATAAAATTATTTCAATTAATGGCACTCCTTTTTGGATACAAGGCAATGAAATTCAAGTTATCTTGTCTGGTGCCAAGTAAGAGCTTTGATCAGAATCTCTTTTATCTTAGGACAAAACCTCATGCCATGAGGCTGCTGGATGTTTTGGGCATGACTGCCTAGTTGATCCTGCAAGAGTCGTGTTTGAACAAAAGAAAGACCATATAAAGACAGCCTCATTTTGAAGAAATGTGTTTTGGTGAAAAGCTGATATACAGATTTACTTAATGTTCTTCAAGAGAGTATAGAAATTTTTACTCCAGTAATTCTTTCAGTAGCCAAGATTTTTACTTCACAATTTCAAACTTCTGCATACCCAGCTGACAAGATTAAGACACAGTGTAGGAGTTCACCCTGCACAGACGGTGAGCATAATGTACAGTCATCACGGAGACAACAGTTCAGAGATGGAAAAATCCTTCCAGGTTGTTCATGACAGATCTATGGCAGCGGTCACCCACGACAATATATTTTTAGAGTTCTGTACAGCCCATTTCTATGCATGCTCCTCCCACAGACCCTTTAATTCATACATACTGTTAAAGCTCACATGACTCTCTTCAGAGAGATACATCATAGTATCACTTTTGGATCTGCACTTTCCCACATGGGCAACATGCTGCTGTGGAGCTGTATTTAAAGCATGCTTTGGAACCAGGGACTTTGCAGTTCAATAGCACTAAATAACCCACAAAATTTTCAAGTATATACTTTATTTCATTCATATTTCACAGTCAGTTTCTGTAAAGTTTTAGCAAAAAGGTCATGTTCTATAACAGAGGTGTTATTCTACTGTATTCAGAGCTAGCAACGGGCTTTGAAAGTACAGAAAATATTTACATTCCAACTAGAACAGTAGAATTTCAAAAAGATATAGTAAAAGTAATCAAAAATACCAACATTTATTAAAACTTAATACAAAAACCAGTCTCTCTGACCCATTAGGCTCCCCCACTTGTAAGTTGTCAGCAACAGCTGAAGCTGCAGCAGGCCACCTGACTGATTAGACCAAGACAGCAGTCTTCAGCTAACTTTTTAATAGCAAGTCTTGCTGCTTCAGAGATCAAAAAACCCTGTGAGTTCATTGCTTAGTTTCCATTCAGAGGCTAACATTTCTGTTCAAATCTACTGGACCACTTCAAGATCCTGCCCAGAATCCAGACTTATCCTGGTCCTGATGTAGTCAACTAATTTTCTCAATGCACTTCCAAGCTAACCTATTTTATTATATTGCAGCCAAGAAAGGAAAGCCCTTATTGCTTTAAAGCTTTATCAGGGCTCCCAGGAATAAAGGCAGCTAAGAAAACTGAACAGAATGGTACCTGATGACATATTTATCACCAAGAACCTTCAACACCCTTTTTTTTAATAGATGTTGAGCTAAGGTTTCCCATTATCTAGGGATATGCTTCCTAAGGGGCCCCAGATTTAGGTATGAGTTCCAGAGTGGATTTTTCTAGTTGAGTAAATACTATTTAAGTCTGGACTGAAGCCCAGTAGGATATTTCTAACCAGCTGCTGGACTTTATTCACAGATTTACTGAACATGTATTTATACAAATTACACCAGCTGAAAGGCCCACTAGCTGTAAGCACACCCACTTCAGCCCACCCTCCGTACTGTCAGGGAAAAAATACACGTGGTACTGCGAGGACTAGCAGAGATCTCCATCAGCTAAGTCTCCCTAAGTCAGAGGGCACTGCCCTGCAAGGCAAGTTTTTCATTCTTTTATACCATCAGAGCAGCGGAAATAGAATGGAGAAGGTCACCAGTAAACTCATTTTTCCTTGTCTCAAACAGCTACAATTTCACTTCATTTTTTCTGCCTCCCTTTCATCTCTAGGTACCCTGAGCCCATCATGTTGTTTTCTAGGGCAATTGCTTCCTATAAATACATATTCTGAACTTCAAATTCTCCTCACTATTAATAGGTAGAATAAGAACTTTAGGAAAAGTAGAAAAAATATCCTATGCACTTTCTCATACTTCACACCTCTAGGCCTATTATATGTATTTGATCAATGGAACTGCCTCCTCTCCTTGTAAGAAGTTCAGATGAAAACAAGATGATCTTTCATAAATGGCCTGAGGTATCATCACATCTATCCTGCCAAATGTCATTTGGTGCAGATATCACAACTGATAGATTGGGTCTAAATTGGACATGTCCTACATTATTACACTGCACTGTGCTGCCTTCTGGGCTTGCTGGCTAAGTTTCGGTATCGCCAGGCTGCGAGTTATGAGACATGGTAGTATCACAACTGTTTCAGGTATATTAAAAAAAAATAAATGCTAGAACAGTGTCTAAGAACACTTTCAAACAATTCCCACATACTTAACCAGTCTTCAGCAAGTAGGCAGGATCCCGTGAAAGGCATAGCTACTAGTTTGCTACAGCTCCACTAGGGCAAACCCTGCCACAACATTTCTCTGTAGGCACATGCCTAGTACAAAGAGGACTCACATGCCTCAACTTGGTAAGACATGTGAAGCATTTCTTTTCATCAGTGTTAAAAGGGTGAAATCCCTTACAAGAGAGAAGTCCCTTACAATTTCTCTAATGCACCTATTTGAGGAAGGATATAAAAGTATTCTCTACAGTCTTCTGCAATACTGATTCCTAGAGACATCAGAAAATGTAAAGGTCTAGCCACAAATTAGCAAGACATCCACTCTACTTTCAATTTTTTTTTTAACAATCTGAAACAAATGATAGAAGGAATCACAGCATCAAAATACCTAGTCACCTAGATGGCATGAGTTTTTGAAAACATCGTCACACAGAAAGGAACATATCACAGACGATCCAGATTCCTTCACATTCTTGGACAAAGCCGTTCTCAATTTTCTACACAAACTGCCTCTGAAAAAGATCCCTTCAGATTCCAGGGAGTAATGTAGTTAAGTGTCTAGATAAACTGCAATTAAATAAATGTCTGTAAAACAGCTTTTGTAACATGACTACTGTGGCTCTCCACTAGCAAAGTCAGTATCTTATGCTCACAGTGCTGTCAGCAATATCTCAAGGCAAGCAGCCTAGGAATGCTATCAATCTATATGGAGGAAAATATGTTTTGGAGTCTGTTTTTTGAAGTTCAAACTTAAGTAGATAAAATTTTTAGAGAGTTTATCCAAGCTGACACACCTCCCACCCTCACTACATTAATCTGATTTCTCTAAATAAAAAAAAAGAAGGAAGGGAGTGGGAGAAGGACTTATTTCACCTCACACCAACTCCCTTCACCTATTTGGAACTGATCATGGCCCAGCAGTGGGGCCTGTTCTGCTGCTGCACTCTCAGAAACAACTATCTAAAGATGAGAATAGAAAGATGCTTGCACAGTACTGCAAGTGACTGTCTTCACTTCAAGAATGGGAACATGCCAGCAGAGCACATCCAAGCTCCTTCAGTCTAAGGAATTACACAGAGTTAGCACGAAATTCAAGGTCACACTGCAGTACTAAGTACCCATTCTGTCTAGAACCCACCATGCTATTCCAGTCCCACAGCTGCCTCTGAAGACAAATTGTTAATGGCAATTACAAGTCTTGGACTCAAAAAATACTCAAGTAAAAGTTTGAGACAGGAAAAAGGAGGCACAGAAATAACTTGATCAACATCTACGCACATTTTTACTACATGTTGGGGTAAGCGGGGTCTTCAAGGTTGCTATCAGCTTTATCAGATCCTGTTAGGGATGCTTCTAGCTCTGCCCATGATTGTGGAGCATTGTTCTTTATTGCGTCTATGAAAAGCTGCGTTTGGTGCTTCAGCCGGTCCAGCTCGGCCTGAGTCACCTGGTTCTGATGAATGAGCTCCTTGGTTTTTAAAGTGATCTCCAGCAATCCTGACCTGCGTAGCACAACAAGCGTATTCTGAAAGCGTCTGCATTTGCTTTGTTGTTGCAAGAGCAGCTCAGGGGTAGTGCAGATCTCTTCTGGTATCAATGGAGGGCTCCACACTGCAGACGGCATTGGAGTCTGTGATGCACTCTCGCTCTCATGAAGGGTGCACTTTGCTGCCTGTAGAGTTCCAAAAGGCAAAAGAGGAGTCAAACCTGGCACTTTCTGAGTGTCACTGGAAACACGATGAAAACCAGGAAGAGCTGACAGTTTTCCACTTGTCACCAGAGCTGAAGAACTTTGCTGGTTAGAATCCTGAGGGGTCTTAAAGCTAACTGGTAGGTGGGCAAAAGGACTAGGAGGCAAGCCTGTGCTCATCAGTACAGGTGAAGTCTCCATCTTGGGTGCTTCTGTGCAGAGTCGTTTATGACAAGTGGTTTCCTGACATTCTTCTAGATCAAAGGAGTGATCTCTTTTGCAGGGCTGTGGTGCTATTTTGGGATAAGAATTCAGGATGGGCAGGTAATTAGTGGAGTCATTCCTCTTTTTCCCAACAGAGTGAGGATTAATGGGAGGTGGGATTGATGGACGAAGAAACACTAGCTGTGGCTGCGCTGGAATCACTTCAAGGGATGGCTGCACAGTCCAAGACTGGAGCTGTGATGAACTCCCCTGAGAAGCACAAACAGGGAAAAACCACAAGACTTACAAAAGCTTTGTAGAAGATGACAAAAAAACCCCTTAAATTAAACAGGTGGACTGTGCCATTTTTCCATATTTGATATATACTGTCAAATTAATGTGTTCTGAGGAGTTTTCTATCAAACTCATCCTTCTCTTTCTCTGACAACAGAGCATAATGCTGAAATAAAGCTGTAATCCATAATCCTTCTACTATGCAACAGTAGATACGTTTAAAAACAAATCAATCTGCATTTATACATGCTTTCCTAAATGAGGATTACAATGAAAGCTTATATAGTACAATGTTCATTAAAAAGTTCGACCCAGACTTGGGATCAAACTACAAGTGCACAGGAAAGCTGAAAAATAATTAAGCTTCGTGTTTATGAAATATATTAAGAGTCAAGGAAAGACTGCAAAGACATTATAGGAACAATTCAGACTCCCTCTCTGTTGAAAGGTAGCAACTCAAATCTTCTCCAATCTATTCTTATAGCAAGCTTTTGAAATGGTTATTTAAGGTACACAACACCTGTTCAGTAAGTCTTATAATTTGAAGTACAATACACAGTTTCAATAAATGTAAAACTACAAAGCAGGAAAAAAAGGCTGAATATCAACCAATGCAAGGAGAAGAGCCTGCCGTAAGCCCAAAGGTCTGGTGAAACAGTGTGCACTGATAAACCTTAAAAGCATTTTACTTCAAGAACAATTCCCAAGTTTTTACTCCCTCCCACAAGCCATACTCTGGAATACAGGGGAAAACATCCATTTTTACAAGACATTACCTCTTTTTCCTCAAACACCTCACCACAGATCTTCATGAGACTGGCCAAAAACATGACTGCTTTTCTCCAAAGATATTAAATGGTCTAGTAAGAGACACTATTTCTTTCTAAAGCAAAACCTCACTTCTTAATATATTTAAGCCATCACCACTACAATTATACTAATACAGTGTCAGCTGCTTTTTCAATTCCTTACAACTTGGAACACAACTGGCAGGCCTGTTGAAGGCACAGCTTTTAGCTACCACAAATGCATCTTATTATTTTTAGTACTATATTGACTCAATTGAAATCCATATCTTTTCCACCAGTCTCATAAGTTTTAAACTGGCAAATGCTATCATGCTTTGCTAAAGTCCATTCCCCCAGTAAAGGACTTGGAACTTACCAAAAGCAGGTATTAACCACTGATTAGGACACTGAGACTTGGAGATAAGATTCAATTACCTACTCTGACACAATGTTTCTTTGGTTCAGTGGGCAAGATGCTTATGGAATAGGGGTACAGAACAGCTACCTGTAAAAATAAATATTACTACCTTAACACAAAAGAAAGAACATTCTGAAGAAAAGTATCTGGAGATGTAAGGAATAAGGAAGCATATAAATACTGTAGCTATACATACACAGGACAGAACATGGAGCCCTAGGGAGCAAGGGTTTGGAGTCAGAAGTTGCCATTTACTGCACTGCTGAACAGCACCTAGCACAGCAGAGCCCCATAATCATTGAGACCAGAAGAGCTGTGGTAACTCTTTATCTTGCTCTTGGGTTTCTTCCTATCTCTGTTGTTTCTTCTTTTCCTTCCCTCATTGCACTGTGCTCTTGTTCTCCTACTCAAAAATCTCATTTTCAGTAGAGAAGGACACCTTCATTTTACTAATCATGCAAATTGTTGTGTGTTTTCTTGCCTTTTTTAAATGAAAGCTATGAAAGCTGACTTCCTGATGTATCAGTGTAACTTGTCTAAAAAGCCTTCCTACTTATTAAAGACTTTTACAAGACTTGTAGAAACCTTACCACAATCAGCACTGTGTTTCAGAGAATTAATTGCCACTTGATTTTTTTTTTTAGTAGCATTATTGTTAGCTGTTTACATTCTGAAATTGGGCCAGCAGATAACAGCAGGTAACCATCACTGTGGAGGATCTCAGTGGTTCCAAGACAGAAGAATGATGCTGATTGGAACTGAAACTGGAAGAAGTAAACAGCAGTAACTGGATGCTGCTTTTTCTTT
Source organism: Daphoenositta chrysoptera (assembly GCA_013397915.1). Classification (NCBI taxonomy): domain Eukaryota; kingdom Metazoa; phylum Chordata; class Aves; order Passeriformes; genus Daphoenositta; species Daphoenositta chrysoptera. Next base: position 1,189,446 of record VZRO01004735.1, on the reverse strand, counting down.
TTCTTTGGTCCAGCAAGCCCAACTGAGCACTGTGTTGAAAAGACCATTTTAAAAAGATGACCATCTGAGATAACCAGGCATAATGAAAAGAGGCAGAAAGACATTCCATTAATATTCCGACCTAGACTCGTTGCTTTTCTTTATTGTAGTGAACGTTTTTCCATTTAACAGTCATGTCTTTAATCATAAACAGTTAGACTTACATATTATGATGCACTGCTCAATAGAACCAAGTGTGGTCATTTTAGCCACCTCCAGCTCTTACTTGACAATTTTTTTTTTGCTATACTACCAGGTTTTTTATTTAGATGTATGTGGTTGGATTTTTTTTAATATATATCTCTCTCTATATAAGCTACTTACTATTAACTGCTGCTTTTTATTGCTTGCAACACATCTTGGAGTTTAACACTGGAATCAGTGCAGGTAAGGTCTTAATTATTGAGCTCTGGGCCAAAGGCTATCAGCCTTTGGTGAAGCTTGCCTATAATAAGAACTACATAAAAACTTCAGCATTTTGTTTACACAGTATTTTTTCCACACATCTAGGAATATGACTATAAAATAAAACTGTTTCTTGTCAAGATAAAGCATGATGCTCAGAGAACAGAACCACCTCCCCCACAACTGCATAATCTGCTAAATACCAACAGTGTATATTAGGTCTTGCTTGTTGTCGTAACAGATTCAGTAGAAAAAGAATCAGGATCTATATTCTTTTTCCCCCTTCCCACTGTATTCTCAGAAGTATTCTAGTAAAAAAAAAAATTAAGAACTTCTGCTCTGCTCCAAAAATGAGTGAGTACAGAGCAGGAGGTCTACTAATATGAGAGTACTTTGGACTTCTCACATCTTCTGTTAAAATGTGAAAGTTACACAGATGTGCTGGAGGAACAATACATTACAGAAATACTGAAGAACATAAATAGGGAATGTAATTGTTGCAATGTGAGCCATCACAAGCAATTAAGAGAAACAACTATCAAAGTAGAAGTACCACAGCTAACTTCGGGTAAGGGTTTAACTTTTTCATTTATAACATTCCAGATTAGTGTTTCCCATTGCATATGAAGCACTTCTAGAACCTAAGAATGAGGAAACAAATCTATCATCCTACTTTACCATCTTTACTGAATGAAAAATACAACAGCAGCTTTCAAAAGAAAATCACCCTTTTCTGTTTAATCTTTGGTGCTATTCACATAACATTCTTGAAGGTGTATTTTGGGGGGATTCTTTTGAGACAAAGAGGTTTAGTAGATGGAGCAGTTTCCCCATTTCACATTTCATCTTAGTGATTCCAGCCGCCTCTCAAAAGAACAGAAAATCACATTAGAACTTCTTAAATTACCAATTACTTTCTGGACTTTGCCAAATCTTTTTTGAAAGGAAAAACATTCTTAAAAAAAAAAATTAAGAACATGCAATATTTTAAAATATATTATTTCTTCCCTACCTGCTTAACCAACACATTTTTCATAACAACCATAGGAGATAGTGCAGGAAAGGAGCTACTTGTGGTCCTTGGGCATTGCCAAGGTCCATCCTCTGCATTCCAACACAGCGCGTTCAGGACGTCCTCTGAATCCGTCTGCTCCATAGCACTTGGGCACTCTGAACTTCCATCTGCCAGATGTAGAATTCAGCTGTTAGTTGTTTCACATGCAATGTGCTTACCACTGCCTTCTAGTTCTACTATTCTGCCTCCTTTCAACCAAGTCACAAAGAACAATAAAGTTAAGTTCTGTAATATTAACAAAATTAAACCTGTTGTGACAGCTGTCAGACAGACTCTAAAAAAAGGCTTTGTATTTCAGGTCAGTTCTTACACAGACATTTTCTCCCCCAAAAGTCTATTACTTTTTGTTCTTTTGTATTTAGTCTCCAATGGACTGCACAGTATCATGAAGGTTGCTCTAAAAACTGATACAGGAAAGCACTACAGGCTCCAGCATTGCCATATTCGTAGTTTGTGATGCAGGCATTTTATATCTTGACATTTTCTATCTCAAACCCCAGTAAAGCAGGTATCTCTCATAGAAGTGCTTTTTTACTCCTTTAAAGGTCATTTTTGCACACTGTTATTGAGTACTAAAATAGCACACCATGTCTACTATTTTACTGCTGTTATAAACATTACTCTCTGGTTCATCAGGCTCTACTGACAATATGGTCAGATGGTAAGAGACGCTGGGCAGCATAATCCAAAAATTCATTAATCACTGCGAAGAACAAAAAGCAATTTTGACATCTCCACTTCTAGACTCTGAAGTCTGATATTCTTCCATTAATTCTAAATTCCCATGCCATTCAAATTCACAGGATGAACTTTGTAGCTTGGTAACGTTCCACTTCAGAAGACTTTGGTGGTAGGATGATTGCAGGTGAAACTGATCTAGCATAGAAGGGCCCTCCAAGGTAACGAGACACAAACTCTAAGGGCTTACTCAGATTTGTTAAACATCACCAATTAAAGCACAGCCTCAGCATGGTAACACACAAAAAAAGGTAACACAGTGGTTTTCTAAACCTGAATATCCAGAGTCTTTGTCAGACTCAGCTGCCGCCATACTGAAGCGATGGTTGAAGCTCTTCATTTCCGTCACTCTGCCCAACAATTCATGGGTGTCAGGAGATGACTATTTTGTCCGAGTGTTTCCATAGTGCTGCAGGCAGTTTTTAACATATTTTCCATTGGGGAACTACAAAAACAGTTAAGAACAAAGAAAGACTTTATCTGAATCTAAAGAAAATTCTATCAGTATAACACAACAACAGTGGATAGTTGCGTATCTCCTTTTATACTGCCAGTGAACTAACTGAAGACTTCAAGAAATATCTCAAAATGCTGAAAGAACAAAATTTAGATCAAAACCTAATTTATTGGATGTGTCTTTCCACTCCAAAAAAGCAAAACAAACTAAAAATTAAAGGCTATTCATAAACAACATTTATTTCAAGAATTAAAATTACTCAGAGCATTATTTATCTTACGAAAACTCTGTTGTCCCAAGGGCTGAATTGCAAAACAAGACAGTTGTGCTGGGTGAAGCTCTTACAACAGATACAGCTGAACCTGCAAAGCTGTGGTTTTGCTAACACAGTTTGTTTCATTCTTGAGAGCAGAGTAAGTAATCAGAGAAAAGAATGAGTGATCAGTGAACACACTTGGGGCTAAAGAAATCCATGCTGCTAAAAGAGCAACACATACTGCAACACACTCCTCGGGGAGACAGGGCCTTAGAAATGCCCACACCCAGAATGTAAACACTGAAAGGCTGAAACTAAAAGCTATGAAAATCAGAAAAATGTAGTAACATTATGGCCTCCCACACTACATACTTGTCACAACCTTCAGCTGCTTACTGAGGGTAGGCAGCATCTAGTACGACAAAGTTTCTGCTTCTCTTAAAGAAGGTAATTGTCAGTTTGGCTAACAGAAAACCAACAAAATGAAGTGCAGAAATTTCTACTATTATTTGTTGAAATTATTTTCCTATAAAGTAACCCACTGAAGTTATGTCTCATGTTAAGTTTTATATTTAAATTACAAAAACAGGAACTCAGGAGTCTGCATCATAGTCAGGCCAGCAGTCCATCAGCAGCAGCATCCAGTACAAGCTGCTTCAAATGACATTGCAACAGACATTCTGGATTAATCTACCCAAAAATGCAAGTTTCTTCTTCAGGTCCTGCCAACTTTGTTAGAAGTGTGCTCCAAAATCCTGCTCCTTAGCACCAGTAAAAACTTCTCAAATGGGAATATGACTGTCTATTACAAGAATGATGGAATAATGGTCAGCAGAAGAAAATTTCTCAAGTAGCTACTTGCATCATTTTTATTTTCCATCTTCAGTCACACCTGCCCACCTGCTAACAGGTATGGAACAAACACGATTACATAAGCGCGACCTAGATGCTATCCTTGCAATGGAAGAAGTAGTTTAAGTCCTGATCCACACTTTCACTACTTAGCCCTTTCCGAAACAAATGTATTTTTTTAAGAAAGTGATACGTAGAAATGCTAATCTAAAATAAAACCCCAAAACTACCTCAAACCAAAACAAGAAACAGAAAGAGGGCTAGAAATAAATAAAAGAAGAAAAGCTCATCTGCCAGCTTTGCATCAAGGGAAGCTTTGAGAAGGGCTGACACATCACCTTCTCTAACAGGAAAAAACAAAACACCACAACCACAACCGAAAATAAACAAACCAGAAGTGCCACTCCCCCGAGGCACGGGCGTGAGAACCCTCCTGCCCATCCCCGGGCCAGAGCCGTCCCCCGGGCCCGGCGGGCAGGACCTCCGCCGCGCACCGCATTTAGAACCGGGCGCCCACGCCGTCGTCCAGGGCCGTCCCTCCCGCTGATCCCACCCAAGCGCTCCCGGGCCCACACGCCAGACTCCGGCGGCACGAGGAGAGCCCGCGCAG
>VZRO01004735.1:1126270-1184943 GCA_013397915.1 Daphoenositta chrysoptera | reverse complement strand
ACGCCCCGCCCGCACGGCCAGCGGGGGGGAGCGCGGCCGGCTGCGCCCGAGCGCGCATGCGCAGAGCGGGCCGGCGGGAGCGCGGGCCCGGCGTGTGAGGGAGCCGGGCAGGGTGAGCAGAGCTGGGAGCCTGGGGTGGTGCTGGGCCTCCCGAATACTGTGCAAAAAAGTACCATTCTTCTCCACGCAGAACGTGAGACTTCTGTGCAGCCTCTCTCACTCCATGAATGAGAGATGAAACACAGACACTTCAAATATGAGGGAAGTAGCATCAAAGAGGTCTCAAACTTGTCTCAAAGAGGGAAGACACGGCAAAAAGAGGAATCACAGAACCACAGAATCAATTAGGGTGGAAAAGACCTCAGATAATCGAGTCCAACCTATGGCGTAACACCACAATGTCAACTTGACCATGGCACTAAGTGCCACGTCCAGTCTTCTCTTAACACTTTCGGGGATGGTGACTCCATCACCTCCTCGGGCATCCTGTTCCAATGCCTAATCACCCTTTCTGTGAAGAAATTCCTTCTAATCTCCAGGCTGAACTTCCCCTGGCACACCTTGAGACTAAGTGCTCTTGTCCTGTCACTGGTTGCTGGGACAAGAGGCCAACCGCTATGTGGCTACAGCCTCCTTTCATCCTCCTTGTTAGAGTCATAATTTCACCCCTGAGCCTTCTTTTTTTTTCTGGGCTAAACACCCCCAGCTGCTCCTCACAGAATTTGTGCTCCAGATCCTTCACCAGCGTCATTGCTCTTCTCTGGATTTGCTCCAGCACCTCAGTGTCCTTTCTTGAATGGAGGGACCCAGAATTGGACACAGAACTCGAGGTGTGGTTTTACCAGTGCCCAGTCTGGGGGGGAGGAATCACTTCTTCCTGTCATAAGTAAAACCATAAAAACCAACCAACTTTTACATGGTTGGAAAGTGTGAAATATGTGGATTTGGTTTCCATGAACTGCATATAAATCAAGGGCAAATAAATAGGAGGAAATGAGTCCCTGGTTCAATGAATATAACTAGAATAGCTATTCTTGTTCTGAGAACTGCATAAACACTACAAGCACCCAGGATTTTGGCAGAATATTTTGCATTTGGACATGAAAGCCATTTCATTAGATAAAACTGAAAAAGCTGTGTGGAAGACCTGAGCAAAGACACAATGAATTCCTTAAATAGAAATGGAAATAAACACTTTCATTGTTATGATAGTCTTGTTAAAGAACCTGAAATGTGCCGACTAAAGAGATCAACAAGATCTAATAAATTCCTGAATGAAAAAGAGAAGGACCTTTAATCTCAGCATAGTCTCATAAACAACTTGTCAAATACAACACAAACATATCTGAGATTGCGTGAAATGACGTCATCATTTTGAAAAATATGGCACTGATGGGTTCCAGTCCTACCAATCTGAAATGTTGTGAGAGAACACTAGTGTCTCTTATTCTTAGGATGTATTTTTGAGCACTTAAATGCCAGAGTTGTCTCTGATTACATCTAAACTGTAGTGTGAGATGTGTGATCTCTAGACTCTGAATTTGGATCCCTTACTGTTCAGGAGTTCTGAGTTCTGAGGAAATGCATGCTAGGAATGCTCTTGTATCATCTTATTTGCACAGGCATGGTCCTGGGTTGCCTCATACCCAGAAACAACCCTTACTGTTCTCCACAGAGGCCAGATTTCTCAGGATATGGGAGTATGTGTGAGTGCTCATGAAAACAGCTCACCAGAGGGCAAGTAGCCTGTGTTTGGGACAGACAACCTGCTGTTCAGTTCAGGTGATTCAGAAGAGATTTGGAATTTGTGATACCAGGCCTTCATCCAAGGAGTAGCAGGTAGGAGAGCTGAAATACTATACTGTTTAATAGAGAAGTTTTCTTGGATAGTCAAGGTAAACCTCTATTCTAAATAAATTAAATCTCATCACCTGAATTGTCCCTGAGTTAAGTTGGCTTAAACCTTAGGTTTATATTGAGCATTATCATCTAAATTCTTCCTCCTCCAAATACACCCTTTTTGTAGTTTTAATAGTATTTCTGTCATTGTCCCTTCTCTCCCTTTTCCTTTCATTTGATTCTTCATTGATCCCAGGTCTTATTTACTGTGTGAGTTCAGTGATTACAGTCAGTGGCAACAGGATGTTTTCCTTTTTCCTTATGTTATACAGTGGTTGATTTGTTTATCCTAAAGGTGAGTGTTTTGACAAGTATTAACTTTTTATTCACTTCCCTGTTTATTCTGGTCATACAACAGGAAAAGAGTGAAAAGAATGTGAGTGAAGTATGACTGCATGTTTATTCAGTGTAGGTGTTTCAACACTTACTAAAAAAAGGTGTTGAATCTCGTCTTTCAGGAGAAGATGCAGAAATCATCTTTCATGGCTTAAGAGGGATAAAGGCAAGTTTTTATCCAATGAGGTGGTTAAATAATAGGTCTTGTGTGCTTACTGAACGATTAATAAGGGTGTTGATGCATGGACTTCATAAATGCTTATGGGACAAAGAATCTTTTGTACTAACACAGCAGCAGAAAGAAATGTTTCGCAAACTTTGGAAGTAAAGCATAGCCAGGTCAGAAGAATGTGGTTTCACATTACACTGTCTGAACTGGAAAAGTTAGGTCTGAAAACACCATGTCCTCAATGTTTTTTCTTCATATACTCACTGCTTTGTTTTGCTATCACAGACAAAATACAATTTAACAAGTACTATATTGTATTAAGTTAGTCTGCAAATAAATAGCTTTATTCATCTCACTTCATTGAACCAGTTTAATTTTTATGATATTTTAATACAGGTATCTTTGTTCCTTCTGTTATTCACTTCTGTAATTTTAATACATAAATAGAAGAATGTTGTTCAAATTATGCCTCTTAAGTTTTCATTGGTTGCAACAAAAGAACAAATTCATGCAGATAAAGTGTACTGTTGGACATTAAAACAATTTTAAAGCTCAAAATCTCTTTGAAAAAACAATCCATGTATGGATTTTGTTAATAATTAATATCTTATTTAATAAATATAGAAGCAGGAAACATTGTGTGATCATGTGCTCTAGCCTGCAGTCTATCACAGGTCATAGAATTTCACCCAGCGGTTGACTTAACAAGATTTTTCTCTAATGAAAGTATTTTAATAATGGCTCCTTTTCTTCGAAATTTCAACTGTAGGTATGTATTCTTTTCAAAGTACACGTTTCATATTGTTATAGCCATCTGCAACTTCATCTTACTATAAATGTATCTAAATTAAGAGAAGGCAGAATGATGTTAATTTAAAAATTACAAATGACTAGCAGAAATGGCAAATCAAGATAAAGCATCTTTGATGCTCTTACACTCTTCTGTACTGTTTTATATTGGAGAAGAACAAAGGTGGATTTTATATCCTCTTTGCAACTCCTAGACTTTTGGACCAACTGAGGATTTGGGGAAGCTGTGCAAAAGAGCAGCCCCAGTGACTGCTTTTAACCCTTGCAGCACCACAGCATTGCAGCAGTCCAGAGTACTCTGGAGAGCAGCAGGCCCTTTTGTATTCCTCACTTCCCCAGCACAGTCATCTTCTCTGTCTAGTCTGCAATATAGTGTGTGGAAAGCTACAGAGTGTAGAAAGATAGATTTACTTAATCAGTGCAATGCTGTCAGGGAAATCTCTTCAGGATAGTGGTTTTTTCTGTTGGAAAAATCTACAGGATTTACACTGTTGTCATGGAAGAGCTACTGTTTGCTCCAAAGTAGGCTAGATGTCATGTTTTCCTGGAGTTCAAAAATTATTTGGGCTTGTATTTCAGCTGTTGGTGGTGGCTTTGGGAGTTTTTTGGTGTCTTAAGTGTTGAGTTTGCTAAGACCATCTCTACAGACTCTTTAATATGGATTGTAACTTGTCCAATGTCATAATTTTTCTAGTTGCATCCTAATTTTGTGAACCTGAGAACTGAGATAAGCATCTTCACATTCTGCATGGCTTCTGTATGCCTGCGTTATTTCTGATAACCACTGGGTGTCGTGAGTCTCTTTGGATTACAGGATATAGAGAAGGACAAACTTGGTCCAATCGAGGACTGCCTATGGACTTTTATTCAGGGTGAAAAGGCCTTTGTCCCATTGACATTGAATTACAATAAGGAGTCCCAAACCTTACTTTAAAATAATGTTATTTGCTTAGGTAAATGTGTGATTCTTGGGGCTGTCCTGTGCAGGGACCGTAGTTGGATTTTGATGATCCTTGTGGGCTCCTTCTAACTCAGAATATTCTGTGATTCTGTGATTCTTTATTTATGTACTAAGGGCAACTGATACGAGATAGGATTGCTACAAACAACAGCCTAATTCTCTACATGATTTATCATTACCATTTATCCATTCAACTGAATGACACCTTGTTTGGTAGAAAAACACTAAGATGTCAGTAGGTAATTAAAGAAATCCTTATATCATAAATGTATAATGTAGCAGAATTAAGGATGAATTGGTGATCTCAAATCTGTATTTTCCTAATTTTTGGGAGCTATATTTAACATGGCTGTGTTTGAGATTATGATTTTTGTAAAGATTTTGCTGTTACTTTCATCCTGTTACTTTCATCCCTTTTTGCAAGCAACTGAAAAGGCAGGAATTTGTAACTTTGTATGCAAGGATAAAAAACATACTTCATGCAGAAGAGGACTTGAATCTTGAACCTTTGGTACAGACCTGTGCTGCGGAGGATTAAAGACCAACCATATTAGTTGCACATAGAAGGATTACATTTCCTACAGACCTGTCAGTAGGAGATCATATGATGTGGTAACACTGATCCAGCCATGTGCTGTGCCTCACAGTATGGATAGATGAGCCAGGGGTATAGACTGGACGTAGGCTTTCTGAGAATCTCAGATGCCACTGTGACTCAGTTGCTTTCCCTGTGGGCTTGTTGTGTTAAATGGCTCAACTAATCTGGTGTGTGCGGGTTCTCTTAGTAGTGGTTGAAGCTTTGCCTAACAGTATGATTGTGAAATGTTCAGAATTACTAGAACCATTTGAAAGACAAATATAGAACTGGCTCTTGCTCTGCAGGGTAAAGTATGTTCCCCTATTGTAGGGAACAGTAGTGGGATATATTTTATCTTTAACTTAGAACCCTGTACTGCACTATCACAGCAAAACACTGAACAGTTTGTGTCCAGTGCTACAGGAATTGTGAGGGCTTATAGGAGCAGATCAAGAAAAATCTGCTAAGTGCTGATTTTTCCAGTGGACTGTGTATAATGTAGCCAAATATGAACAGATTTTTATGACACTAGAAAAAGGCAGTGCCTTGGTGGTAGTACTTCACAGATCTTCAGACCAGCTTTTAAAACTTGGTGGTGTAGCAGCTCTTCTGAAGCAGTCTTGTTAAGAGGATGTCAGTATCAATTAAAACGTGCTTTTAATCTGGAGTAATTTATGGACCTTGCTGAAGTCCCTAATTACTCTTTGCAACCTATGGTCGGGGAGAAACTGAAAACCAGTGTTTATTTCAAGTGATATAGCAGAATGGACAGAAGATACAAGTCGGATTCCTAATCTACATGCAAGGCTGATTTTTGTTGTGCTGAATTCATGAGGAGCTACTGGGGGCTCACCAGTCCTGAAAACGGGACCATTTGTTTGCATGTCTTTGGGATAATAACAGAGTTTCTATGAAATGTCCTGACAGTAATTGTCTTTCAGATTGTATTGATTTAATACAAGGAAAACCTTTAAGGAAAATCTGTCAATATTGCTGAAAAGTTCACTGAAAAATCATAGTTTATTTGTAAATACAATGTTAATCAATACAGTACAGAATTAAAAATAAATAAAATAGGTATAAAATGTGGTAGTGTTCCTAATTGAAATACAGTCATTGGTTTTGGTCAAAACTTTTGAAATATTGGACTTTCCTGGAATGTAGAAACACTCTTCTTCTTTTATGAAAATGAATATAGCCCTCTAAATTTCCAACCCTCTGGAACAGTATTATGTTTATCAGATTTCTCAAGTCTGATTGTTATAGTGGTCAGATAAAATGGAGGATTGTATAGTGGGAATACGAATGCCTGAAAAAGATATATTTCTGATCCCAAGATAATTTATGTAATTTGATTTGTGATACTCTGCTGTAATACTGTTTTTCTTTGTAGCATTGCTGCACAGGGAGAAATAGCATTGATATTAAATGCTTGTATGTTCCTGCAGACCAGAGAAAGAAACCTGTAATGGAATATCAGAAATGACACGCATACCCAGGCTGTCACAATCTTGTCCAGCTCTGCTATGCCAACAAATAAACTGCTTCAATAGGGCAAAAGCAAAATGGACTAAGGACAGTTGAATATTTACCAGATGTTATGGCATTTGAGGCACCAGGACTAGCTCTGTGTAGATGTAAGACTGAATTAGATTCTTTCAGTTTTGCCAAGGGCAGAAAAAATCATACCTTGTCAGGGAACACAGTTTTTCTCTTTTTTTTTTTAAGGAAATTTTCCACATGATGGCAGTAAAAAACCTCTGGAATTCAGAGGTGGTTTGTTTCACCTTCAAAAGCCATAGGGAAAAAGAAACCAACCCAAGATGAAGAACTGAGTATGTGACTGAGCTTTTAGATTTCCCATTTTTCTCCTGGTAGTCCTTAAATTCCCCAGATAGTTTTCCAGACAGCAAGGCTACATGCAGCCTGTAACGAGGAGAATAGGTCACCTGTCACATTATACTAGGGCACAGTGTCACTCATAGGCATGCCTTCAAAAGATATTTTTGGTTTCTTATGCTGTGTATTAATGTGCAGAAGGAGAGGATAAGGAAGAAAAGAGGTTGTGTTTAATCCCTATCCACAAACTTGTCTCTGCCCAAAGAACTTGGAGATTGTAGCTCATCACTTCAAGGCACATAACAGAGAGCCCTTGGATCAGCACCCAGTTTGCCCCAACTGGGCATTTGACCAACTTGGTTTGCTGTAACAATGCCAGACAGGGATTAGCTGTGGAATGAGTTTGCAGTTGAAACTCAGTCTGTCTAGAGCTCTTGGATATCTTGGTGTATGGAAGCACTTAGAGAGGAGTGTATTTAAAGAACCCAGAAGCAGCTGTGTGGCTAAAATTAAAATGCGTTTTTCTTGTATTGTTTTTGCTTGGTTTCCTGTTGCACACTCTGGACCTGTCTTACGAGAGCAAATGGGCAAAGGAAAGGGATGAGTCAAAGGGATGAAAATCAATCCTAGAAATTCCTGCTTTGCTTTTTACAGCCTGGATACACCAGATATTTGACATGAAAAGGCCTGTGGCTAAAACAGTCTTTGAAAGTCTGCTTTTTATATTCATATGCCTTTCATTCCATTCTTCAGTCATTTAGCCCATAGATTTCCTTTTTGTGTGTGCACAAGGATTGCTGCTCCATTCCTTTCTCCCCATCTTTCCTTCCCAGAACATAGGAGGTCTAATTCTACAGTACCTAGCACCAAAAGTGCTATAGCTGATCAAAATGTTTTTAAAAATATCAAATATAAGTGGCAGAAAAATACTGCTGTGTAAGTGAAAGCATAAGGTACAACATACAGAAGTATCAGAACAAGACCTCTGATAAAGCAAAGTTAAAAATATAAACAAGGTTAGTTTATAATCGGTAGAGCAACTGCTCCTTTAGCAGAAAGGTAATTTTCTTTGAAAGAGTATATTACTTAGAAGTCTTAGTATAAAAGACATTTAGCAGTAAATTTATATTCAGATACTTCTGACATGGGGAGTTATTACCCCAGAATACTGTACAGGGAATTAGGAAATAGCTTTAAAAACTTGGTCAAGGTCATATAGGAAATCTGTGGCAGAGTCAACAAAACATGAGAATAGTAAGGGCAGTTCCTGTTCACCACTTCCCTCTCTGATCATGTGCCTTACAGAGATTGTAGAGCCTTGCTGTCAGACCAAAAGCTCGCTTAGTCTGATGGTCTAAAAGCTGCTTTGAAGCTAAACACAAAACTCTAAGTTATGGGCAGCTTGGGATATGATTCCATATGATCTCTTAGCAAAGCAAAAGGACATGTTTATCTGTCATAGTGAATGTAAAGGAGCTATTCAGAGAAACACAACTGCACTCCACACCAACAAATCTACTCATTCCATCTGCTTAAAATGCCCTGAAATTATTTTCTAATAGATTTTAAAAAAATAAAAATATATGTTAAGCCATGCAGCTTTCCTAAAGGGTAGAAATACTGTTAAGGGGTGACATAAAATGACCAGCCCACCTTGCCACTGATAAATGGAAAAGTAGAAAGTGAGTAACTCCTCAGTTTTTGAAACCTTAGGCTGGTCAGAAGTAAGAAACAGGATTGCATGTGGCTCATCTATATTTTTTAAGGGGATTACATTCTTTGTGTACATGCAACTTTTTTGTTCATGACAAAGAGAGTTGCATAATGTAGCCTGAACCCCCAGGTCAGCAGCACTGAAAGGGTCACATTTGCAGTTTGAACTGTCAAGGTCTACTCTAGAAAAAATGAAACCTGAAAACTAGTGGGTGGTTAACAGAGTCTGAATAAAACCATGAAACTGAAACTGTTACTCGTCTAAATCAACCTTCTTCAATCAGCAAGCATTTTGGCCAATCTTTTGTGTATTATGCTGAAATGTCTCAGGGTGGAAGATTCAGGAACAGTAGCCCCATTAAATGCTGCTGGAGACTGTGGCTTTCACAAGTACCNTTTTTTTTTTTTTTGTCATACAGATAATGCATCTCTGGTAACCTCGTACATTTTCTGCAAGAAGAAAATATGATGATACATTTTCTGGTTTGTTTTTCCTCTTCAGAAACAGCTCAGTTGTGAATGACCCTGTGTGATGAGTAAGAGAAATTCAGGATGTAGTTTTGGTGCTACAAAAGGGCCCACTGGCAATTTCAATGCATATTTCCCAAGTCCTCGGAAAGGTCACTGAGGGTCTCCATTACACGCAGTCTAGAGCCTGCTACAATTTTCTCATACAATTTAATCTGCTGCCTGGATGGCCTCCAGTGTACAAGCAACTGACAATCTACAGTCTTTGGAATTGATTTCCTGGAATTGTGGAAGGCCTGCTTGGCCTCCAGATGACAGATGTGTGCTGGAGCTCTCAATGCTGCTGCTCTACAGAGATGAGAGAAAATTTGCCTCATTTCAGCATTTTCTGTAAGCTTTTAAATCTTCTTTTAGTGATTTTAGGGATGAAGTTATCACCAAGATACAAGCATCATTCCAAGTGGGCATCATTAATAATAATCCTTTGCTTTCTGTAGCATTTATAATCTAGGGACCTTTTTGGTCTTATAAATATTCTCTAAGACAATCACCTCATGAATTTGATAACTCTCGTCGTAGTCATTTTGCATTTGGGGAACCAAAAATTAAAGGACAGATACATGAGTTGCCAAAGTTCACACACCAGGGCACTGTCACACACCAGAAAAAGAGTTTTTAATCTTAAGAGTTTACTTCAAGCAGTTAATGTGGATTCATGCTATATCTCTCTTGTCTTCACTAGGATTACACCCGTACTTTATTTAAAGCACATGAAAAGTACATGTTCTTCTTAGTAAACACAATATCTGCACAAGTAGGAGAGTGAGAAAATAACTTGAGATTTCTAACCTATTTCCCAATTTTAAGACCAAATATTCCTCCCATTTTTCATCTGTAGATAGCAAATGTTCCTAAATTTGGAGTATAGGTGCCATTCTCTTTGTCTTATAGTATATAGAAGCAAACTCCATATCTCAGACTCAGAGTCAGCAGAAAAAAACCCAAGTGGTGAATGCACATTGGGAAAAGTTTGGGGTTTTAATTGAAAAAAACTAATACAAACAGTTCCATGAGAACAGGTGTTTTTCCTTTGATGACCGGCTAAGCAGGCAGTCTGAAGCCTGAGTGATCTGCTCTCCTTTCAGATCTAGAAATGTTCCCTCAAACACAGAGATTGGGAATAGAAAATAGTAGTAGAAAAGCTGGGATTCTTAATATGAAACTCCAACTCAACTAACATAGTAATGGATTGTTAAAATGGCTCATTTGATGGAAATACAAGGGCACACATGGTGGCTTGTCCACAAAGAGCATACATACACCTGCTGAGAAAACAGGGAGATTTCCATTGCAATCCCAAGCCAGAAATACCTTTTAAAGGTAATACCTTCTTTAAAGGTAATACCTTCTTTAAAGGTAATACCTTTTTAAGGCTTGAGTTCAGTTTTGGCTTTTGTGGGGTGGCAGGTCTTTGGGGTGTTATTGCTTTCTTTGAGAAACTAGCCAAATGCTCTAGGGCATGAAACTTCAAAAAAACAGGGAAAAAAGTTTATATAGACTTCAGCTGGAAAGGAATATAGCAGCTTACACTGAGAGAGAAAAAAAATATATATCTATGTATTTTGTGACAGTCTTGATACAGAAAGCAGAGGAAGCAACTAGAGAGGTTAGAATAGCAGTCTTGTGCTAAATAGGATGTGGATGAGAACATGAGAGTGGAATAGAACTTGTGTGAACACGAAATGTGAAATGAAAGTATCCATGATCCTTTTGAAGGAAGGGAGGGAGAACAGCGAAGTAGAAGAAAAAGAATTTCAAGGAAGCAGACTTCAGCAAACTCAGGATACTGGGAGATCACATGTCATGGAAGAGAAATATAAAGGAATAAAGGAATGAAGCACTTCCTGATGAAAAACATGCTCTTTGGAATTTAATGATCCCAATGAAAGGAAATAATAGCAAGTATATAGCAAGAAATCATCTGGTTAAATCATATACATTGACCTCAAACATGTGAGTCATACAGGAAATGAAAATTATGTGGGATTACTAGGATTAGTATAAAGGAATGCATAAGTATGTGGGGACAGAAATCAAAAAGAACAAGGCGCAGAAGAACTTATAATTAAGAGGAGCAAGAAACCTTTTATAAATGACCAGCTTAAAAAATCTGGTTTTATGAAGGACAGCACAGTTTATGACTATGGAGTTTCTGTAAGGAATAAGAGAAAGACAGAGAAACTGTTCAATACTAGGCTGAGAGAGAAAACTAGTAATGTCTTAGATCAATTTAATGCCTTTTTTGTTTCAATATTCACTATAGAAGTCTGCTGTAATCATGTGGCTAATATAATTATTATGAAAAACTAAGGACCATGATCTTACAGACTAATAAAATACGCTCTAGCTTATTTAGAGCACTGGCCAAAACTATTTAAAGCTGTCAGCAGGCATTTCTGATAACATGGGGGATGCTTGTTAAGGCTCTAAGAGATTGAAAAAGGAAAAACGTATTGCTTAAAGGATAAAAAAGAAGAAGCCAGGGAATTTTTCATCAGCCACTTTAACTGCAATTCCTAAAAAAATGTTAGAAAAATAAAATTGACAAATAATCAAAATAGTTATATGTAAACATCTGGAAGATAGCAAAGAAATGTCTAACAGACAGAATGGATCTGTTGAGAGCAGCCCACGTCAAACCAACCTGTTTTCCTTCTGCTCTGGGCAAATAGATCTGTGAACAGAAGGGCAATAATAGATGTTGTGTATCTTGACTTCAGCATGTTTTCTAACCATCTTTACATGTCATATATATGCCACATTTTCCTAAGCAAAGCAGGAAAACTTGATATGAACATTTTAATGATGATGGTAAGATTAGTGCTGAATTATTCTGAAAGTGGACTCAAACAATCGTTATCAGTAGCAGTAGTAGCAAAATAGCAAAACTAAGCGCTATCAAATTGGAGGGCTCTGTCAGTTGGGTTGAATGGGCATCTCTCCTGTGTCTCATAGTATTTGGTATTTTCAGCAGTGGCTTGGGGAGTACAAAATATGTTTATTCCGTTTATAGATGGCAGTAGGCTGACCACAGCAAGTTGAAGGATGGAATTCAAATTTAAAATGGTCCTGGCTGGTTGGAGAAGCTGTCTGGAAAATTGGATGAAGTTCAATATGGAGAAATTAGAAGTTTCATATTTAGGAATCAAACAGCTGTAAAAGCTTGGATTATGACTGGTTAGCCCTTTTGAAAAGGATCTGGGGGATAGAGTACCTCTCCCTTGGATGCAAAACTAGAAATGTAGCCTGTAAGATACAGGAAATTATAGTACTCAGCATCAGTAAGGTGTCACCTAGAATATTTTAGTTAACATTTAGCATTACACTTCACAGAGGAGGTGAGTTAACTGGAATGAGTCCAAAGGAGAACAATGAGAGTGCTCACGATTTATGAGGAAAGTTTGAAGAACTGATGGTGTTTAGTCTATGAGAAAAGTCTGAGGTGAAACATGCTTCAGATAAGGCTTCTAAGCTATCCAAGAAAGAAGGAGAATATTTTTCTCCATGTTCAGCATGGCTAGGACAAGAAGCAATAAGAGTTTTAAAATGCAGCTAGAGAAATACATGTTAGATATTGGGAGGAATAAGTAGAAATTATGAAGCACAGGCATATGTTGTGCAGAGATGATGTTGAATCTCTGTTACTGGAGTTTGTTATGTTCACATTACCTGTGCTCAGAAATGTTACTGATACTTTTCCCCTGCATCAGGACAGTAGATAGATGAGATGTACTTTCCAGTGGCATCTTATGTCAGAAATTTGCCCTTCTCTAACCTTGGCTGTCCCAATCTTGTGCCCATGTCAAACACTTTTTTAGACAATGGTGATGGGAACTAAGCACTTTTTACCATTCATTTCAACATTCACTTCAATACCATTTTGTAAAAAGGAAAGAGGTATTCTGATTTTTGTAATACAGATGTCGGAAAGAGCTTCTCTGTATCCATGTAAAGTTGGGGGCAGAAACTATTAGGCTTATATGCAGTTGATATTTAAACCAACAATAACTTTCATGTTTTCAGTGCAAAACTCACCCACCAAGTGTAAGCCATCTTAATTTTTCCTTTTCCAATGTTTTTTCTCCATAAGCTTTTAAAAATACTGTATTGGGAGCTTCAAATTGAGTTCTAATTTAGTTAGAAATTTTTTGCTCCACCTAACAAAATTCTGAAAGTTGTATCTGTAATTCAGGTAAAAATTGTGATGTCTGTGTAAAATGTCATCTCACCAAGGACATCACAAGGCCTTAGCATTGCCCTGCTTACAAAATAAGAACTTAGAGCATTATTGTTATTGCCCAGTAACATGGTAAGTCACAGAACAGTGTGTGAACTGTTTAACAGAAAACAAGTTTCAGACCTACAGCAACTTGAAAAAAATAAGGATTCTTTAAAAATGAAAGAACCAAATAATATACTCTCCCAGAAGTTAGGCTTTGCTTTGCTTTTATTTCTGTCTCCATTTTTGTCCATTAAATCTTTATCAAATAAATATTATAAAACTAAAAAATTTCTTTGTACTAAGCATAGTTACAGAACTGGAAGCCTCGTGTGTAGAATTTATTATATTCTTAGAGGACAACAGAGATGGAGCTAAATGTTAGATATAGTGAAGGAGAAAATTGGTAAGAGTATCATGTAATCAAGGATGGATTTGATCTGCTCAAAATTAACGGAAGATAAATCATTGAAGGTCATGATTAGCAAATTTTTTTTTTCCATTCTTTACAGAGTTAACTTCAAGAAGTGGCTATTTTTATTTTATTTTTAGTAAATGGGCTAGTTTTTTACTAATATAACAAATAGGTAACTTAGAAGTAGTTATTACTAAAATTCCATTTATATTAACCTGGGTTGAGAAAGGGAATACTAAAAGACTTAGTGGGAAAAAGTGATTGGAAAGACTGAAGTTATGAAAACAGCTCATTTTTCTGAAGTGAAATGTAAGCATCATCAAGAGTTGTTAAATCACAAGATAAAAAGAATTCACACTTATTTCAAAATGAAAATTAGTTTCTTCAGAGTTTCTACATCAAATGAATGAACCTTTGTCTGTTGGAAGTGGAAGAGAAAACATGGGTTTGATGATCTTCCAAGTGAGACATCTTCAGTGTCATTGAAAGTTAGCCACAATGAAAATGTAATTCCCTACTCTAGGTCTTCCTGCAGCTCTTCTACTGCAAACTCCTTTCAGAGCATTCCCATTTCATCTTTGAAAACCACAATATGACAGATCAATTGGTGACTGCACCTTAAAAAAAAAAAGGAAGAAAAGAAAGAAATTAAGTCAAAGACTTGAACTTGAGGGAAAGATGCAACCTTCTTTTCTTCTAAAAACATCATCTTCAGTGTAGCACAAAATGAGCAATTTGAAAGTGATTGAAGCACTTTGCCCTGAATGTTCTCATTCAGAGAGATTTAAATTTGTGGTTTCATATTAGATACTACAAGTGAAGAGACAGAGGAAAAAAATTAAAGGAACAACTAAAAGAATCAACTTTGACATTAAAGCAGATGGTTCGTTGCACATGAGAAAGATCCAATAATGGATACAAGTATCCATTGACAAAAACGGGTTCCTACTTAATGCTATCGATTTTGTGTCTGAAAAGAAAAGCAAAGAATATTATGTCCAGGTTGGTATAGATGTTGCCTACTAGTTCAAAAGAAAACCAGAGAATAGATTTTTTCATTTGTTCTAATGATGGAAATAAAGAGAATAAAGCTGTTTACATTAAAAATCACTTTAAACATTTCTATGGCAGGTGTTCAGTACACATTGAAAGTATAGTTGTGAAATAAAGTAGCATTTGACACCATCATATTGCATATTTTGGAGTTCAAAAATTTTCCTGCAACCATCTATCTCATATTTGTTTGATTAAAAGAAAAGGATTGATGCTGCACCTTCTCAACAACATTCAGAGGAACTCTGTGCAAAAATTTTGACCTGATTTTCATTTACAGAAAGATAATTACTTGCATAGCATAGAGTGACCTAAACTCACCTGTAAGTCTGTTTTACAGCATCCAAGCAGTATTATGTCATTTTTTGGTCACAGGAAATCAGATCTAGAAGGTCTCTATACTTTCATAAGAAATAACACAGGCTTTCAAATTTGTGTTGAGCCCAAAGTGGGGTCAAAACACAACAGACTTTGCTGTTGGGGGTTTTTTTACAGAGATGTTACATTTACAAAAACTATTACAATGTGAGTTCAGCAGATAGAAATTTTATGGACATGTAAATCTACAGCCATGGTCATGGTGAAAAAAATGGCACATCTAATTAACAGCTAGAACAACACAGGGAGAAAAAAATATTCTTTGATTATTACTAGAATTTTTATTATTAAAAATGTTATCTAGCCAGCATCATTGATTATTCATACAATTGCTGGAGTTTTGTCTAAATTAGGAAAAAGTAGCAGAAATGTGGAATGTAGACTCTGAGCCTACTTTTCTTCCTTGTTTTAACACTAACAGGCTTTGTACATGACATGCATGGGAAGAAGTGATGCCATGATTTATGTCAAAAGAGTGAAATTTGGGAGATGAATCACAGTGAATAGATACTCAGATTCTGACAGATGTCAGTTTTGCAAAATATATACAGTTCTGTTCAGCAAGCTCAGTATGTGTCTCTGGTGATTCAGATTTATTTGGTTGAACAGTTAATCTCTGAAAAACAGTTTTTTAAATATTCTGGAATGGCTTGTCGGAATCCAGCTGCCAAATACGCTGAGCATTCTCTGTCTCTACTCATCTTCCTTCCTTCTGATGGATCCCCTTTATAAAGCGAGCACAAATGGTCAATTTTCAAAAACTCTCTGAACAGACCAGCATGGACCATGACCTTTCCAGACACTGTTATTCTGGAGTGCCATGGTACCAGAGAAAAAACTGGTAAAACCTTTTTCCTGGCATCTTAAAGCTACTTCCTCTTGCTAAGAGCGGGAATAGAATAGATAAAGGAAGCTACCTGACTTAAAAAAGAATGAGGAAGAAAGGATAGTCAGGGGTCAGGTAGGGGTACAATATTTATTGGGACATAAGGAGCACAGCACCAGCTAGGTTTCGTAAACAGAAAAGGTGGGAAAGAAGTTCTTTAATTAGCAGAACATGTAATTAAACCTGAGTCCTGGTATTCTTTTGCTGTCATAAAATATATCTGATATCTACTAGCAAAGTGCGTCTTACTCACTTCTGTGCTCTGACCTATATTGCATTTATACTGGTGATTTTATTAGTGCAGTCTGACTCTGACAGCAGCATGTACTATGAATTTAAAGATTAGAACCCTGTTATTACAGAGATCAACATAGGTCCATATGATGGAATTTGCATTCATCCCTAATTAATTATTTATTCCATGACACTGGGAGAGCAATAAGGTTATGCTTACATTCCAGAAGGTAAGCAGACTGTCCCAAGTAATTATAGATCTGTTACCCTGGCATCAATCCATGCCAATACAGTGGAAAGTTACTAAGAATTTGTTTTTAAAAAAGGAATTAAATTATGGAAATATAATGAATGCTAGTCAAAGTCGATTTACAGAAAATTGGTCTAGTCAGTCTGATTGGCGTTTATATGTTTACTAATTTATGGAGAACATACATACAGATTCTTATAAGGCATTTGAACTGGGACTAAAAAACGACCCTAATTCAAGAATGAACATTATATAGTGTTAACAAGGCGCATACTGCTCTGGTTGAAGAACCTGGAATACAAAAATGTAGTTGTTAGTAGGGAGTCGTCATGAATGGAGTCACCTTGCACGAGGACTGACACATGTTATAGGAGACTAGTGGACGGCTAGTGCTAATCCATACTTTCCCCATTATTTTAAGAAATAAATGGTACTAAGTGCATTTGGTAACATATAAAAATAGGAGAAATAGTGAATACTGAGTGAAGCCAGGGCAGTCTTACGGGACCACTTGGACTGGTTGAGTAAGTTATGGCCATTCAAAGGAATTTATATTGTAACACTGACAAAAGCAAGATCATATATTTATGAGCAGAAAACATGCTGTCTGTTTGTCTATAGGAAGAGGAGTTGTTTCCTGGAAAACAGTGATTCTGGAAAGATTTCAAGGTCACAGTGGACAAATGACTCAACACGGGTTCCTACTGTAATGAATTGGCAAAAATAGGTAAATTGAATTGGAAATGGACCACTTGAGAAGTCATTTAAATTTTGCATATGGAATTGGTGCTGGAATCCTGACTAACGAGGAAACTTGAATTTTAAAGAGAATGGTGAGCACTTTGAGTAGATAGAGAGCCACAGAAATAATTGTGGAGAATTACTTTGTAGTTTGAAAACTGAAGAGCCCAGTCTGCCTATTTCACTTCTTTTTAAAAAGAGAGGGAGAGAGAAATTATTCAGAAATTATTTGATTACAATGTATAAATACTTTCCTGTAGAGAAAATCGAGCATTCTAAGGAGCTGTTCATTTTAGGGAAGATAGGCATAGTACAGTAGCATCCTTTTGTTCTGGAACCTGGATCCAAATAAATTCACAGTAGGAACAAAACTCAAAAATTTTTAACAGTGATGGAATAAACAACAGGAAGATGGGGATTCTTCAACCCCTAAGATGAAGATTTGAAAGTTTCTCTAAAGAAATATTAATACCCTTCAAATCAAAACAGGACTGGAGGTTATTTTCTTGCATTTGTGAAAAATAAGTTAGTAGCCGTAGTATGAAATAAATTTAACAGACTGTGATATGCCAGGGATCCATTAAAGGATTTTAAAGTCTTTTCTGACCTGTGAATTTGTAGAAAAAAAGCGCATTTTACTGAAAAAAATACCTCAAAAGAATTTTAAAGTTCTAAGTCATGCATTCAGAAGGGGAGAAAACAGAATGTAGGCTTCCTGGGCAAATTTTCTCCAATGTTTTATCTGTGCACTATGAAATTGCCAAATTGCATGTTCTTAGATGTTCGAAGTCATGTGGAAAATGAATAATGTGTAAAAAGGCACTGCCTGGATAGAGCAGTGGAATAGTACCATGGAAATACTATATGATCATGCAATTATAAACTTATTTTAATGAATATACATGAACAAAACTACTGCTGTCATTTACAAGCTTGTCAATGCTTGTATCTGCAACATCGTGACCCTTTATGGGAACAGTGAGATCGAAAGGAATGAGAGAGAGGCTAAGGCACTTAAAAAAGAAGAGAGTATCACGAAGGCAGATCTCTCTGAGATGGCTATAGAGGGCTTTAAAAATATTGTGGAAGGAAAATGCCTCTTTTAGGGTCTGTTTCTGCATTCAAAAGAATTATTTAGACCCAGTTCCTCATTTCCTTTGTTCTGTTTTAGGTTAACTTGGAAGAAATCCTAAAGGCTGTTATGTTTAACTAATTGTCAGATTGATCGGTCACCTTGTTTGTCCAAGCATATTAAGCTGGCTGAGCAGAGCTTGATGGGAGTCTGGAGATGCTGGAATGAAAGAAAAGAGATGCCATTTCTCCAAATTTTGTACATGGTTCTCCAGTCTCAAGGATGATTGAAAACTATGATTGAAGAGCTGTGAGAACTCTACATTTTGTATCACATTTCTGTGGGCTGAAAAGGCAGATAGAAGAAATGTAATAACTCTCTGAATAAAAAGAGAATAAGAACCTAATTTTAGTGATTTCTCCTTGTTCTTAGATGCATATAATGGCATAGGGATGTCTTTTTTCTGATATATGCTGCCTCAAGAAGAACTTAAATGGGCTTTTCTCATGGAATAGTAATAGTAAAAAGAAAGCAATACAAAATAAGAAGCAAATATAACAAACCAGTGAATCCGTGTGCTCTTCTGTTTACAGTGTATAAACTTATGTTTTACAAAGTATACATTTTCTTGTTTGATAAAATTTCATGGCATAAAACTTAGATGTTAATTTCCCTTTGCAACATCTTCCTCCTTCATCCTCCTTTCATGAAATAAGGAATTAAACCAATGTAGTAACGTTTTCTCCACACTGAATGGAAAGATTGCAACAATCTTGATGCCTCTAGTAGGAAGCAGTGGTGGGAATTATACCTTCTTGTGAATGTTCTCCTGATTTCAGTGATACTCTTCTAATATCATTTAGCCAAATTATGTTAATGGAGTTTCCTTTATACTTTTTTATACTATGTTGACCATTTCTTATATCACATTAATTATGGTGCTTATATAAGACATGTATTTCTGTTGTTTTGCTGACCTACTGTATTTAAATATGAAAAGAGGTTTTATAAGGTCCAAGTGGGGTCTTCATGATTTGAGAATTAGATGGAGAATAAAGATAATTACAGTCAGAGGATGAAGATAGTATACCCAATGGGAATAATGATAGGGTAATAGAAATTACTATCACTAGTGTGTAAGAATATTAAAAGTTTAGAGTCCTTACCTGAGAAAACAAGAAATCTGTATTATGTGCTAGAAAGAACTGGCACTTGAAATTGCAACTCCGCTAGCAAGGAATTTTAATGAATCTTTCAGTTCTGGGGTGGTACAATGGGATTAGCATATATCAAAATTTGTTTGTTTTTAAAAAGAGAGACAAAAGCTACAGGATTGTTGTTTTGACCTTGATGCTGTGCAAGGTCTTAGAAAATGTTGGAAAGTAAGAAGCAATCAAGATCATGGAAGTAGAAGTAAATAGAGAATGGGATATAATGTGAGATGGTTTTAGCAAAAGTAGATCATGTTAGACAAAGTTCATGTTTCTCTGATAGGATAAGGGTTTTCTTCAAAAAGTGTAGTGTAGTGGACCTGATATATCTGTATTTAAGCAAAACATTTGAAACTGTGATCATGGAAATCTTTATTTAAGCAGAAGAGGACAGGATTTGGAATTTAAAACTACCGGAAGGCTTCCAGTGAGGTTTTTTTGAAAGAGAGTTTGTAAAAACACAGAGAATTTTTTAATGGTATTTTTCAAAGATTCATCTTGTGACTCATTCTCTTTACTGTTTCACATTAGTGACCATAATTCAAATCCCAGTTTGTGCTCATGAACTTTGCAGGTAATGGAGAGTTAGGAGGTGTTAGTAATACTGAGGAGAATCTGCCTAGGAGGTAGGAAGAATGACGTGACAGTCAGCAGAAGTCATCAAGAGAAAAAAATTAATACTGCAAAGTCATGCATTTAGGACCTTCGGCTGTGAGCTGGAAGCTCATTGGTCAGCAGGGATGCAGGAAGTTAAACCTCTGTGTTTAATATGATAAATGCACCAGTAGTATTTTTCAGCCATGAAGAAGGCTTTGTACATGTCAAGCCCAGATTTCTCCCTGGATATTGGAAAATATTGATGCAATTAAGACAAAATACTGTTAGATCTCATCTGGATTACTGATATCAGACTGACTTTCTGTATTGGAAAAAAAAGTGAATTTAAACTGGAACAAACCCAGGAAAGGTCTTCAAGGACCTTTAATGAAATAGTAAAAAAGTCTTCTGAGAGGAGATTACAAGAACATGGCTTAGTTTGGCTGACCAAGAGGAAGATTCAAAGAGGATATGATTACTTTCTAGAAATACATTTGGGGGTAAATAGCAAGTAGGGAGAAGAATGATTAAAGTTAAAAGATAAGATCAGATGGATATGAATTACTGCATTTAGACAGGAAGTTGAAAGAAGTTCTCAAGCCATCAGAAAAATGAACTTCTGGAACTGTCTCCCAGACACAGTAATGGGTGAAAGGAATCTTAATGTCTTACAAGGTGAAGCTTTGTAAATTTAGGGCAGGTTAGAGATGGTCATGAAGTTGAAAAGCAAAGCTTGTGAAATGAGGCTTTGTGCATTTGCTTTTCTGTCATTCTTGTAAGAGCACTGTAGGAAGATTTGCTCTCCATGTACAGCTGTGTAAGGAAGTGTTTGGTGGCACAAGCTTTGCTGTAAAATTATTAAGTAAAACAGAAGAAGGCCAGAAAAGTTGGTGATGAGATACAATGGCACAGGCAAAAGGAAAAGCTACTGGCATGGTTTGTGTCCAGTGGATATCAGACATGTCCAGGAAAGCAAAGTGACTTCTGTTCAAGGCCAGGTTCAGTGTGGGCTCCAGGAGTTTCTATGGCTAATATGTGTGAGAACAGAGGATTGAGCCCACCCATACCCACTTATTAGATAAGGTTCTTTATCTCTTGCTGGATCATGTTTTTAATTGTTGTATTTAATTAATGTATTATGTGCTTCTGAGTTTACATTCATTGCCAGAGCAAGAGGAGAAAAAAATTTATTGTTTTCTTCTCTCCTTTTTGGTAGTGTAATTTCATTTTTGAAATATTTTTCACTCTCCCAACTTTCTCTGATGGGATTGGCCATGAGATGAGCTTTGATGCGATTTTAGTTTTGGTGCACTGATTTCAAGTCAGAATAAAAATGGTTTTAGTGGTCAAGTTGGCAAGAATCTTATTGAGGGAGCAGAATGGGATGGAGGGGTGCCTTTCGTTGTATGTAGAGTATTTCGCTTTCGTGTCACTTGAGTTCAACCTAACAAAACCCCTGTCATTATAGGGGCCTCAGAAGTGACTTTGGGAAGACGGAACTGTGCATGTTCTTGTGCCTTTAGTGTACTTCTCTGTTCTGTGTTCCAGGATTAAACTGATACATGATATTGTTATAATTCAGAAACTACTGTTTTATTGATGAAGTATAAACCCAAATTCTTGTTGTTTGATTTTTTTAAAGTTTGATAGCGTCTTGAATTTCTAACTACAGCTTTGTGATGAGTTACCAGCTGACTGACTGCATTCCCTCTAAAGTTTGAACTAGGCATGATATACTTCATCACTTCCTGAACTGCTGTTTAGTACTGCGATATGATTTTCTGCATTTGAGAGTTTGGATACATTTAAATTATGGGACAGATGAATTTATAATCCTTATCACGCTGTCTTGCAGAGAGCAGTTTCTAAGACACATTGTGCTGAGACATTAACATTTATCATCCTAGATTTTTATTAAATTATTATGACTTTACTATTAAATATAATATGAAGTATAAAAGCATATCCTACCTTAAAAGGGGTTGTAATGATTAAACTCTAAACCAGACAAATAGTAAAGGAAAACATTAAGTGAAGTAGTTCACATTGTAATTTAGGATAAATGAGTATTTTTACCTCCAGCAAAGAAAAATGCAGCCGAAATGCCAGGTGTAAAGAAGAATTTAAAAGGTATATGAGCAATTCTAATGGGACAAAAATATTACCTTCTCCTACTTTCTAGGTTTTACAGAGTTCTTGAAGTAACTGGGCTACTAATAAAATATTCAGTCTACTTTTAAAAATCTGAAATAAGTTTCCACAATATTCCAAACATTTGTATAGAGGTAAGTGTTGTCCCTATTAGTAAATGCTATTGGGAAGGATACTGAATTTACAGTCTAAATACAATGAAACCAATATATTTATCAGAGAATTTATTTTCAGGTAGTCACACTAGGGACTGGTATTCAGAAGAAACCTTCCTTACGGAAGAAAGAAATTTGTAAAATTACAAGTTATTAAAAAAAAATTCTTAAGGGTAGGTTCCTGACATTTTGACCTTTCTCAGTATGGCAGATGCATTCCCAGTGTTTGTCGTTCCAGGACACAGAAATTGGCTTTATGCCATTAAAAACTGTTAATGGGATATGGTGTTGAAAACCTTTCCCTAAGGGATCCAGAATACATTTTATTCAGGGTGACAGTTCTTAACTTAAGAACTTCGTCTTTCAAGCCTCTCCACTTAAAACCAAAAAAATAGGACATCTCCTAAAAGATCAGTAAGTGTGGCCAATACAGTGCTTTTCATGAAATCTTTCAAAGGAACAATTCTCTTATAAAGTGACACCAGAAGAAGTGATAGGGAAGCTGTGGCTGCCTCCTTGGCTAAAAGGTTGGGGTTTTTTTAGTTTCATCCTCCCTTCCCTGGGAGGAATGTACTCCTTCTCCCCTCTACCCCTGATTTGCTATTTTATAGCCTCCCCTACTACGAAGAGAGTTTTCATCTCTTCTTTCTAGTAGTCTAACAAGTCACAGCTGTTAGTTCAAGCAGCATGAAGGAGCCACTTTCCTGTTTTCACACAGTGGGAGAATTTAAATGCAAAGTGAACCAGGAAGGGGTTTATGTGTGTTATCCCTGACACTGAACTGTTAAGGGGTTTCCAGTGGCAGAAGTTTTGATTTTGTCAGAAGAAATGAAAGAAAGCAACCTCTGTAATATGAGCAAAGAAAGGAAGAGAAGGTGCTCCAACAGTCTATTGGATCTGTTGATCTGTTTAGTCAACAACCTTGGATCCTATCTCAGGGATAAAACCTTCTTGCCTCTAGACTGACTGGATCATTCATCTACAGCAATGTGCCACTTAACCTTGCCTGGCCAAGATACCATCAGCTGATGTTTTTGGAGGTACTTATGAAGGAAGTGTCAAATAATCGGTTACTGCTGCCTTATCATCTCTAGGAAGCATTTTCTCTGGACTGAATGAGAGTCCAGGAAAATGACTACTTTGTGCAAGGGAAGTCAAAGTTTAAAGACAACTTTAGGTCACCAAATTTCTGAAATCTATAGATCCCATCCTGCTGTCATAAACCCCTCAGAATCGAGGGCCTAGCTTTTGAAACTCCACTTAATAAAAATCATATTTAAGCAGGAGAACACCTTTGAAGCCATTGTTGATAGTTCAGGTAGCTCTAGAGTTCACCTTCTGACTTCAATTTTCTTCCAGTCATTCTGTAGCACGGGCTACTGGTGCTAAGATTCTACTCATCTATTACCCATTCCTCTGACAGGAAACTTTGTTTCTATAACTGTCAGTGTGTAGAAATTCAGGCATTATCCTCTTTCAGGGGAATACTTTGGCAGATGATTTTCAGACTAGCTTGTGACATGCCTTCCAAGTGTATTTATAGCAGATACACTCACCAGCAAGTGATCAATTAAAACCTCTTCATTTTTCCGTAGATAAAGAAAGAGGGGGAAAGAGTTTTGACATGGGGGAAAAAAAAGCAAAGCAAGGTCTTTATTTTGTCCACCAGGTGTGTACAGTTAAGTTTAATAATTCTATATAAAGCTTTAAAAGGTGGTATTAAGTGTGCCTTCTTGAAAACAAAAAAGTGGACCAGTAGAAAGAATTAGCCAGGTGGAATTGACTTGCTGGCACCAGATGCCTAGGGTTGGTTTGTTCATTGGTTTACTTTATCAATTAAAAAAATTAGGATCGGTGGGAAAGAAAAAAATAGCATAGAGGGTGAGTGTAACTTTCATTTGTGTCACAGCACACAGAGTAATTTTTGGAAAGTGGCAGGTCCAGCATTCTTCTTAGACAGACTTTTCCTAGTTTTGATTTCTTTAAGGCACCACTTTCTGGTCCCTGGTTCACGGAGCATCGTGTAAATTGAGGATTGTTGTGGCTGTCTGCGTTAAACCTCTTTAGCCAGAAAGCAAACATAAGGAAGATAGGAAAGACCAGAAAAGAATTTGTGGGAGAACTAAGCACACCACTACTTTGGGGAAGAAAATGTTAATAGGAATCTTAGTTCATATTCAAAATATTAAAGATTCATTAAAGATATCGTTCATTAAAGATTCATCTAAATGTGGTGGCATAGATATCTAGCACTGTCTCCTTACCCAACCACTCGTGTAGCTTTTTCAAAGACAATTTTAAAGAAGCCCTAAAGGAGAGATAATAGATATTAAACTGGGTGGGAGAAGATGGGCAGGAATGTGTAGCAATTCCAATGATGAAATTTGTTCCTTTCTCTGTGTCCCAAGCTGTTCAGTCTAACAACTTTCCGGTCCACAAACCTAAAAAGGTTGCCAAATAGCTGCAGAAAAATAGTTTCCAGAAAAGGGTGGCATCTGATTTATTTCCTGCATCCTATCCTGTCTTGTTGTGGTTTGGCTGCAAGATTGCGAGTCTAAAACTGAGAGAAGTGTCATCAGCCTCTAGAGACAGTATCCAAACAATTGAACATGTTTGGAGGAAAGGTTTATTCTTTGGCTCTCTCAGTACTTGTAGCTGCCAATTATTGAGTAGTTATGGCCAGACAGACTCACTGTGGTTCATGGCTGGCTTTCAGGTTCAGAAGTATCTGGAATTTTTCAAGGAAATCTAGGGAAGTGTCCAAACTTTTCCTCAATGTTCCTTTGACATTTTGTGCTGCTGATGGCCTTTAGACATGATGGTTTCTCTCAGAAGACATTTCTGGCTCATATCTCAGAGACTGGGCTAGTATAGGAACTTAAATAGAGAAATGAGAATTCCTTTTCTGTTTGTCTGAGAGACTGGATTCACTGAGATCTCTTCAGCCCAAGGAAGGCAAGTTTTAGGAAGACCTGAAAGCCACTGAGTTCACAGCCTGTTTTCAGGGTTTGAATGAAACTTGGCTTTTGCTGGAAATCTTTCCAGTTCTGGGATTAACAGCAGTTAGCAGTCCTCTTTTAGTAACTGGCTACTTTCGAAGACGACAAGAATCTGTCAGACCTAATCAAGAGAGAATGCAAAAAACAACACCCCTCTTGTCATTCTCCCTATTCTTGCCCCTTCTAAAATGAAACAAAATTGCCCCTGATATCCAAAGTTAAAAGACAAAGTTGAATATAAATATATTTGTATTTATGATTATGAGTGAGAGATCTAAAGCAAGAGAGGAGATGGTTTTATTTCTCTCATGATGATCCTTTGTCTTGCCTTTTCTTCAAGTCGTTTGGTTTGAAAGGTTCAAAAGAGTAAGGATTCTGACTAGAAACAGAACCAAAGTCTTGTCCTCTTCTGCTTCTGCTATCTTTTTCATGAAACCCCTGAGATTAGCTCAGTTGATTAGAACATGGTTCTAATAATGCCAGTATTGTGGGTTTGATCCCTGTACGGGCCTTTCATGTAAGAGTTGGGTTCAATTATCCTCATCCTTTCCAATTCAGAATATTCTATGATGAACTGCCTTTATCTGTGAAAAAACCCTTAAAGAGTAATAAATGGCCATTGTGAAAATGTGAGTCATAGACGACATTGCCAGGAGGAAGAGTTTCAATTTCTGTATTCTTCACACACACACACAATATATATATATACTAGATTTAAATTTCTGCAATTAAGACAAATACCTCAGTGAAAGGAAATTCTGCATGCTTTACTAGAGAACAGTAATGCATCCTTTCAATATTCAGGATGAATTTGGGTCTCTAGGCTTCTGAATCATTTCCACCTATTTCTCAATAAGACGAGAAAGTACATCATGTTCTTGGTGGGCTGTGACCATTGCCTTTCAAGTTGCAATCCTTCAGATCTTCATTAGTCCTTAGGCTATCATGAAATGCTTGGCAATGTTTTTATCTTATCTTTGTTGTTAATGTGTGCAGGTGCATTAGTTATCTGGAGGACTTGCTTATTGGAGATCATTTTACAGTAGGATAGTTCATGTCTTCTGGGAAACATTACTTTCAGAATCTCTGTCAAAATAAGACTTTTTTTTCCCCCATTTCAGGTTCTTCCTTTGATAGCAGCCATTTGGGGTCTCAAAAGGGCTCTAGTTTACTTGTGCTTGGACAGCTTGTAAAATTTAGTGTAGACAGAAGATCAAGCTATGTCCACAACAGAATACACAGGTTACATTATTTTGTTAATCATATACGGAAGAATGATATGCACTTTGGCTATGATCTATACCAGAGAAAGAGAGTTTAAAGTTTGAAGCTTGGATTTGGTGCATTTTCCATCAACACATGAAAGACTCAATCCAATACTGACGAACTTATACTTTGATGAATGTGTTCTTCTTTTAGCCTGCTCCAAAACTCATGATTGGTTTCCATTCAAAAAAATCAGAGCAACTCTTAAATAATAGAATCATAGAATACCAGGTTGGAAAGGGACCTTAAGGATCATCTGGCCCAACCTTTTTTTGGCAAAAATACAGTCTAGGTAAGATGGCCCAGCACTCTGTTTACCGGAATTTTTAACTGTCCAACACTGGCAAATCCACAACTTCCCTGGGGAGGTTATTTCAAAGGTTGATTGTTCACATTGTGAAAACTTTCCTCTTGTGTCTTACAGAAATCTCCCCAGGATTAATTTGTACCCATTAACCCTCATCTTTTCCATAGAACTCCTTGTAAAAAAAGGAGTCTCCACCTTTTTGCATCCACCCTTTAAATACTGGAACATGGTGATAAGGTCTCCTCTAAGTCTTCTTTTCTCATGCTGAAAAACCCAGCTCCCTTAGCCTTTCCTCACATAGAATGCTTCCCAGTCCTTTGATCATCTTTGTGGCCCTTCTCTTGACCCTCTCCAGCCTGTCCACATCTTTATTTTGTATAGCAGAGACCAAAACTGAACACAGTATTCCAGGTGAGTCCTGGCAAACCCTGAGTAGAGTGGGATAATGACTTTTTCTCTGCTGCTGATGCCCTTTTTGATGCAACCCAGCATCCTGTTGGTTTTCTTTCCTGTAGCAGCACACTGTTCTTTCAGATTGAGCTTCTTGTCCACCACGACCCACAGGTTCCCTTCAACTGAGCTGCTACCCAGCCCAGTAGATTCCAGCCTGTGCTGCACTCCTGGATTATGTTTTCGAAGTGCAAGACCTTACACGTGTCCTTGTTGAACTTCCCAAGATTCTTGTTAACCCACTTTTCCAGCCCATCCAGATCTTCCTGAAGTGTTGGCTCTCCTTCTGAACAGTCCACTTCCCCAATCAGTTTGGTATCATGGGCAGACTTTATCAGAGTACACTTGATGCCGTATTTCAGATTACTTACGGAGATACTAAACAGTGTTGGGCCTAATATCAATCCCAGGGGAACCCCATTTGTGACAGGTTGCCAGTTTGAAAGGGAGCTAATCACCACCACCCTCTGGGTGCCTCCTGTCGGCCAGTTCCCCACTCACCACACAGATCACATCAGTTTCTCTAGAAGGAGTCTGTGGGAAACCATTTCAAAAGCCTTGGAAAAATCCAGGTAGACAATGTCCACTGCTCACCCCACAACAGCCAAACAGGTTACTTTGTCATTGAAGGTGATCAGGTTTGTCAAGTATGACTTGCCCTTGGTGAATCCATGCTGGCTTTTTCCAATCACATGTTTTATCTGACTTGTGACAGCCCCCACAATAATTTGTTTCATAACTTTCCCAGGGACTGAAGTAAGGCTGATGGGCCTATAACTTTCTGGATCCTCCTTTAAGCCTTTCTTGTAGATGAGGGTGCTGGTAGCTTTCTTCCAGTCTTCTGGGATGCCCCCTGGTCTCCATGACTTCTCAAAGATTATGGTGAGCAGCCTTGCAATGATATCAGCCAGCTCTCTTACCCATGGGTGATTATTGTCAGGGTCCATCAATCTGTAGGGGTCAAGTTCCTGTAATAGCTGACATACCAACTTTTTTTTACCGATGCTGGGTTTGTGTTTGCATAAACCTGGATTTTTGTTCCCAAGGCATGCACCCCAGCAGTGCTGGTAAAGACAGATATGAAGAAAGCATTGAGAACCTCTTCCTTTTCAGTGTTGGTGGTGACTGATTCACCTCTGCTGTTTAACAATGGGCCAATATTTTCCTTCTGGTTCTGGTTCTTGTTTACATACCTGAAGAACATTTTCTTGTGTTTTTTGACATTTCTGGGTAATTTCAATCCAATCTAAGATTTTGCTTTTCTAGCTGCACCTCTGCACACCCTGGAAATGCTTTTGTAGTTCTCAATGGGTACTTGTCTGCTTTTCCATCTCTTGATATGCTTCTCTTTTGGTTTTGAGCACAGTGAGAAGCTCTCAGATAAGCCAAGGTGGGTATTGCGCTGCCTACTTCCCCTACCTTTAAAGGGTAATGAACTCTTTTTGAACTTCCATGTTTCTCAGGAGAAAAATGCCAACATAAAGAAAACTTTGCAATCAGTATGCTATGGCTGCCATTTACATTAACCAGCTCCCTTTTCTGTCAAGCAAGCTACAGTGCTCCTTAGTGTATCAGGAATGCACTTACTGCATCAGTTACATGGTAAAATGTGCTCATTCTCACAGAGTTTTTCCCTTTAAAGAAAAAAAATTGAGGACATCCAATCCTGGGCTTTAGGAATCAAACATCATCAGAATAGGCTTATCCAGATGGTATCTCTGGTTCTAGGGCAGTCCACTTACCAGATTTATGCCCAGAAGAGTTCCTAGAAATTTTGACATACACAGCATCTTTCTACCGCAAAGGTGGGAGGAGGTTTCTACCCTAGCTCTGGTTTGCCAACAGCTCATCAAAACAGATTTATGTCTTCTGGATCTGTGGTAAACATGCACATTAACAGAGCTCTTCCACACTCCTTGCTGGAAGGAAAAAATGTCATCTTCTTTTTCTTCAAGAGGATGCTTGAACCCCAAGCTGCTTCTGCTTGCAAAACAGAGAAGCTAGAGTTTATTTTCCAGGCGCAAGAGACAGGCACAACTGAAACAAAATATGGATAACCAAAATCTTTCACTCCTTCTCAGATTCTGAACAAGGAAGCAAACTCAGTCTTCTATAACCAAGTTATACAGTATTTGAGAGCAGTGCCTTACCTCTCTCTGGTTGCATTCTCTATCCAGCTCAACCATCAGCTTGAACTTCGCCTAGTCTGAGCTTCTTGCACAGAAATTGCACAGGAAACTCCTAGCTGCCTGATGTTTTCAGTCTTCCTAGTGGATCTCTGCTGGTTCAGGGTAGGAAATGATATTATAGAGCAAATGAGTTATATCTTCACTAATCATTAATCTCACAGGCAAAGCCTCAGTCTGAGTTATTAAGGTTATTAAAATCACAGATATGAGGTAATACTTTTATGAATTAGATGCAGATTAAAAGGCAGAACTGTTAGATTTTCCACATGACAAAATGGAGACCCACATGTGGAGAGCCACAAGGTACAGTACTAACTACTCCTATTGCGCGCAATATATTGAGCAGTTACTTATAAAAGGGGGAGTGAACAGTGAGATGGCAGATATTGCAGATGAAATGAAAGCATATCAGTAGCTGGAATTCAGATCCATACCCGACTCTCCTAAGAAATCTCCCTGATCCATTGCATTTTTTATCACAGCAGATTCTTTTAGTCCTTTTCACTGTATTCATGAACATAACTTGCACAATACATCCCAGCAACCTTATGCTTTTCATTCTGCTGAGTGAGGTTTATAGCTTTTCATTTTCATTTTCAGCCTTGGGCTGACTTGTAAGACTGAATCCACGTCCCAGCCTGCAGACTGGAAGCACTTAATTAGTATGCAGGGCAGGTACTGAGGGAGGCTGTCTCTATGCGACAGCTCTCAATCCACTCCTCTGATTATTATGGCTCATAGAAAAGAGGATGCAAGGGAAATGGGGAAAAAAGTGAAAGAAAAAAAATCACTGCATTTTCAAATTTTAAAAAACTGTATCAAGTATCTGGTAATATCAAGTAAGAGAATGTATCTGGCTCTGTATTAGTTTCCAGTCATTCCTCTGGTTAATTTAAAAGCAAGTGTCTGTTAAAGGTGGTCACAAGGGAAGAAGCCAAACTTCAAATACAAATTACCTGTTCAGTTTATTACGGACTCTTTTAAGGAAGAGCTTATGACTTTAATATGAAAAGCATCATAGCACCACGTAAAAATCCATTCTGCTGATAATTTTCTTGTTTTCTTGTTGGGCAGATGGCTTCCTATCAAGACAGCAAAGCTAAGCCCATTGTAAATATCTGCATTTGCTCGTAGGGGAAAGAACAAGGAAATTAGGGAAAGATATTATTATGATTTACCTGTTTTGTTTAGGCAGCATATAAAACTATGGGTAAAAAATACCACCTTTGGCTGTTGTCATTCATCCTGGTGATAGAAAAATATTTTATAAATAATCAGATCCTCTCCCCTTTTTCCAGTTAAATATATCCCAGGTGGCTGCTTATTCATGGCTAAAATACTGCCAGTTCTGGGTAGGAATATTGCAGCTGTTTAACAATGGAGTTTTATACTACACAATAGTTTCAGGACTGAAAACTACAAAAGGAATCATAACTAATTTCTTCTTAAAATGAGATTGTAGGGTGTAACCACCTTTTATATGGTAGTCACCTTACCTTGTGCTAGAGCTCTTGTCTTACCCTCAAAGCCAGTGGTTTGCTTAAGAAGGCTCAATTATGCCATCTTCTTCCTCCCTGGGAGCCTGCCCTAACAGTTAACAAACTGGTTGAGGTAGGGGCAGCAGTTTTCTTCCTGTTGGCTCTATGCCTTTGTGCTGAAAGGAGCAGAAGATTTATAGTTCCAGGAAAATGGCAGACAAGAAGGGGCAGGACTCGCTAACCTGGTACTCTGAGTTCTCACCTTTAAGATGCAAGTCTGGGGCTCAAGAACATTCCACAGTTCTCTCCCATTATGCACCTTTGTGCAGCTCACCACTAATAATTTTTGAGATTCTGATTGGGGCATTTAATTTTCTGCTGGCACAGTACAGAAACCTAAGGTAATCCTTGAGGGTCAGGCAAATAAAAAGAGCTGTTTCAATATGTACATTTTTTATTGGAAGACAGTGGGTTATTTCAAAGAGTGCCTATTTTATCAGATGAACTCAGGATTTTGATCTTGGAAAATTTATGGTGATACAATCTATGAACAGCTAGTCTGTTCAATAGTGAGTAAGATCTAAACAACATTAAAGAAATTATGGAGTCAAACTTCGAATGACCAATTCAAGATCCATTGTAATGTCACTAAGAGAGAAACGTTTCCAAGGTTCAGGAGGCACTGGGTTTTAATGTTCAGCAGTCATGTACAAGCCAGAATTATCAGTTAAATTATTTGCATGCAGACTTACGTAAAATCAATAATCACCACTGTAAGTGAAAGTTATAATTCCATCAAGGAGAAGTGACACCAAGAATGGTGGAAATGAAGCCCAAGTCACTATGTGTTAGAGCTGAAATTTCCAGGGTTTAAGCTGCTGTGTATGCAGTGCATGTATAACCTAGCATCTAACCTTTTTTCTGTTGTGAATTTACAGTTTATTTCACAGTCCAGCTTCTGTTTGGGGATGAAGCTGATAGTTTGCACAGCACAATAATTATAATTTATTTATAATTTTGATGGGACTAAAACACTGTCACACACTAAAGGGACAGACAGTTTCTTTTAGCGACCCTTGGCAGAGTGGTGATGGCACTGAATTGTCATTACAACTAAAACTTTTCTCAACATGATATTACGACTAGTATGGCACAAATTTATTATTAGAATTGCACAGGATTTCTACAAGCAGAATCAATGTAGTACAATTTATAAATAGCTTAATACAGAATTTATAATACAAATTTACAATTTCAAATCACCTAGACCATAACTTAATTTATGATTTCTAATCACCTAGACCCTCTGCAGATCAGATCAGATCTTAATACACATTTTGCTGTGTCAATATAACCAGTATAATCTAGACTCAAAAATTGTATAAAAATCCAAGTCATTTAATCCTCGGAGGCAGCAAATGACCGTGGAGACATCTTTGGCCATGGGAAAGTCATGGGTCTCGCTGTCTATCAGCAGCTCTTGTCCAAGTTCCCTACTTAGGACTTGCAACTGCTTGATTTTGTAGACAGTACTCTGTGTGCTGTTAGGCTTCCCTGTCCTATGACAACATCTGGGACCTGGGACTTTCCAGGCCAGTAAGGAAGGAAGTAATCAGCCTGGTGCCCAGGAATCTTGGTACTGGCAAAGAGGGGAAGAAGAAATCTGTTTTCTTTGTGTACTTGGTTCACAGGACCTTCAGGGCCTGATAATGAGGGGAAAGGGAACTCATACATGACTCACTCTGTCACACAGAATGGCTTAGCCTCATAAAATGGTGCTAGGTATGCTAACCATATTATCAGAAGTCTTGAGCAGGATGTACCAGTCACACACTCCTAGAAACATGAAGTCATTTTCTATCTCTTTGAGATAAACACAGTCAAAGAAAAGCCCTAAATCCACACATCATGAAGAGAAGATTTGCATCACTCATGAAACTAGGTTTTATTTTTCAAAATATTTGCATAGTACATGAATGGCTGATTAAAAATTGATATAATTGTCTTTACTTTTAGGCTGCATAGTCCTCTTCAGCGCAACAATTAGATAAGCATCCTCTGCCAAGTACAAGGTAAATAATGCAGCTGATTTCCTGGGACCTGATTGTACCCACAATTTTGACCATGTTGCTCATCTTGTGCTCTATGGGAACAACAGGAAAAGAATTAATTAAGATTTCATGGCACTGTGAATTTTAGTATTTTAAATTTTGAAGTGTTTGACTTTGCAGCCATAATATTCTTTTAATATAATCTCTTTATGTGTAATTTCCTGTGTTAATTCCATCATGTGGAACCACAGTAAGTTTCATATGGATCATTAGTAGATCTGGAACTTAGCTATGCTTGTGTAGACTTTTACCATTTGAGCTAACTGACCTTAACAACAGGCAGCTATCCTTTATTACAACCAACCTCCAAAGGCACAATGAGACAACCACTTTGCAAAGGGATTTCATGGCTATTTGCTGACATCTGAGGAATGATGTAACTCAGGAAGCCATGTCCTGGTGCTTTAAGTGCCTAATGGCTACAGAACTTCTGCTCTAATTCTTTGAAGTCTGTCTCCTGTATTTGGAAAGGAACTCCCCATCAGCCCAGCTCAGCCTTGAGTAGGATGTGCTCAGTATGGATGAAATGATCAACAAATTTATGTACTAATCTCTAATATGTACTGAGTATACACAGCTAGCCATTGTACACTTTATATATAATGTCAGGTTATTTTTCACCCTACCAGCCCAAATTACCTAGGGAACGTAAAAAAAATTTCTCTCTACCGGGGCTACTCTAGCATTTGGTGTACAGTTCTGAAGCATTGGGTACTGAACCTTCTGCAAACAAATGAAAGAATTTTTTAGCATTGACAAAACAGTATAATTGTCTGTAAGTTATTCATCAAAAATACAGAGACATCTATGCTGACATTGTATCAGCCTGAGGCACAATGGCACAGAAAATTTAAATTCAAATGACTAGTCTGTCAGTTACAAGCAACTAAACCAAGGCCTCATAACATGAAGTGTTAGGTAACTAACACTCTGTTTAACCAGCTCTTGTCAAATGCAAAACTTTCCCAGTAAGATCTGGGACTGTAATAGGGAAGTCACATGTACATAGATACATGGGACTCAGACACAGATCAGCTTTGTTTCACTACCAGTATTTAGGGAAATCAATAAACAAACTAAGCAGACTAATTGTTGCAAAATAATATTTTAAAGGGCTTTTGGATTCAGTATAATAGACTTTGTTAGCAAGGGCGTTCAAAACAGAAAAAATTATCTTGATCATCTCCTTTCAGCATTTTTAGTCACTATAAACTGTGACATTTCTGAAGACCTTTGTATGAAACATAGTCTCATAACAAAGCAAGTTACTTATTTTGGTAGTTGGCTGGAAACAAACCCACATATGGCAAATGTAAAATGGAATAATTATATCTTGCGATTTCTATTTCTATCAGTTTCTATCTTCTGTAGTTCACTAGCATTTATGTAGTGCTGTTGATCATTAAGTGTTTTATTGTCAATTTATTCAAAGACACAAAAATAACTGAATTTTAAAAATAGATATAGTGGCAGCTCCTTTTTTATGTAAAAAAGCTAATTGGAATCTCTGTTGCAGTATATAGTATTATTACCCATATTAGGTGAGATTTTCAAAAGTTCTGAGTTTTGAACAAAATACTAATTTGTGTTCTGTCTTAGATTAGAAGTTCTAATTTAATACGGTTACCATATATCCCCACCAATTAGAAGTATAATTAATTTTCTAGCTGTATCAACCCTGGACTGCTACATCCGAAATGGATGATCTGCCAGTTAATAGGATAGTTGTTTGAAGAGGAAGATCTGGACATTTATTGATATTTTTGAGAAGTGCTAGGCTTAATCTGGGACATTATAGTTTATAATGACCCAGGCAAGAGCACAGTTTACCAGACTATGTTAAAATTAGAGATGCCCTGGTCTATTTTGTGTGTATCTGTATACCATGAACCCCTGTTTCATGCTGATCTCCTCATCCCTCAACCATCTTTACAAAACACAAGCTTAATTTATGCCAAGGTTTTCTACTAAAGGGGAAACGAATAGGTCTTGGGGCAGGAAAAACTTGCTTTGATTTATAGGCAAACAATGAAGATTCAGCCTGTGCTAGACATTATCAAGTCTCAGGTCTCCAGATATATTCTGACAACCATTCTGGCCTTGCAAGTGCAGATGCTTCCCTGCAAAACTGGGTATCTTGCTGGTGGACAGTGAGAAGCAAGAACTGATGGAAGAAGAGATAGCAAAATGTAAAGGTATTTCTGTCCCTTTTTGTCATGTTAATAGGCCTCTACATCACTCCCAACCCTTCTGCTATATTCTTATTAGTGCCCAAATCCTCAATTACTTTGTTTGCTGAGGATAAATAGTTCATTGCTCTTTCTGGGCTTTTTTGCAAAGTAATTAGCTAGCTGTAAAATGAACACTGCACTACAATAATGCGGCCTCTTATGTTTTTCAGTATTTTTAGGTGCTGGCACTTTCTTTATGGTATGTTCCCCTCACCTACCTGGGCTTTGTGTTTGTGCCAATATAGGCATCTTGTGTAGAGGGAGAAACTCCCTACAGTGCCCAGAGGGACACTGCATTGACTGGAGAAAAGCTTTTCTAGTATAGTTGGAGGGAGATCCCACCAAATGCACATAACACAGTGACTGGAAAATCATACTTAATAGCCTTTGGCTTCATTTTAGGGGTTGAAGCCCATGCACATTCCTGGGGAAGAAGACATTATTCATGAGAGGCTGAAGGGCTGGGTCATGAGGGAAATCAAGGAGTGAAAAGAGTGGCTACAAAAAATGGGGAAAAGAAATGACCACTGGTAGTGGCCATTTACCCACATATTTGCACTTTCTGAGCATGCTGTGAGTTCTGTTGCAAAATAAACTCTGACTTGTCTCCCCATCAAGAAGCTAGACTTACTGCCTACCCTGGTGCTTTTAAGATGTTCCTAGGTAGGACTCTATTTGCAGCATCCATTCTGAATGAAAAGGCTCTCATGGGCCCCAGTATAGAAGTTTTGGAGGACATGGTAACCTTGATGAGTTGATCGAAAGCTCATTTATTCTCTGCCCTTCAGGAGTTTAGTGCTTGATGAAATACTCATGTTTGCCTCCCTGTCTGGTAGGACAGCATGACCAGGAGAACACAAGATAGATAGCACTGATCAAACTGTAATCAATATCCTAATGCAGAAAATACAGGAATCTCATGTTCAGTGCTTACATTGTGTCATTATGTCCTTGTATTCTTCCTTGTACTCAGCAAGGTTCTGTAGGTCAGGAAGTGAAATCTCTTCTGAGTAACTTTGTCGAAGGCCCTCTGCACCAGGTACAATTAGCTAATCCCTTGGCCCCTTTTCCTCTGAGCATACTTTCTGGGAAACTGTCTTATGACCTTGTGTTGGTTTTGCACAGCCTGGTTTTTGGTAGTGGGGGGTGGGCCACAGAGGTGGCCTCTGTGAGAAGCTGCTAGAAGCTTCCACCCTGTCCGGCAGAGCCAATCCCTGATGGCTCTAAAGTTGGAGATGCCAAGGCCAGGCCAATTAGAGATGATAGTAACACCTCTGTGATTACATATTTAAGAAGAAAATCAAAACAAAAGTAGTGGTGCAGTTTTAATTCCAACCAGACAAGAGGAGGAGGTGAGAACGTGTGAGGGAAACAACATGGCGACACCAAGGTCAGTGGAGAAGGAGGGGCAGGAGGTGCTCCAGGTGCCAGAGCCAAGATTCCTCTGCAGGCCGAGGTGCAGACCATGGGAAGCAGCTGTGCCCCTGCAGCCCGTGGGGATCCACGGGGGATGCAGAGATCCACCCGCAGCCCCTGGGGATCCACGGGGGATGCAGAGATCCACCCGCAGCCCCTGGGGATCCACGGGGGATGCAGAGATCCACCCGCAGCCCGTGGGGATCCACGGGGGATGCAGAGATCCACCCGCAGCCCCTGGGGATCCACGGGGGATGCAGAGATCCACCCGCAGCCCCTGGGGATCCACGGGGGATGCAGAGATCCACCCGCAGCCCGTGGGGATCCACGGGGGATGCAGAGATCCACCCGCAGCCCCTGGGGATCCACGGGGGATGCAGAGATCCACCCGCAGCCCCTGGGGATCCACGGGGGATGCAGAGATCCACCCGCAGCCCGTGGGGATCCACGGGGGATGCAGAGATCCACCCGCAGCCCCTGGGGATCCACGGGGGATGCAGAGATCCACCCGCAGCCCCTGGGGATCCACGGGGGATGCAGAGATCCACCCGCAGCCCGTGGGGATCCACGGGGGATGCAGAGATCCACCCGCAGCCCCTGGGGATCCACGGGGGATGCAGAGATCCACCCGCAGCCCCTGGGGATCCACGGGGGATGCAGAGATCCACCCGCAGCCCGTGGGGATCCACGGGGGATGCAGAGATCCACCCACAGCCCGTAGGGGAGGTGACTGTGCCGGAGCGGGTGGATTTCTGGAGGAGGCTGTGATCCAGAGGAGAGAGGGGGCCCTGCTTCCAGGCTGGAGCAGCCTGGCCTTGGAGGAATGCACCCCGTGGAAAGAGAGACCCACAGGGCAGCAGTTTTGGGAGGACTGTGTGCCTGTGGGGGAAATTCATGTTGCAGCAGTCTGGGGAGGACTGCTGCTGGTGAGATTGGGCCACGTTGAAATGTTCACGGAGAACTGTCTCCCGTGGGAGGGACCCCGTGGCGTAGCAGGGGAAGGACTCCTCTTCCTGAGCAGTGGAAACAAACCTTGGGTGATGAAGTGACCAAAACCCCCACCCCCTCTCTCCCTGCACTGTCGGTGGGAAGGAGGGAGGGGTTGTGGGAAGCAAAGGTGTTTTTAAGAGCTTGTTTTACTTCTCATTATCCTCCTCTGATTTCATTTGCAATAAATTCACTTTGTATCTCTAAGCTGAGCCTGTTTTGCCCTTGGAGTGTTTTGTCCTGGTCCTTATCTCAGCTCATTAACCCTTCATTAAATTTTTGTATCCTCAGTCCAGCTGTAGCAGGGGAGGGTAAGTGAGCGGCTTTTGTGGGTGCCTGGCCTTTGGCCAGCGTTAAACCACGACAGATCTCAGAGCAACCCTGGTCCACACCATTTGGGTGTGGTGGACCTGAGCACATCTGAGCTGGCCAGCTGACAATTTTTCTGTCACTGCAAAGCTGGTTGCAGGAGTCAGGAATGTCCAGGCTTTGTGAGCAGATCTCAGTGCTTATGGACATGAGGATAAAGCCCATCATCATGCTGGGCAGGCTCCAATTGTTTGCAGAGTGACTCCTTATCTAAAGTGGGGGAGTCACTGTCCATCCTCTCTCTCTGTGGAGTGTGAAGCAGTCCTCCCCTTGCATGCTCATCTTCTCCCATCCTCTGTTTGCTGGAGAGATGTGTATTTGATAGGCTCTGCTATAGGAGTAAGCTAGATGATACGTAGCAGAGGCTGTTCTGCTGTTCTCTAACCAGAACAGTCTCCCTTTGTCTAGGGTGAGGGAGAGTCCTGCAGCCCCAAACTCTAGTCACTGAGAACCCTTGTGTCCCATCCTACTGTGTCTAAGTTAGTTCCTCAAAGTCTGATCCCATCCGAACCAATAGCAGCAGAAGTAGAAGTTGCAGCAAGAGGCGCCATGTGTATGTATCAAAGTGGCAAAGCAGAAGATGATGGACAGGGCTGGCTGAAGTCCTGTTTGTATACACACAGGCTGTGTGAGGCCAGTGAGTCAGAGTGGAACACATGCTCCAGGGACTGGTGCTACTGGGAGGCAGAGCCAGAGCATAGCTCTTGTGCTGTTGTTCTTATCTGCTTATTCACTGTACGCTCAGAGAGTGTGGGCACATCTTACCTTCTCAAAAGGTCCTCAGATTGGAATAGTGTGTGCAGCCCATGTCACATGACCAGGTATATAAAATGACATGCCTAACAAAGATGCAATTAGAATATGTGTTTTCCCAGTGTAGCCATTGTTACGATAAAGACTCATAATTACAA
This sequence comes from Daphoenositta chrysoptera, assembly GCA_013397915.1. Taxonomy (NCBI): domain Eukaryota; kingdom Metazoa; phylum Chordata; class Aves; order Passeriformes; genus Daphoenositta; species Daphoenositta chrysoptera. The sequence continues at coordinate 1,146,035 of VZRO01004735.1, read as the reverse complement.
GTGGTGAGAATATATTACTGCATATGTGTGTCTCTGTATGTTTGCTTGTGAGAGACAAACTGAGTGGTATTCAACACCTAAATTACTCAAAATCTTCAATGACATAATAAGCTATAGCAGTAGGAGTTTGTGTGAATTGGGAAAAAAGAATTCATGCTAAGGTTTTAGGATGTAATCTTGGCTGACACAGAGTTGGTGACATCCATTTTTATCCCTATCGTGGGCTAGAGATTTTCTGCTGGCAAAGGGAAGTCTTTTAAAGGAGGTCCTCCTTTATCATAGCCAAAACTGATCATTCTTAATGCATGACATTGAAAACCACATATGTTTGTATGACAAAAAAATACAAAAGCAAAAATTATAGCAAACCCTAAAGTAAAAGCACATATTTCACAAGTCTTAAATACTCTACATTTAAACAGGAAAAAGAAGGAATTGATGTAGAATGTTGATGAAGCTATTAGAAAAATATCACTAGTTCTTAATTGTTTAAGTCATTCACAAGGGTTCCCAATCCATAATTTTATGAATCTTTTTATCTTTAAATACATCTTACTTAGGCCCATATTCAACAAAACATTTAAATACAGATATGAAGTTATTTATATTCTAACTGCCTGTGATTGGGTCATAGAGGAGCAAAATGCTCACCAAAGACACTATTTATGGAAAGGAGTTGGGAAACCATAACTTCCTCCATTGCATAAACTTCCTGAGTCAAAAAGCTACAAACTGAGATAGGTTTGGCTCATGTTCCTTCAGTATCCAAGGTCTGCTAATGCACAGCAATTGGCACAGAAAAGCTGACTGAAGTGAAGGCACAGGAAGAGGCCATCATAACTGCATCTCATGTAAGTGCAGTAGCTGGAGAGATGATGGGGTAGCCCTGGAAATAGGAGCTGCACTGCTAAGACTCCTGGCTGGTTGCAGCACAGAGACAGCCTGGGACTGACTGGCTGTCATTATCTGAGCAGCAAGTGTTGCTTTGGCCAGAGGAAGAGCCATCCATTTTCTGGAAAGTTCCCTTCCTACTGTTCTATGAGCTCTGTGGAGTTTTGCCAGCAGGAGCTGTGCTGTGCAGACTAAGAAATTCCTCCTCTTTTTCTTTTGTTTAAATATAGTAGGAATTAAAGTAGATTTAAAGTGGACCAACCTGCAAAACTGTCAAATCCGTGTGAAACCCACAGCCTGGCACGAAACTGGCCATAGCTGTAGTTATGGTAGATCCCATGGTATGCTGATGGAAGTCAGGTTATTAATTCTTACTGTCTTGGACAAAATCCAGCGTGCTTTATTTTCTGCTTCCTTCAAGCTCTTTCCTGTACTTCCAATAACAAGTTGGAGTAGCTTTCTTCATCTCCTAGCCTAAGCTTGTGCACTGTTGCTTGCATGATGCCCCAGGAGATGATAAGCAATGTGATTCAAATGTACATACCTGTGGGTAAGACCCCTCTGAGGTCCTGCACAGTGCTTAAATATGACTGCTGTACTTTTGCTCAAGAAAAGCAAGAGCTGAAGAAGGTTAAAGCTGACATTGTATTAGCAAGTCTTCAAAGAGTGGACAGAAAAGGATACTGTGCAAGCAGAATTTTCTTCTGACTCAGCTTACAGAGTTGATCTAGCTCACAAAAAAACATGCATTACAACATTTTAAGAAGTACAGCAAATCCCATTTCTGCATTCTTGGGTGCTTCTGCTAAGTCCAAAGGGCAAAGTTGCTTCAGCATAGTCCATTGTTTGCTTTGGAATCTCAAAGATTAAAGATGTCTATAAGTGTTGGTAATTCTCATGGTTATTGTTAAATATTTCCTTTTATTATCTGTATCATAGCAGCTACAGTTTACAAAAGAAAAAAAAAAGGTGAGTTCTCAAGTGCACCCTCACTGTTTCCTGTCTCTGAGCACAGGAATGTTCTGTGCGTGAGGAGACTCCGACTCACACGTCCCAGGAGAGCGGCCTGACCACCAGATTGCAAGCTGTTTTGGAAGCAGGCACTCTCCACCCTTCCTGTTGAAACTGTGCCATGCTGCAGAATATAATTTAAGTTCATTGGTCTAGAGAAAGGGAGGGGGTGTCACAGGGAGTAGAGAAAGTGTAAGAGAAAGCATGACTGTACTGGTTAAGGCACCCATCTGACAGAGAAAGCCTTAGATTCCCTTCCTGGCCTGCTTCTTAAATATTTCATATAAATAGTCACTGGATAAAATGCAAAAACACATGTTTTGGATATTATACTCAGAGGTGCCTAATTTTTCCCATGCTCTATATAGGAAATCTAGACACAGAACAAGAGGTTCTGTACTTCCCTCTAGGAACCCAGTACCTTTCACTTTGGCACTGTAGGGTTGAAATTCTGGGTAATTAATTCCCATATTGGACCTGATCCTCAGGCTATCACCTCAAAAGTCTATTTCAGAGATTCAGAGTCTCCATCATATTTCCCTTCCCAGTGTATTTGTCACTGATGGGTTTTTGTATTCCTCCTTACAAGTGCTCCATATTCCTTTGGCTCTTCTGGATAGCATTAAATTTAAAAGCTTCAAAAACCAGGTCAGACTTATCTTTAACTAGGGTACATTTTTGTTTTGACCTGTTAGAGAATGCAGCCATTTTCCCATTACAGAAGCTTGACTATGCCTATTTTCAGATAACAAGCTAGATTGAGGTTGTTTTTCTAATCAAAAATGTTTGTGATACAGTTTGGTGTTTTATGCATTTCCCCCAAAGACTGCCTGGATTAGAATAAACACACACCCCTTCCAGATGAAGTTTTGGATTATATTTGGAGAAAAACTGACTTTGAAAAATGTTTAAGGAAAATCACACGAATCTTTCCCCACTTCAGCCATCCNTTTCCCCTAGAATATTCACAATATGATTGCCTTTTTGGGAGTTCAGTTTCTGACCTAAACTTCTACAGTTTTGCAGTGATTCCTTTAAACCTGACTGGTTCAGCATTCTGAAAGGGAGCACTAGGAAGGGATATATGTGCAGTTCTTCATGACCAGAGGTGTCTCACTGGTGTGAAGGACATTTGGAAGTGGGCTATGGTGGTGACATATGAGTTGCAGGACAGCAGTGGGGGCCAGAAGTGGCAGACTGATTTTCAAATACAGCATCTTATTTAAGAAATGAGGTTTTATTTCTGACCAATTGAGGAATGGGTGAAATTTTTTAAAAAGTGTTTATAATTTGGATTGTGAGTCAGTATCATTGAATTGTATGCTTCAGGTCAGCCTCTCTCAGATCTCTCAATACCTTAACAGCCCTGTTTTTAACAGAGGAAAACTGGTGTGGGCTACTGTTGTGAGTTACCTGATTTGTTGGTTACATCTGCTTTCTGGTGGACAGCTGTGTGTGTCTGGCACATTTGTAGGCAAGAAGGCTTCTAGGTGAGATTAGTAAATGGAACCAGACAACAAGACCAAATGGATCAACTTACAGGGATGTTTAATAGGAATTTCAATATAATGCCAAAACTTTTGGACATCGTTTTCTCGGGAAGCTTTGGGAAAGAGCATTCAGTGGCCTTCAGAATCACCATGCCTTGATAAAGTGGCCTGAATGTTTGCTGCCAGCCTTGAGCAGTATTATTCTTTGCTGGCCCAGTGCTGTAAGGTGCCTCATCACACTCTTTGTTTGAATGTTTCTAGTGGTGGTGACAGATGTTTCATCGAGTTGTAGAAAGTGAGCTTGGACTGGGGCTTCAGGGAGCATTTTTGAGGTGGTGAGAAGAGCTACTAGCACAGGAAAACTTGGCTATAGAAGAGTTCTCTGTAGTGCCAGAGCAGTCTCTCTTTTGGCCAGGCTACGGCATCTCATCTGATCACTGTGCTTGCCAAGACACAGAGGAAAGAATTTGACTTCAGTGGTTCACAAATTACACAGGTGCCAGTATGTCCTTTCCAGTCCCTGTTCTGGAAGCAACTCCTCCATCTCTAGTTACACATGAGCACTCTAACATGCTTTATTACTTTCTCAAGCTGCAGCTTATTTCCCAGGTTCATTTGTATCGTTTTCCTGGATTGAACCTGGTTCCAAACATAATAGTATGCTGGCTTTAGCCCCATTCAGCATTCAGCTTGAGAAGAAATTACAGGCATGGGCAGTGGAAGAGGACAGGATGGGGCCTTGTTTTGGTTACAAGATCTAGGCAAGCAACGGAGTAGTTTTTTTAACATTTGAACAATAAAAAGCATGACTAGGGAAAGGTAACTCACAACAGATGTGGTTCCAGAGGTCTGAAATCCTGTCAGAGGGAAGGAAGGAAGGACGGAAGGAAAAAAGAGAGATATGTTTCCAGGTGCATTTCAAAGCTTCCATTGTCATACGTGGATGGTGAAACTCTAATTGGAGATTTAAAGATACCTGGGATCAGGAATAAATGGCACTCAGAATATTTTTGTTTTCGACAATATACAGGGATGCAAGAGAAGCATTATTTACAGCTGTACCAGGTAGACAGAGTTTTATGTTGTTTCATCCCAAAATATAAAAACAAATCATGATCTGAAGAAACACAGCCACTCTGGAGGAGGAGACAGTAGCTGTTTCACTGCACAAGAGATTAACACTATAAAACAGGACAGACACAAAAAACTCCCCTTATCCTGCATAAACACAAACAGTTTAAGAACAGAGTATAATTAACTAGCTTTGAATTTTAGAGATACAGTAAATTCAATACTTCCAGATTTGTGGGATATGTCTTGGGAACATTAAAAAGGTCACATGTCCAATTGGTTAATTTTGTTTCTCATTTTAAGGGTTTCGCATCCAACAGCATGGGCACAACTTTGAGATGAAGTGATGAATTTTAACAAGGCTTTCTGGATTCCACGTTTGCCTTGGTCTTTTATCAAAGGGCTGAGCAGAGTTTATGATAGTTAGCTGTGAACCGTAATAGCAGCAAATGAAGAAGACAGTGAGGATTTATATAGCTTTATATTTAATATGGGGAGTTTCTAGAAAGAGGCTGTAAGTAGGGACTGTTGCCCAGTCTCCCAGCTTTGGCCAAGCAGTTCTTGGCAGGCTTCAGAGAGGGTGGTGAAAATGCAGCTTTAAGCCATCCTTGCATCATTCTAGGGCTGTCTCCCTGCCGGCGTGGTCCCTCATGTAAACTGTAACACCAGCAGAGCTACTGAATTTTGCAGGGGCTACCATTGTACCCAAGAAACTACTCTGGTAACTAGGAATCCATGAGAAATAGGCTTGGCCCAGTCATTTCTAAACTGTATGCCTTTCACAAGGACTCAGGAAAGGAAGAGCCGTGGCAGTCCCCAGTGGCTGCAAACCAGCTGAGGCTTTTTCATATCTGCACTGGCTGATGTGCAAGCAGCTGGCTGAGCTGCCTCGCAGACTCCATTGCATTGATAATGTAGCAAAAAAACAGCTTTCAGTGTCTGGAGGATCTGGCCCGTATGCCTGTGTGTGCATATGCAGATGCATGTGATGTCAGTGAATGTCCCCTGCTCCCTGCAAAGGTCACTTTGTCTGAGATTTTTCATTTGCTTCAGAATAAAGCAGCCTCGAGAATGTAATAAAGGAAATGAGGTCTGAAATTTGTTTCCTAACATCCATGAATTGCAGCACCGAGCTAGGGGGAAAGCATTCAAATCCCTCTCTGCCTTCTTGGATAGAATTCTTTTTGTAGCTCTGTAATAATCAGCAGACATCAGTGTCTGCTACAACTGAGTATTTTTGGTATCTAATTGGCACTTAGATACTAATGTGATAGGAGCTTTAGAAATAGCTAAAGCAGATAAATATTGCTTCTTTCCCTGTGTGTATGTCTGTATCGTCTGTGTGAAGCTGTGTATTAACGTGCAAAATTCCCTGTTGATTGTAATGGAATGCATCTCTCTGCAGAGAATTTACTTCATTCAAAGCTGCAGTAATGTATAGAAGGGATAATTTTTTTGTGTGTGCTATGACCATCTAGAACAAATTCCCGAAGTATTATTTGTGCAGAAACTGTGAATGCTCCCAGCTTGCAAATGAAGTGAAACCCCTGTTAATGTTTACAGTAAAACAGCTGTTCTCAGCATTTCTCCCTGAGCTTCAGCTACTTTAGCTCTACCATACTCAGCCTTACATCATAGCAGCTGCAATAATAAGAGGCTGAAAGAGGTCAGAAGCAGCCAGTCCTGCTAAACCACACCTTTGTTTCAAAGAGATTTTGGATTGTAAAATATCTCAATTGCTAAATTTTTCAGCCTGACTGAACTCCATGTATGGGCTGGGTCTTCAAAGAGCTAGCTCGCCAAAAGCACATAGGCACTGCAGAGTAAAGCAGAACACAGGCTCTTTATACATTTTCCTGGGAAGCTTTCTGTAGATCCAGACTGGGAAATATTCCAAGGCTTCACAGAACTAAAGATAACAGTAATAAAAAATTGGACTGGAGCACACTGACTTTTAAATGAAATAGCTGAGCCTAGTACAGTTGCATGGCAAAGCCTTGATAATTTGTGCAGCAAGACTTCACTAATTTACACAAATAAAAGTAAGATCACTACAGATTAACAGATTGGTTTTTAACAATTAGCAGGTATGTAAACAAGCAACATTCTAGGAAAAGGAAAAAAGCATCAGCATGTAGGTTACTTTCGAGACTATAATTTAGTTGTAAATATTTATGATTGCCCAAATAATAAATGCTACTGGATATGTTTCATAGAAATAATTAGGTGTTAGCAGAATGTAAAATAGACCATTGCCCTGCTCAGTCTTCTTTTCAGAAAAGAAAGGGCATGATTTTTGTGCGAAGTATGAAGTATAAGGTCTATTGAGTTTCTGCAGTGTCTACATTGTAGAAATACATGAATAAATAGGAATTTAAAGTAAATTTAAGAACATTTTGACATTAGATGTCCTGCAGGTGATTTACTGAAACCTTTTCTGCTGAGCAGTAGAGATATGCGGTTTTTAGCACATAAGAGAAAATGTGTTCATTGTTGCTTTATTGCACTACATAGGAATTGGATAAAATATGTCATTTTTATTTTACTGACAACAAAAATTTGAAAATCAAAGTAAGAAGAAGATAAAATTTGTACAGTTGAAAACAAATCCAAATCTATAGGTACAAGGGCTTATTTTAGCAGCATTTTCACAGTTAAAATTGAGTGTGAACATTGCACTCACATGGCAAATACTACCTGTGACACCAACAGCAACCTGTACTAGGCTTGTGATTCACAGGATCATGTCACAGACTGTCAGATGATGTCACTCATGTCCTAGATTATGGCAATAGATTGGGACAGAGGGACTGTCACAGCTGGACTGCTTACTGAGTTTAGCAGATTCCACAGCATGTTGCCATCAAAAGGACTTAGTAAGAAATCCCAAATGTGCTTTACAGTACAAGAAAGAGAAGAGGAAGTAAGCAAAAGAGGCCACACAGAAGAATTTGTAGATTTTATTGATACAGGTACTTTTAGTTGATACAGGTATATTTAATTCAGAGGGATTCCATTGGTACATTGCAAAGACAGTGTATAGTGGAAATTACTGGGTCAAAATTGTAATAAATTGGACCATAGTTTCAGTTATGACTCATAATGATGGTGCATTACTTGCCTTGAAATAATTATTTGAGATTTTTGTGATTTCAGGGTGTAGTTGTATGAGGTATTGACCAGCACAATAAAATACATACCCTTTCTTGAAGAGTATAGAGGCTAAATGTACAAGGACTATGAACGTTAGTAACATGAAATGTAATATTCAAGCAAATTATTTAAAGTAACCATAGGTACAAATGGTATCTCCATGCTTTTATCACAAAATCATGTACCATCTGGGGAAGAACCGAAGAACTCCTGCCCCCAAAAAAGCAATTTTATGTACGTTCATACATATATATTATGTATACATCTATAATATGTACAAATATATTTTGTGTACATAATTTAACGCTGAGTGCTTTTAAAGTATGCACATATCAATAACATAAACCTTTTGTAACTACACACCCAAGCTAAATATTACTTAGCAGTGTGCATTTTTCTTTGAGTTTCACTGGTGCATTCAAAGCATGATCAGTTTGTTTCTTTTGGCATAAATTGTCACCTGAACCCCTGAATAAAAATATTACTTCTACTCTGTCATACACAGAGAATATATTCTGACTCTCTTGCTCTAGGTACAAATGTGTCTGTCACATTTGAAAATGCAACAGTTAAATACATGTTTCTGCTGTCAGAAATGCAGCAGTTAAACCCTAAATATTATCTATAGGATTAAGATCCAAGTACTTTACAAGAAATCTGTATGCAGTTCTTTCCACATTTCCTCTCCATCCCTTACCATAGACTATGGAAGATAATTTAAGAAGAGCTCTAGTATGTATGCTTATCTCATTATCTCAATTTTCAGGTAAGTAGAGAAAACAATTTCACCCTAGCAGATTTGTAGCAAAATAGTACACATTCCTCTATGCTAAAGGAATGAAAAAAGCAGGATTGAGCCCAGAATGGGGGCAGAGGGAGAGAGACAGGAGTGTTTTTTAAAAGAGTTTTCTGAATAATCAGGAAATCCAGTGAGACAAACAGAATGTGTAGAGAGCAAACCAGAATTATCAAATTACCATGACAACCATAGGCAAGAACACAGAGAGAGTCAGGTAAAGATATTACAGTAGAATTACAGTTAACTTCACATTTATTTATTAAAATATATATATAAATAAATAATCCCAAGCAATCAAGAAGAAATATTTCCTTTGGCCTAGCTCATTGTTGTGCAAAGGCTTGTGAAATACAGCCTTGTTTGTAATTTTGAAATTGCTTCGTAAATGTATACAAGTAGCTTTTATCTTGATTTGAATATGCTGGTTGTTTTAACCAGCAGGATTTGATGTCAGATACAAAACTCAGAATCACATATGATTTAATTTGTTTGAAAACATAAGCTAAAAGAGAATTCAGAAAAGGTAAAGGGGATGTGTGGATATGTGTGTATACACACACTTATAGTGTGTATTTCTCTGTGACTCCTAAAATTCTCTCTTGTATGTTTTTCAAATGACTACTTTCTTCATTCAAATCTTTGATTAACACATTCACAATCAAAAAAGCTTTAAAACTGAATACAGTAAAAAAATAAGAAAAACCAAAGTGGAGTGGAACTCCAATACGTAAGAGTGGTGGTGGTTATTCTAAAAAGCTGCAGGTTAACCAGCAGGTGGTTAACCAGATTATCTGTTGAATATGGCTTGAAATTCTGTTTATTCAGTTTTATTGTTTCATTTCATATAATACTGTTCATATATATTGGAAAGATACAAGTGTACAGTTCTGAAAGGCAGAGACCCATGTTTAGAGAAAGAAGGGAGGATTTGTTCACATGGGGGGGTGGTTGATTTTTTTTCCCCAGTTTTGAGCAAAGCTCTCAGACTGCTAACACTTGAGTATATAAACAAAATTCCCCCAGTGCTTTGTCTTTGCTGTTTTATGCCCCTATCTGAATGCATACTGCATTTTACATGTGCCTGTAAACATAGATACATGCCCACATTGATCTTTTTTAATGCTGCCCTGAAGTTTGCTGCGTGGTCAGGGAGAGCAGTGATGCACTCCATTGTTCCCTCCTATGAGGTCATGCTCAGACTTCGCCTTGGTTAAACAGAATTCAGTTTACTGGACTGCAGCAAAATGTCTTTAGGGAAGACAAATCTACTGCTGTAGCTGAGGTGGAAAGAAATAACATGGGAAAAAAAAGACAACATGGGGAAAAGATGATAAATTTTGACTAAAATATTTGCTGCCTTTATTTTTCTCTACATCTTACAGAAGTAGATATGCACACTCATCTATACACACACTCGAACTGTGCATAGCTCAAGGGTGTGTTTATTTTAATCTTGGGAACTAGGACAAGCCGAGATTCACTCTCAGGACTTGCATCATCACTAAGATTGCTCTTAAACGTGCAGTTTTATATCACACTGTTCATTCTTTTCACTCACATTAACCTCACATGGAGTCCACATAATGGGTCTAATCCTGCTAGCTGTCCACTGATGTTAATGAGAGCTAAAGACATCGGGCATGCTACAGCATCCAGGGCTAAATTAATTCATTTCACAGCATCTGAAAACTGTATGTGGGGATAGTGAGGGGAAGAAAGAGGATGGCCTTTTAATTATGTTGGGAGATCCTGAGCAAGAAGAGAAATCTGAAGGGACTGAGTGGGGAGAAGGAGGTCTTTCCTTCTCCCTTCCTCCCTCCCTCCCGGCCTTCAAAAAAAAAAAAAAACACCAAACCAAAAAAAACCCACAACCCTGGGGCCATTCCTTCCCGAATAGGGACAGTTTGCAGGTATGTGTTAATCTTGTTCCCAGCACTTCGGAGGAGCCACGGCACAGAGGCTCACCCTGTCTTTTCAAATCAGCGCTTCCTGTCCTTCAAGAGTTAACCTTCTCTAGAACATTTATTTCACCATCTCAGAGAGAGAAAAAAAAAGCCACTCACTCACACACACACACACCAAAAAAAAAAAACCAAAAAAAACCCCAAAAAAACCCCAAAACCAAAAACAAAAAACCAACCAAAACCCAAAAAACCCCTAAACCCAAACCTGCAGAGCTGAGAGGCTGCAGATCACAAGGCCATTCTGATAGCCTCCTGTCCCCATGGCAACAGCAACGGCATTTATCAGTTCCTTATGAGAGCAGGCACAGCAAATCTGCATTGCACATGGCAGCCTTCCAGCCTTTCAAATGAAAGAGCACTTTGAACTGCTGCCAAGTGTGGAAGGAGCAGAGCTGTCAGGACTGCTTAATGCTGGCAGTTTGTACTTGGGAGCCTTTCAGTTCCCAGAATCCTTCAGCCATGGCAGCCTGCCAGGTACTTAGCGGAAGCTAAAAACTAACCCCCAGACCATTCACTGCAGTGCACTCAAAATTTTCCACATGTACCATGTCACAAGTGCAGACTGTACAATGAAAGCAAACGCCTTCTGCTTGGGATTCTGATTTTATTAATAATCTAGGAAAAAGCAATCAGAGATTAGCTGGCTGACAGCACTACGGTATAGCCACTGTTTATAACTCGGGGTGTGTATGTCAAATGTGTATTTCATCCCTTAGAAATAGAATTAGCTCAGACAACAGGGGCTGCACAGCCCTAAATCTACATGCAGTACCTGAACGTGGGGAGATTGATGTCAGCAGAAGGGAGAGGGTGGTTATTTACAGTGGAGTATTTTTTAGCAGTCATTATCAAATGCACAGCAGTGAGATGTGCAACAGAAAAATAAGAAAGTATTGCTGCCTGGTAACTATTTTTTGCCCTTACCCTCTGCATTTTGATGACATTGTGAGAATCTCAGAAACTGACTGATGAATGTAGCAGAGATACATGGCTCTTGATGGGTTTCCTTTCAACTGAGAGTTTTCATGTGAACTTTTTATTGTTTTGCATTACCCAAAGCACAAGGGCTTCTACTGGCAGAGGAAACAAATTGGCACAGTTCTGCTTTTTTTTTTTTTTTTTTGTAATCTGCACTGAGATCAAGGGCAAGGGCTTCATTTTCCAGCACTAGTCATAAGCCTTTAGCACAAATAGAATGAAAATTGTCTGTCGCTCAGGCAGTTGGACACAGTTCAGGAAAACTATGTCTGGCACTAATTCCAAAGGGAGGAAGGTTTGGTTCAATCCAGCATCATTAATTTCAGTAAACTGTTTTCACTAGTCTGTATCCCACTGTTCAAGAGCTGTTTATTATCTTTTACTAAATAATGTCTTTTGGAGAACAGAGTAATGAAAAATACCTGATAATACTTACATACATATGTATACTTTCACATGTATGTATACATATAAATAGATACGGTATGCATGGACGTATTCTCATTTTTTTACTTTTCTGTTTTTCTGAACAATTGCTTGTTTCTTACCTTGTCTTCCCATTACAAAACACATTTATAATGCCAAATATAAACTAGTAAAAATAGCCCAGAAGGCAAAAGAGAGAGAGAGAGAGAAATGAAAAAAACCCTGGAGCAAAGACAATCTCCACAAATTTGTGAGTTTCACCAAAAAAACAAGGAAATGTAGTGCCTCTTTTTCAGCTTGCAGCTATCTTTGGCTGCTGCTTGAAGATTTGACTTAATTCACCCAGGCAGTAGTGTCTAAAAGTAACACACCAAGACAGTTAATTTTGGCACTTAGTCTCCCTTAGGAATTTTACCAACAGTCTTTGTAAAGAAAGTAAATGATCTTTTTTTTCCTCTTGGTTTCTCCCCATAGCTCATCTTGATATGTGCTAATAAAAGAAACTGCCCCCACCCCCCTTCTATTCTCACCGTTATCCTCTGTCCATATCATCCTTCTTTCAATAACAATATTAATCAGCATTTGTAACATGGTCTTGGAGAAAAAGTGGGTTTGGTCTTTTCAGGTGGCCTAGTTACAGAGGAAAAGGAGGTTATGCCGTGTGAAATAACTTAAGATAGTGTCGGGGGTTCTTTCTTCTTTCTTCCTTCCTTTCTTTCTTTCTCTTTTTCTTCCCCCCTTTCCCACCTCCCTCATTTTTTGGAAAACACAGTAAAGTTTTGTTCAGTTCTCAAGTGTTATTAATCACTGGTGGAGGCCAAAAGCAGGGATATTTTTCTTGGCAGCACGTTTTGATAAACAATCTGTGTATGGGGTGAAGGGAGGGAGGAGCCTGTCTTGCTGGTAACTAAGCTAATGTTTGGCAGATTCTTAACTGTCACGAAAGTGCAAGTGGCTCTCAGTGGGAATAGCCGTAAAAAATGTACCGATTCAGTTGATTCATTGTTGTTGATTGTTTACTACGTCCACAGGATGTAAGATGAAAACAGTCCAGGGAAAAAGTAAAAATAACAACAGCGGAGGCCCCAGCTCTGCATATCTCAGCCTAAAACGCACTGCCCAGTCGTTAGTCCCTTGCAGAGTGAGCAGAATTAATTATAGATCTCTTATTTTGCAGGGTAAGATTTGGCGAAGGTTAATGTGCGGAAATCTAGGCTCCCAGGCAGGTTTTCCAACCTTAAAGACAGCTGCAGGAAAATCGGTGTGGGGTGGGTCTCAGAGAGGGACCCCTCAGTGCTTGCCGGGGCAGAAGCGAGCCTGGTGTGTCGGGGGTCCCGGAGAGCTGCCGCGGCTGCACACGCGGGGCGGCGGCGGCCCGGCTGCGGGCAGGGCAAACCCCGCCCGGCTCGCCCTCCGCTCCGCGCTCCAGCACCGATGTGCACATGGGACCGGGAACACAGAGGAAACGAGAGGCAGCGTCCCTTAAGAAATGTATCTTAAGATGAGTTCCTAGGTGGGAAAGCAATAAGCTCTGTATGTCAGTAAGGCTCACTACCTGAAAAATCGTAGGAAAAAAACAGAATTATAATGAGATGAGAACTGAAACGATAAACAGAAACACGTAATTACTCCTATTCTTTGTAACTGAGTGTTTTGACACTTCCTGGCAGCTTCTAGTAGAAGACAATGTTGTTTAACTTCTAATTTGACAAAATCATGCAACTTCTTCCTGAAGTGTTTGTGTTTTGATTTGCTGAACACACTCCCTTTACCACCAAGTGTTCTGTTCACTGCTAATCTCTGCATTGTTTTTGAAGCCAGTCATCTGATTGTGACGGATTTTATTTGCTATTCGGAGGTAAATCCATGTAAATTACACTTTCGGGAGTGCACTACCCTCCTCGTTCTTGTATTTTTTTCCCAGCTGTAGCTGCTGTTTTGATCAGTAAAGAAGGAGCCATTTCTGTAGGTGAGTGCCTGCAGAAGAGCCAGCTGCTGTGACTGCTGCAGTGATCAGTGCCAAACTTTGTAAAGCAAGCAGGAAAGAGTTAAACATATTCCCAGGCTGTGAGCATTTAGAGCCGGACCAGACTGTTCATTCCCAAACTGCTGAGATCATGGGCTCCTAATTATTATTACTTGTAAACTTTGGGGCTGTCCTATATTCTGCATAATTAACACTGGACTGCTGATCGACAATCCACGGTACTCCTCTCTCATCCAGATCAACAGTAACCCCCGTGTTTTGGGAGCTCATGTCTGAGAGTGGCACGGAGTAGTGCCTGGGGTGCAGCCAGGCCACCTGGGTTTTGTTGCTTTGTCCTTCATGGTGTGTTGCACCCTCTGCTCCCCATACCTGCTGGTGGCACTAGGATAGGTACTGGCCGACTCTTGCACACTGTGTTCTGTATGATCATTTTGATTCCTTCATTTAAATCGATGCTTCACCTGCCGTTTTGTTGTTCCACACACCCATGTGTGCATGTGTGTTCTTTCAAATAAAGACAGTAATAGGAATAAAGGGAAAGGGATTATCAGATGGCAGTATTTATCCTAGGACTGAAAGGAAGGAATTAGTAGATTTCACTTCTGCTTGTGAAAATTATAGTCCTTGTCCCTTGGGACTACTGACAGGTCGTAAACTTTGGGCAATCTCTGCAGAATCCCTAATGCTGCATCCACAGTGCTGACTTGTGTTCCTGCACAAAAAGCAGTAGCTGGGTAGCAATTGTTCGCAGCTGCAGCTCCATTCCTCCTTGCACTCCCCTCCATCTCATTAAACAAGCTACTGTTTGGGGGGGTTCTTACGCTATATTTTGTTTGCTCGCGTCTTTCTTTCAGTTAGCCAGATTAGACACCTGAATGGATTCATTGTTTGGGCTTCCTCTTTGCCTCCTCCAACAGTAATATTAATTCCTGGATTATTTCAGAGCTAAATAAACACCAGACGTGTTTAGTATAAATCCAGCAAGACCGATCTGGATTGCTCCTGTCCCGCCACTCACATGGCAAAGAGAAAAGGCGGAAGGTGAGCAGGGAAGCTTGCTGCTACCCTTGCAAGGACAGTGCTGCCATAGATGGGAGGTTTGTTGCATTGCCACCATTCAATCTATTTTTCCCTACCGAGATTAGATTGATACTGACAAGTCGTTCCCTGTGAAGGTGCCACGACGTGGCATTTATTTGCATTTACATTGCAGTTCTCTTCATCAATCAGCTTTGCAGAGATCACTACTGCTGCTGGCCATATTGTTGCTATGCTAACACTTCATCCTTAAGTGCTGCTTGCGTAATGGTACAGTGCGTGCCCATGACCAAAGTTTAAATCAAAGTTTAATCATTATGGAAAGACAAACATATTTCCGCAACTGTGTATCCTGCAAGTAAGAGTAAAGGCAGTTTGGTCGGGTCACAGATGCTAATCTCTCCTCTTTTTCTATTCACAAACTATAAAGGGAGTTGACAGCACCTGTAAATGGTTTTCTGAGGCTAGATTATATCTAAGGTGATTATTATTTACACCCACTATAAAGACTGCTCTTGAGAGCCAAGAAGTCTGTTCCTGTGAGGTGAGTTTACCAAAAAAGGGCTTTCTTGCAGGATTCAGTGGAGCGAGGATCCAGGGTGAGGGGCGGTTCAAGCACATGGAGTGCCTTGTCATGTGTTGGGTTTGTATAACCCGGGGACTGAAATACAGTCAGGATATGCTGCAGTTCTGCATTCCCAGACACGCGGGATGAAGGGAAAGCCTCAGCTCACCCAACCCGAGTTTTTAAAGCAGAAGCTGACCTTTCACCACAGCCCAGTTCTGCTCCTCATATGAAGATCAACATGGGGCAGTAAAAGGATAGGAAGGGAGCTGACATTCCATCATGAATCAGAAGGAACACATGCTTGTTTACTCAAGTAAAGGCATATTAATGTAGAAATCAGAATGCAGCCATCACTAAATCACTGTGGCTGGAAGCAAGGACTTTTACTTTGACCAGCTTTCGTCTGCCATACTTGTGTGAAGCTTCTGTAATGTCCACAGTTTAGGTGTGAAATTTCTAAGTGTGAAATCTACTCCCCTTTAGCGCATATTCTTCAGCCAATTTGCATACAGGAGACTCACATAATTCAAAGACTTTTCTATCTCTACTTACTGTTTCTATAAGCTTCCCCTGAAAAAGAATCACTTTGTCACAATTGATTTTCTAACTGTATTTTATCTGGTCCTACCATTTCTGTAACTTCAACGTGTGCATTTCATTAAGCTTTCCCTATAAAATAATTCCACTCACATACATAATCAAACTAATTTGCCAGCTTTATAGATTAGAACCAGACACATATAAAATGCTTTAGACAACTAAAAATGGAAATGAGACGAATTGGTGATATGAAATGAAATATTTAAAGGAAGGTTTTTTTGTCGTGTGAGTTCCAAAATGTTATTAACCGAATAGAAGGTATTTTTCCCGTTTGGTGCGGCATGGCTGCTGAGCATGCCTGTGTAAGGGAGCCGTGGCACCTCGCCATAGAAACACTAAGTCCTTTTAAAGCACGGGGGAAACCTGTAATGGACGGGGGTTTCGGCGTTTCTAGCAACAAAGGAATCAGGAAGAGGTACTGAAAGAAAGAAATCCATCCAACACAGCCCAGCTGGGAGAGGTTCCGCGTTCGCCGAGCGTGCGAGAGCTTCCCCCCTCCCTCTCCCCCGCTGCGCGCTGTCTCCGCGGGCACCGTGCGCCCGGCTGCGCGCCAGTGACGCGATGCCGGTGGCCGCCCGCAGCGCACCGCGCCGGGTCCCGGCCGAACCGCGTCCCCGCCGGGACAGTTTATTATTCTTTGGACGCGGGCAGCGATGTCGATGTTTGCAAAAACAGCTGCCGACTGCAATGAGCAAAAGCGGGTTCTGCAGAGCCCCTCCTGGCCACCACGGGCACCGGCGTGGCCGCGGGGCCGGGCGGAGAGCGGGCAACTTCGGGGACGGCGGGCGGGAGAATGCAAGCTTCGGGGGGTTTTATTTTGTTTTCCTCCCAGTGTCATGAATTCTCGGCTTATTTGCATGAACCGAGGTTGTTTTGAGTAATTTGCCTGTTAACAGTGTTATGCAAATGTTAGCTAGCTATTTAAAGGGGGAAATAGAAGAAGAAGAAGAAAAAAAGCCGTGTGTTCTCACAGCGCCGGGGAAATCCTATGTCCTTTTGCATTAGCGAGATGAGATCACAGCGATTACTCACCTGCCTGGCCTCTCCTACACCCTTGAGCAATGCACAGCACTATCGTTCCCAGCCCAACCTTAAACACTTGGCAAACATGGCTGGTTTAAACAAATCAAAAGTGGAAGAGCTTCTGATGCAGTCACAGGCTTACAAAAACTGTGTCATTCTGTCACTGGGATCACTGAAAGAGAAACACGAAATCGGATATTAAGGCGGGATCCCCCCATTTGCCTCAGCAGCCGGAGCGCACGAGAATCCCACCGACAGTCGCGGTGGCAGAACGCCGCGCAGCCGTCACGGAAGCAAAGCGGGGCGAACCGCGGGTTTACAAAATCCCGAAAGCGAGACATCTGAACTTAGAAAGCGCAGTCAGGGAAAAAAACCAACCAACCAAACAAAAAAACCCCCACCACCCACCACCACGGCGACGACGACTGTGCATGCGCGCCCTGGCCGCGGTGCCGCGGCGGGGGGCCGGCAGCGCGGCCGGGGAGGAGGGTGAGGGCGCGATCTGGCGTTCAAGTTTNGAGGGGCGTCGCGGCGCGGCGCGGGGGGAGCTCGGCGCGGCGGAGGGGGCGCGCAGCCACACGCGGCGGCGCGCAGCACCCCGCGCTCGGACTGCGAGCAGCGGCGAGGATGTGAGTGAGGAGCAGGCGGCGCCGCTCGCCACGCTGCTGCCGCCGCCTCTGCTGCTCCCGGGCTGCCACAGCTCCGCCGGCGCTCGGGGAAGCCGCCGCTGCCGGGACCCAGCAGCTCCGTGCGGGTGCCCCTGTCTTGCTCACGGCGGTGGATCAGCACGTACCGAACTGCAAGCTCACGAGGCAGCCGTGGCGGGTGGAAGGTGACCCCCCCCATCTTCCTCCGTGCACCTCCGCCTCCTCCCGGAGGAGGAGCAGCAGCAAGCGGAGAGCTAGAGAGCGCAGGGAAACAGAAGCGGCTAGAAGGCGACCCCCACCCAGCCAGCCCCCCGGAGGAGCAGTGGAAGCGTTTCGGACCCCACCGGGGCAGCAGCTGCAGGACCAGGTAGAAGAAGCCATCTCCGGCAGCAGGAGCGAACTAAAAGCAGACGATCCCCCTTGCTGAAAGGGGCAACAGGATCAGGTACGGAGAGCCACCCCCCCTGCAGCCCGGGGGGGAAGACTGAGCCAGCCCCTACCCCGGCGGCAGCGGCAGCAGCTCCCCAGCCAGCAGCACCATGTCCGCCGCGCAGGTGTCCTCGTCGCGGAGGCAGTCATGCTACCTATGCGATCTGCCCCGCATGCCCTGGGCCATGATCTGGGACTTTACGGAGCCCGTCTGCCGGGGCTGCGTTAATTACGAGGGCGCCGACCGCATCGAGTTCGTGATTGAGACGGCCCGGCAGTTGAAGCGGGCGCACGGCTGCTTCCAGGACGGTCGCTCTCCGGGCCCCCCGCCGCCGGTCGGCGTGAAGGCAGTGACGCTCTCCGCCAAAGAAGCGGCGGCGGCGGCGGCCCAACAGCAGCTCAACCATGTGGATGCCACATCCAAGGCAGCCTCGGCGGGGCTGACCCAGTCGAGCCTGGACCGCTACGGGCTCAGCGCCGCCGCGGCGGAGCAGCGCAGCCGCTTCGAGTACCCGCCGCCGCCGGGCAGCCTGGGCAGCAGCCATGGCGCCCGCCTGCCCAACGGGCTGGGGGGGCCCAATGGCTTCCCCAAGCCGCCTGAGGACGGGCCGCCGGAGCTGAACCGGCAGAGCCCCAACTCCTCCTCCTCCTCTTCCTCCTCCCGTCGCGGGGCACACGGCGGGCTCGTGTCTGGCCTGCCCCCGGGGGCCGCCGGCGCTCAGATGAACGTGCCCCCCAACCTGCTGCCGCAGACGCTGCTGAACGGCCCCGCCGCCTCCGGCGTGGCGCTGCCTCCGCCGCACGGGGGCCTGAGCGGCCGCGGCGGCGGGGGTCCCCCCGCTCCCTCCGCCTCTTCCCAAGGGGGCACCTGCGGCGGCGGTGCCGGGGGAGGCGGCGGCTCGTCCTCCGAGGCCTGCGGCAAGCGGCCGGGCTCGGTATCCAGCAGTGACCAAGAGCGGGAGCTGAAGGAGAAGCAGCGCAACGCGGAGGCGCTGGCCGAGCTCAGCGAGAGTTTGCGGAATCGGGCCGAGGAGTGGGCCAGCAAGCCCAAGATCGTGCGGGACACGCTGCTCACTCTGGCCGGCTGCACCCCCTACGAGGTGCGCTTCAAGAAGGATCACGCCCTGTTGGGCCGCGTCTTTGCCTTCGACGCCGTCTCCAAGCCAGGCATGGACTATGAGCTGAAGCTCTTCATCGAGTACCCCAGCGGCTCCGGCACCGTCTTCTCCAGCGCCTCCGGCGTGGCCAAGCAGATGTACCAGGACTGTATGAAGGACTTCGGCCGCGGCCTCTCCTCGGGCTTCAAGTACCTGGAGTACGAGAAGAAGCACGGCTCTGGCGACTGGCGGCTCCTGGGGGACCTGCTGCCCGAGTCTGTGCGCTTCTTCAAGGAGCTGGTGGGCGCCGACATGCTGCCGCAGCCCTACCTGGACGCCAGCTGCCCCATGCTGCCCACGGCGCTGGTGAGTCTCCCGCGGCCGGGGGCTGGGGCCGGCGGGGCGCAGGGCACGGCCGCGGCCTCTAGGGGACCTGGCGGTGGCGGCGGTGGCGGCGGCGGCGGGGCGATGCGCAAGAGGAAAGCCTCTCCTGAGCCCTCGGATTCGGCCGAGGGGGCTCTGAAGCTCAGCGACGAGCAGCAGCGGCAGCAGTGGATGGCCAGCCAGAGCGAAGCGCTCAAGCTCACCATGTC